>JACAXG010000221.1:0-395323 GCA_018881555.1 Amblyornis subalaris
GTGTGAACAACATCTCTACTATCAAAGGCAGCAGCAATTACAATAACAATAGCAGCAATAGCAGCTGCAGCAGGCACGGATGTCCCTGCAGCAGCAGTTGAGGTAGCAAGCTCTCTGCAGCAGAAGCTGAGGTAGCTAAAAAGTTTTTTTTTACTTTTTACTACAAGGCCTTATATACTTTTTTAAGCCAATAAGCAGATGCCACAAAGCTGGTTAATACATTTGTACCAATCACTGCTGTATGATTTTACCACAATGCGCATTTTCTTAACCAATTATCACACTTCTATTGAGGCCTGTTGTACAGGCTTATATTGCTACATTTTAACTTTCTATGAAACTCTATTATATATGGTTTTTTGCTAAACTCAAAGTTTTTGCTTAAAGTTCTTAACTCTTTTACTTATCATTATTATTTTCTACATAAAGCATGCTTTTACTTGTTAAAAGTACATTTCTACTTTTATAAAGCATACTTATTTAAAAACTACAAAACTACGTTTTTGCTTAAAGCTGTAAAAGGCTCACTGTTCTAACTCAGGCAGCTTTCGCCAAGGCCTCAGATCGAAACATGTATCCATTTCTATCTGTTCAAGCACAATGCTGTTTATGTACTCTGTTTGCACCTGCAAGGTCTCTGAAACCTCATTTCCCACAACTTAGCACAGTCTTCCACTTCCTCGACTTTTGCTCTCACATCCCCCCAGAATTTCGCGGGATCCCGGGGACGAACCATGACCCCACACGGCAGAAGAAACTACAAGGCAGCCGCCGGGGACCCGCCAGCCCGAGATCTGAGATCTCGGGAAGGCATCAGCCCCCCAGCCACGTCACCGCCTGCCCCAAAAACAAACAGCCTGGGAGGTACCCCTGCTGCAGCTTTGGGAACTGTGGGGTGCTGCAGGGACAAAGCCGTGCCAGGCGGCACCCGGCTCCTCCCAGCCCCAGCAGAGCCCGCGGCGTCCAGGGCCTCAGAGGTGCCTAGCACCGCAGGTGCAGGGCAGGGTGGGGCCTGCTCGCACTCCCCCCGCCCCTGCGCGGGGAGGGGGCGAGCCACCGGGAGGGGCGGCTCCTGCAGGGCTGCGGCGCGTTCCTGCCTCACAGGCCGGGGACCGGATGGTGGCGGGCCGGGCTGGACAGACCGCGCGGGGGGGAGAGCCGCGGAGATTGAACCCAGAAGAGTGCCGCTGGTAGCGCGAAACCTGAGTGCAGGGACCRCTCGCCCCGGGGGGGTTTGCGCGCCCTCTCTGGCACTCGGAGCTTCTGCAAATTCCAGCAGGTCTCCGGTTACCAGGACCTCGCGCCCCCCGGGGCCGGGCGCGCTGCGAACTGTTGTGTCAATCTTGGCTGGAGCCGACCAGTCAGCTGCCTCCCCRTCAGCAAAGGGCGGGTCAAATTGAACGCCCGCCGCTCCAGGAGGGAATCTTGTGGTCACGCCACAACCCGGGCATTCAACGGTTAAACAGGCCCGGGCCAACGGCCCTGCCCCCTCCCCCAGCTCCAGGAAGGTGCAGGGAAAGGCCCAGGCTTCGCCGCTTCACTGCCCCCCCACGCCCAGCGCAGGAGRGGGGCGAAGTGCCGACGCTGAGCTCCCGGGACCCGGGGCGTGTGGAGCCAATGCCGCCAGTCCCCCGGGCCTCTCCGAGGCCAGTTCGTCCGCAAATGCTTGCCAATCACCCCAGATTGGCTGGCTGGCCAGCCGAACGCTCTGCAGGGGAATCCCTTCCCCCACTTCAGTGGCCTGAGGCGAGAGGAGAGGCCTCGGCGCTGTTTGCAAGCCTATTTTCTCCTCCCCCACCTCAGCCAACTCGGAGAGCTCTCCTGGCTGGCTGAGCGAATCCACGGGAGTGTTCCCAAGAGACTGCCGTGGATTTGAATGACAGAATTCACGCGTTTCCAGGAGAGCAGCAACTTTGCCACGTCTGGGCTAAACTCCTCGGCTGCCACATCAATCATAACATCTCCTAACTCTGCCCAAGTTGCCTTAGAAAAGACATCTCCAGACTCCTGGAAGAAACCACGCTGTTTCCCCCAGAAATGTATTTTTTCCAACTGCATTAGGGAGATCGAGACTCCTTTTCTCTCCAGTGCTATCTCTAAAACCTTTAGCGCCAAGGTATCGCATGAGAAATGAGTATTATTATCCATGTTTAAAATCCTAGCTGCCAGGGAAGGTTCCTACCTGACAAAGAGAGCCTGCACTACCCACGTTCAGGTGCCAGATGTCGCACTTGGACACGAAAAAGCCACACGGACACCGCTCTGTCAGACAGGAGCCAGAAGAAGGCAAGAAGGGGGCCAAGACGACCCTGACCCTTTATTTTATATGTTCTTAGAAACCACTGTGGATTGGAGGGTGAGGTTGCCACCTCTCAATCACACTGGTCAAAGGAAAAGTCCATCAAACGTCTCCGCCCAGCACCATGGAATGTAAACAATAAGGAAAATGTTATCAAAACATGACCATGTTTACAGAAACAGCATGAGAACTTTGTTACAGAAGTAAAAAACATGGAGAAACTGCAAAAACCAGGGCGACACTGTACCATTTTTTTCCCCTGTGAGTTGGCCCAGGCGTTTGAGAAGCTATGGGCCAGCTCTGGCAGATCTCTGGCTCACAAGGACCCAAAACTGCAAATCTTGGGCACTGACTGACCTCCCCATCCCTACAAAATCTCAGGAGACATGGAACGCACAGGTACGGCAAGGGTGATACCCAAGTCTCTCCTCCATTAACCAAGATGTCCTGGCAGGATGTGGTGGAGCTGGCAAGGAAAGCAGGCACATGTTAGTCCCTTGCAGCCAAGAGGTGATTCCTCTCAGAATACAGGACCCAAAGTTGTAGCAAGTTTTTTGACCAGTGTGTTTTTGTCACAAGGATGCTAAGGGGCATGTGCTGTGATGTCTCAGCCCATCCTGCTTGGTGTTGTGCAAGCCTGGCTGTGCCCAACCCCTAGAGCTGCATCCCTAGAGACGTAAATGGAGGTTTTGGTGTCCTCAAAATCCTCCCCAAGCCATCAGAAAAGGAGGGAGTTGCTTCATCCATTTCACTGCAATGCAGCAAGGTGCCTGCATTAGGTCTTTCAGTTATCCCTCAATTACACCTCGACTAATTGACTCCTCTCTCCTTTTCTTTCAAAAGCACATAATTAATGTGAGGCTGATTGCACTTCACCTAAATTCAGTCAGCTGGGCCAGAGATGAAAAGGAACGTTTTCCTGAGCTAGATTTATTCCCCTGAGAGACCTCTCTCCCCCATCCTCCCCTCCCGTTGCGATCTGCTCATGACAAGTTCTCTCAGCTCTCCTCTCATCCACCCTCACCCGTCTCCATCTCCATCAGCACAGCTGAGCATGATGCGTAATAGGATCTCTGYGCTCTAATTAGCCTATGGAATTCCGATTTTCTAGCCCCAGAAAAAACAGAGATAAAGGGCTGGAGGGTAGGGAGTGGGAAGATAACTTCTYCTCAAATACCTGTTTGTATCCATAGCGGTTGCTACAGAGCAGGCTGGGAATCACGAGACAAAAAGTGCATTTTTTTTGTTTCACTTCTCCGGGTTTTGAGGCTTTGAGAGAGGATTTGTTTGCATTAGATCCTTCACCCAAAAGGAGATTCCTGGTGCAAATATAGGATCCAAGTTACTGTTTGCACCTCCATTGGTTGAAGTGGTGGGGTGATGTAGGGTCACGAGTGAGCTGAATCCCACTGGGGTGAGGAGTAAGTGAGGACCAAGGGGATTTTGGATACAGGGCACTAGCAGCTGCGTATCCGCTTTCCTGGTTTGAAGAGGTTTCTATGTACCTGAAGAAGAAACTCTCTGCAATCCTGGTGTTAGCCTTTCTATGGGGTCTCAGTCAGTCCAAAGAGAAGGAACCTACCCAACACCAATTTTTTCCTCCCTTTCCATCCTTTTTTTCTTTTTTTCCTTTTTTCCTTTTTTCCTTTTTTCTTTTTTAATTTCGACAGTTGTGAAGGGATTTAAATTTCTTAAGCAGCAGAAGCTTTTAACTCTTTCTGAATAAGGTGGGATCTTTTTTTCCTTGAAGAAAATTGTGTGCCCACTCAGTAGGCACCCCTCAGCGATGTCACAGCACATCTCACCCTCAAACTAAAGCTGTAATTTCGTGGATCGTTTTTTCTGTGGTCCCCATCTGGCCAGCAGTGGAGATATGGGATATCCAGCTTTACGACTTTTTGTGCCACATCAGAACGAGGCCAGCTCCTGCAATGCAAATGTGTTTTTTCTTCACAGAATCCCAGAATGGTTTGGGTTGGAAGGGGACCTTCAAGATCATCTCATTCCAACCCCCTCACAGTCCTTCTCCTCATCTTGGCCAGCTCTCCTGTGTTTTTCCCTTTAATCAGTCTCCTCTTAGGGCATTGCGTTCTCTCCTGTCCAGATTAGTGATAATCTTCCTTCATGGTACCTGTGGTTTTTATCCCTTCGTGTTTACAGTTGTTCTCTATTTCCTTCCAGCTCCCTACTTTCCCTATGCATATAATTTTCTGGAGTGTTAAATATAGAATGAGGAATAAGATTATGGCAAGGGGTGGTAGTTAGGAGGTGCCTTACATGTGAAGGTCTGTACATATCCTGGTTATGGCTCAGAACATCAACATGGCCAAGGGAAATTGGAAGCATGTTTTGGGAATGAGCAGGGTGAAACACAGAGATTAAAAGGCTCCTTTCCCTGTGACTATCAAACCAGAGGGACAAGAAAGGAGAGGGAAGAGCCCAAAGATGAGACTGGCGTAGGTGGTTCCAAGTTCTGAGGCAGCTGGGAGGACATTCCCATCCTTCATGGCTTATTAGCAGGCCTGAAGATTAGCAGATTCACCAAGAATCTGCAGAGATTTTCCATCTCAGCTCCCAGACCTTTGCCAGGGCAATGCTTGCAGAAATCAAGAGCACTGGGCAGAAACCAAGCTGTCTCTTTGTTGCCTCCTCCTTGCATGATGGGCACGACTGTAATTTTGGGACCATCACTATGAAAGTCTTTTCAGCCACCAAACTGCTGCATTGCACTTTTTTTTAATATATCTTGGAGCTTGCACAGGATGTTTGAATCGTACCAGGGCACAAGCAGAAGTTTCTCATCCATGAACATGAGTTTAGAGAACAAATAGGCAACAATGGCCTCCAATAGTGATTTAACCTATAAGTTCATCAAGGTTGAAGCCCCTCCCATGTACAGATTGCTCTCAGTTTTACTATGATGGGGCAGATAAATGGCATTAGTCTCAAATACACCCAGGAATCCTGAAGCATCCACAGTGAGAATCCTGCTGAGGAAGAGATGTTTGTGAGCACATTTAGTAGCAGGGGTATGCTGAGAAATGACACATGGGAAATGAGACTGTCAATGGCATATTTTCAAAGCTGCTTGCTTTTACTTTGTGACAGTTTTTTTGCTTGTGTTGTTTTTCTGGAGAAGCAAAGGACCTCTCCTTGGATATGGGGATAGTTTGGTAGTGCTCTTTGCCAGAAAAATGTAACTAAATGTGAGAGAGGCTTTGGTTTCTCATACCACTAGTTGTTTTTCAGATGCTAAATGCAATCTAAAGAGTCATTTTCTGGGGATGGTGGAAGGAGTTGATGAGGACGGACTAAATTCCAGACTAAAATCCATCTCCTCCTGGGCAGGGACCTACTGTGAATACCAGACCAGGACCTTCATGGGATCACATGGTAACCCAGGTTGAAAGGTCTGGACTAGCTGACCTTTAAGATCCCTTCCAACCCAAACTATTCTATAATTCACTTGCATGTGCCTGTACCTGCAGGAAGTGTTTCTGCAAGGATGATTTTCAGAGAAACATTTTTATTCAAATTAGCTGCGTGGGAAATCATTGGAAAGAAGTGGCTTATCAAGGGAAATTGTGAGATGATAAGAAGAAAGCATGGCACAGTTAAGAGATATGGTTATTCTTTGTTTTAAAAAAAAMCATAAAAAATATTATTTAAAAACCCACATAAAATACCTTGAAAAAAACATTAAAAATTTAAGCTGCAGCTTAAATTGCTAAATCCAGCAAGGTAATTTGTCTGATGATGGATGGCAGGTTTTATTAGAGGCCAGATCTTTCTATTTGCCTGCCTAGACTCCCAGCTCAGGTGGAGCCGCAACACTGTGATGGGAATGAATTATGACTTGGTTTTGCAGCCAGTTAGGGATCTAGGGATGAGAAAACATCTCTCCATTCCCCATCTGACACTCATCTTCCCCCAGCCTCTTACAGATGCTCTGAATTATAAATTCACAATGCAATCCCGCCCAGAAGAGCCATGAAAAAGGAGGACACTTAGACAGTTATGCCAGCAGCAATGACCAAATACTTGAGCGACTGAGACAATCTGATCAGATTTGTATTAAGGGATGGAGATGTGCGTTGATTTTGCAGGGCCTGGTGTTTGGTAGCGAGAGGGCCACAGAAGTGRCTAGAAGCTAGAAGCTTCCACCATGTCTGGCAGAGCCAATCCCTGATGGCTCTGAGGATGGACGTGCCACTGGCCAAGGCTGGGTCTACTAGAGATGGTGGTAATACCTCTGTGATAACATATTTAAGAAAAAATCAAAACAAAGTTGGGTGTGTGTCATGATCCGCTAATACAAGCGGGGGTTGTGATGGTTCGATTAACCGATCTCAGAATGCAAAAGACACGAAGGGGATTTCAATTTTAATCAACAGTGAACTTTTATTGAGTGCCAACAACACGATTATGCGATAGGGGAGAGAGAGAAAGAGATATAAAGAAACAAAGTATAGAGAGAAAAAGAGGGGGGGGGAATAGATACCGACGGATGAGACGAAGTCCTCGTGGTCCTGCCAATAGACTCGCCGGCGTCTGTAGGGAGATCTCATCGTGGTAAATTCAGAGAGTCCCTTTACAGTCTTTTTCGAAAACAGGGGGGAAAATTGGGGCAACTGGACAGGAGGTGAGGAAATCCTCAGGAATGCCCTCATCGGGTGCCCCCACAGGGAGAAGGAGGCAACTGGCCAGGAGGTGAGGAAATCCATAGTGGATGTGCAGGACAGGTTATCACGATCTGCACTAGTTTCCTCAGGAATGCATACCAGTCCTCAGCAGCTGCCCCCATGGGGGGGAAAGGGGGAACTAGTCCTCAGTGGGCGCACCCACAGGCAACACTTGGCAAACATCCCACCGCGGCCAGGCCAGGTCCTCCCCTCCTTTTTAGGGTTTTCAGTCTCTGTCCTTGTCGATGATCGTGAGGCAGATGAGGGATTTTCGGACCGTCTCTTACAGTCCGCAATTTTAATTCCAGCGAGAGAAGAGGAGGAGGTGAAAGCATGTGAGAGAAACAACAATAGAGACACCAAGGTCAGTGCAGAAGCGGGGAGGAGGTGCTCCAGGTACCAGAGCCGAGATGTCCCTGCAGCCTGTGTTGAGGACCATAGTGAAGCAGCTGTGCCTCTGTAGCCCATGGAGGTGCATGGGGGATGCAGAGATCCATCTGCAGCCCCTGGGAGAGGTGCCTATGCCAGAGCGGGTGAATGCCTAGAGAAGCTGTGATCTGGTGGGAGTCCCAGTGGAGAGAGAGGCCTTGATTCCAGGCTGGAGCAGCCTGTCCTTGGAGGACTGCACCCCTTGGAAGAGTGACCTGTGCCACAGCAGTTTTTGGAGGACTACCTGACTGTAGAAGGGATTCACATTGCAGCAGTTTTGGGAGGGCTGCTGCTCATGAGCTTGAACCCACGCTGGAGGAGTTTGTGGAGAACTGTCTCCTGTGGGAGAGACCTCACAGTGCAGCAGGGAAACGAATCCTCTCCCTGAGCAGCGGAAGAAAATCTAGGGTGATGAAACGAYGAAAAACCCCCACCCCATCTCTCTGCACTGTCGGTGGGAAGGAGGGAGGGGTTGGGGGGGGGAAAGGGTGTTTTAAGGACTTATTTTACTTCTCATTCTCCTCCTCTGATCTTGTTAGTAATAAATTCACTTTATGTCTTTAAGTTGAGCCTGTTTTGCCCCTGGAGTTTTTTCTCCTGGTCCTTATCTCAACTCATAAACCCTTTGTTGAATTTTCTCTCCTCTGTCCAGCTATAGGAGGGGAGGGTGAGTGAGCAGTTTCTCATGGGTGCCTGGCATCTGGCCAGTATCAAACTCCAACAAGATGGAAAGGCTATATGGTCCACAACCGAAATGGAGGACTTGTAATATGTATTTCCACTCTGAAAGAACAGGGTTACTCATGGCTGTGTCTGTATAAAGACAAAGCTTGTAAGTACAGACTCTTTGGGGAAATGCTCAGACAGGAGAATCCAGTTTTACCCTGATTTTCCAACCGTTTGGCTTGTTTTGGCATTCCCTTTCCATTTGCTCCACAGTCTGACATTTGCAAGATGTTGGGTGCACAAATCAGTCACTAGCAGCTCCCAACCTGGGGTTGCCCCAAGGGCCAAGTCCACCTTGAGGCAAATCCTGCCATGTTTTGTCATATAATAAATATGTCTCCTCTGGAAAGAGTTAGATTTTTGGTTTTCACTAAGCCTTTTTTGGGTCAAGGTTTCCTATCTGCCTTCTCTTGTGGTGGCAAAAGCAATTTATAGACTCTCCTTCAAAGGGAGGAGAAATCCTGACTATAAAAGCAATGACCATTTCAGTCATTAAAGCTGTGGGTGATCAGCTTGCAAAAAGCATCATGAAGGTGTCAGCTGTGTTTAATGGCATTTGAATGTGATTTATGGCTCTGTTCTGACGACACATCATCAGTGAAATAACCCTAGAAATAAGCAGATGTGAGTAGAAGTGGCTTGTGTGATAAAGCACAAGCTCAGCTGCACTGATCCGGTGTTAACCTGTGGCTAATAGACCACTAATGAGCTATAAAACCATGACAAGGTATTTCACAGAGAAGAAACCTAGTGTGTTGTGCCTTAATACATTTGGTGAAGTCTGGAGACATCATCAAGGGCTGGTCCTGACTACCCTCAATATCCGAAAGCTAATGTAGAATTGTACCAACTATCTTTATTTAATTGATTTTTTATAGCCATCACTGCATAACTGTGCTTTTCTAGAGCAATAAACTTATTTCCACCAAGGGAGAAAATTCTGTTTATTCCCCCCAAATTCATCCAGACTATTTCATTGCCAAGCAGCAGATGCAAAGTGCAGTATCTCCGAACTGCTTGGATGCTCTTAAGATTGAAAAGTGTCTGGGAAATCTGTAATGCCCTTACACGACCTTTTGAATGAAGCACCTTCTTCCACCCAGCCTGAGTGTCATGGTCAGGCCTTAAAAGAGGGTTCGACAGGTAAGAGAAGTCAGTGGCATGAAGTCCCCAAAAAATTTGGTTGTCATGTCCAGAGGAAATGAGCCATGCATGTGGGATCACAGTGGGAGTAGGACATGTCCATGGCACATGCCCCATCTCTGGGAGTCAAGACCTGGTTGGACGAGGCCTGGAGCAACCTGGTCTAGCGGAAGGTGTCCCTGCCCATGGCAGGGGTTGGAATGAGATGAACTTTCCTGTCCCTACCCAAACTATTCTGTGATTTCATGATTCCTTCAAAGATGGCGTCTTGGAAGAATTTAGCAGCCAGGTTTCCCCACTGAGCAAACTATCTGATGCAAGTGTTGTAGGTTTGCCCCAAACTTAGCCGGTGTCATGCAAATTCAGGTAGCTTTTCCCGGTGAAGGCCAGAGATTGTATTTGCAAGATTTTATTATCAAAATTAGAGCTGCACGTTGAAATATTGGTGTGCAAGGAAGAAAGAGGAAAGCAGCTCAGGAGACGGTGGTTGAAATGTAAGGCAGTAACCTGGCCTCTTCCTGGGAAATGGGTTAAACACTTTGGTTGAAACTCAGAGAAAAATAAAGACAATTAAAGGTCCTGGAAATCTCAGCTAAGGATTTAAAATAAATAAATAACTAATTTAAATAGTTATTTAAAATATATTTATTTATTTAAAATAAATAAATAAAAAACTAAAATAAATAACTAACGCCCTTGGAGTGGAGTAACAGACAGTTCTTTCTGCACTGGATCTAGGGGGGTGCATGAGAAGGCTGAGGGGGCAGGGAGGGCCAAATTTTGTGTGTGTCAAGGTCTGAACAGCAGAGTTTTTATTCAAGTTTCTCCCTAAGAAAAGAAGAAGAAAAATCTCATGTTTGCAGAGAGCCTTGCTAATGGAAATATTCAATAACCGTAATTTGAGCTTGGCTTTCTCATAAGCTCAAAGCAATTTCCCCATAATATCAGGAAAATATATGGTCTTTCTTGAGGCAGCAGAAGCACCATATAAATCAAATTTTTAATTGACTTGAAGACATTTGCCAGCATTTCAGATTTAATTTTTTTAATGAGATGGAGTCGGATTGAAAACAGCAGTGCAGGGAAGCAAGAAGAAAATCAGAACACAAAACCAAGCAGATATTAGACCAGGAATACTCGTTAGTGAATCATAATAACAAAAAGTAGAGGAGTCACAACCCTGATGCCCTAAGAAGCAGCCTACCTGGAACATAGCTTGATCAGAACCTTTAAGGACCAAACCTTTGACTTTTGTGTTTTTTTCCTAAAAGTGTCCATTTTAATAAATGGGTAAAATATGACTAACTCTGAGCTTGTTGTTGTAAATGGGTTGAGACATGCACAGGAGCCAGGCACGTGGTCACACAACAGCCTTTCCATCTCAGGGCTGGTCCTAAGCACCTCTTGAGTGTCCTGGGAAAGCATTTTTCCTAACGGTACCAGTTAGGAGCTGAAGTAGTGGGGAATATTTCTGACAGTGAGTGCTCTTCAAAACCCCGTTTCATACATGGGGAAACTGAGGCAGGCATTAAGATGACTTTCCCAAAATTAAATTACAAACTGAGTCAGCTCTTTCACAGACTTACAAAATTGCAGTCAAACCATGCTGGCAGCCTCTGCATTTGCTGACCATTTCCAGGAGCACCCCTGGAGTAGAAAGTGCCTTTTTTCTGAGCTGAAGGCACAAAGATCAAGTTAAAACTGAGCTCCCAGCAGCCAGCAAATATGTGACAGCTTGTGCTGAACACCCTAAGCCATAGAACCACAGACTGGTTTGGGTTGGAAAGGACCTTAAGGACCTTAAAAACAATCTCATTACAACCCCTGCCTGAGGCAGGGACACCTTCCACTAGACCAGATTGCTCCAAGCCCTGTCCAGTTTGGCCTGGAACACTTTCAGGGATGGGGCAGTCACAACTTCTCTGGGAAACCTGTGTCAGGGCCTCACCACCCCCACAGGGAAGAATTTCTTCCCAATATCCCATCTAACCCTGCCCTCTGTCAGTGCGAAGCCATTCCCCCTTGTCCTGTCCCTCCATTCCCTTGCCCAAAGTCTCTCTCCAGCTCTCTTGCAGCCTCTTTACACACTGGAAGCAGCTCTAAGTTGTCCCTGGAGGCTTCTTTTCTCTGGGCTGAACAATCCCAGCTTTCTCAGCCTGTCTTCAGAATAGGGACAGGCTCCAGCCCTCCTCATACTGTGAGCCTTGGGATGGCTTCTCTCCACACCCGCCCACCTACAGCAAACCTCTCAACATGAGCTGTTTTGGGAATCTCTGTGGGGCTGTGGCACTGCTAGAGCTGGGATTTGGCCTCAGCATCTTCCATCCCCACCCCATTAGCATGCCATAGGACAGTGCATTCATTTGGAGAGGCACTGACTCTGGTGAAGATTGCAGGCGTCGAGGCCACGAGCCATGGACTTCCATACACACCAATATGATGATCAGGAGAGCCAAGTTTATTAGACAAAGTTTACAGTTTTATAGGGTTAGTAGTTCCGTACATGCGCCATTGCATAATCTCATTGGCTGCATACACTGTTCACACGCTGTTCACGCATCTCATGCTATTCTATGATTGGCTTCTTTATTTGCGCAAATAAACGTCCCTTAAAGTTACATTTCTATCCCTAAAGCTACATCTTTACATTCTTCAGGGCCATGTTCCTTTCTGTTCTGCCAAGTTCCTTCTGATATACTCTTGATATTCCATAACAAGAACATCTTCTTCTTGTGTGCAGAAGATCTTCTTTCATTGATTATCCTCTTGGCTAACACTGTGACTTTCACTGTGACTGCAGTTTCTCACAGGTAAGTTTCTGAATACATACAGATCAGTATGATTCTAACTCCATGACTGCCCAGGTCCCTACAACTGACCAAGCAATTCAGCCCAGGAAGGTTAAGGCTGATTGGTCCTGAGTAGCAACTCATGTTGGGAGACACATGACAGTGTCAGATCCACTGGTGGAGAGAGAGAGACTGAGAAAATTGGAACAAATGATTCTTCCCGGAGTCTGTTTTTATTCCCTGCTGCTGCCTGTTCCTGGAAAACTTGCTGTTGCTGCATTTCAATTTAAATTTTTTTTTTTAAATCACTGGAAAGGGGCTAAATTGACCAGCTTTTCTTTGTTTTCAGCACAAGAGATGAGATTTATTTTTAATTTACCTGTCTCTCTGCAATCATCTGCTTTCCAGCTATGTTCCTAATCAGTGTCAGGACCATCATTTTACTGATGGAGAAACTGAGGAATGAGCAGTGACTGTGACATTCCCCAGGGCATGGGAAGGGATTATTGCTGGCATCTGAAATCCCTTTATCTGGTTCCTGTGCTGCAGTCCCAAGCCAGTTGCAGGGAAATTGCACTTCATAGATGTAGTCTTACTGACTGCTTTTGTACACTTCTCTGAGATGGTTTTTCTTACAGCTAATTGTCATGGAAAAACAATCACAGAAGCAGGGAAGAGAGGTAATGATCCATGTGGCAAAACAACATGAGCAGTGGACCACCAGGCTGACTGGTCAAGCAGAAATACAGCACGTTTTAGATAGGTTTAGTAAGAGACCAGGCTAAAAACTACAACCAACATTTATGGATGCAGAAAACAGCAGGGTTTTCAAAAAAAATAATGGTAAAATACATTTCTACAGGTTGGAAACTGGACTCAGGGGTGCTTGAACAAGGGTGGCCAGTTTTGCATAGACTGAGTTGCAGTCCTGGACCTCTTTAGCCTAAGAGAGCCTACAAGAAATATGGAGAAAGACTGTTTACAAGGCAGTGTAGTGACAGGACAAGAGGGAATGGCTTCACACTGACAGAGGGCAGGGTTAGAAGGGATATTGGGAAGAAATTCTTCCCTGTGGGGGTGGTGAGGCCCTAGCACAGGTTTCCCAGAGAAGTTGTGACTGCCCCATCCCTGGAAGTGTTCCAGGCCGAACTAGACAGGGCTTGGAGCAACCTAGTCTAGTGGAAGGTGTCCCTGCCCCAGGCAGGGGTTGTAACAAGATGATTTTTAAGGTCGCCTCCAACCCCAGTCATTCTAAGATTCTATGATTCTAAAATCTTTCCAAATGTGTTCAGTGAAATCATGTAGTCCTAGCTCCAGTAAATGAAACCCATAAATCCAAAAAAGGAATTTATCTTCTGAGCAGTGAGCTAGAAGAGGTATCAACTACCACTACAAACCTCTGTCAATCATGTCGTTGCCCTCCAACAGGTAGCGCCTTGGCTGTGGGCTGGAAGGACTTACCAGCTGTACTCACCCATCAGGCTGGGAAGGTCCTCTCCACACAGCCACCGCAGGCTGTGTGTCCCCAGGAATCAGGGAGTACACGCACCTGCAAGGAGAGTTGTTTCACTTCTTTGGTGAAACTCATTTGGGTAGTGATGCTCGGGGTAAGATGGGTGGACACGGGAACATCCTGGAGAGAAGTGGGGTTTCTTTCTTCTTTCAGAAAAGAAAAGGAACTTGGAAATTACTGAGTGACACACTGCTTTTAAGAGATGCTGCTCTGGGTTGCAAATGCCCATATTTGAAATCTAGAAAAAGGCTAAGTTGAGATTTGAGAGCTTATGCAACTGCAGTTCTGCCAGTGGTGTGTGTTTGCCCAGCCTAACATTTCAGTCACACACTGCCTTCCCTGTGATGCTTCTTGTGGGAAATGAGGTTTCAGAGACCTTGCAGGTGCAAACAGAGTACATAAACAGCATTGTGCTTGAACAGATAGAAATGGATACATGTTTCGATCTGAGGCCTTGGCGAARGCTGCCTGAGTTAGAACAGTGAGCYTTTTACAGCTTTAAGCAAAAACGTAGTTTTGTAGTTTTTAAATAAGTATGCTTTATAAAAGTAGAAATGTACTTTTAACAAGTAAAAACATGTTTTATGTAGAAAATAATAGTCATAAGTAAAAGAGTTAAGAACTTTGAGTTTAGCAAAAAACCATATATAATAGAGTTTCATAGAAAGTTAAAATGCAGCAATATAAGCCTGTACAACAGGCCTTAATAGCAGTGTGATAATTGGTTAAGAAGATACGCATTGCGGTAGAATCATACAGTAGTGATTGGTACGAATGTATTAACCAGCTTTGTGGCATTTGCTTATTGGCTTAAGAAAGTATATAAGGCCTTGTAGAAAAAAGTAGAAGGCTTTTGGCTTTTAGCTACCTCGACTGCTGCTGCAGAGAGCTTGCTACCTCAACTGCTGCTGCAGGGACATCCGTACCTGCTGCAGCTGCTATTGCTGCTATTGTTACTGTAACTGCTGCTGCCTTTGATAGTAGAGATGTTGTTTGCACGTTTCTACTGTCTAACCCTTCAATAAATATGAGACTGATTCAGCAATAAATCATCTCCGTGACATCTCTCAGTCATCCCAACCCCTATAATCCTGGCAGCTTCTGCCTCACCTAATGCCCAGAAATGTCTGGGGACAACCCAAGCCTTAGGAGAACTGCACAGGCTGGATCATCCCAGCATCTCCATGCTTGGCTATGACACAGAAAATGTTTACTTAGCACCAAGCTTTCACTAAGAAAGCTAGAGAACCAGCCAGTGACAGCAAGAGGCATCAGGACATGAGTGCAAGATGCTGCAGTGGTACATCATCATAATTCACAGGCAGCACAGCGTGGGTTGTGCTGAGGTGCTGCCGCTCTGCTCATCTCTGACAAATATTGACATATTTAAACAAGATCTGGAGTAGAAAAACACAACCAGATGTTGCTGGCTGTCGGGTGACGGGTCACCTGATAGCTGCAGGACCCACTGTTCCTGCTTCTCCAATGACTGACATTTACCTTGTGACACCACCACATCTTCACACCGGGGGCTTTTCAGAACAGACCATGTTCTCCCCAGCATGTTTATTAACCAGCTTTCCACCCTCTGCTCCAGCTGCGCTGGGGATGATGCTGCTTCTTGGAAACTGGACCCACACTGGAAGGAACAGCAAATGCAAGGTTTGGTGGGGGCATGGCAAACACAGGGTCTGGTGAAGCCAAATCACCACCCGACCAGGAACAGACCCTGAATCCCAAACAGAAGTTCAAACCAGTGTGGTTTGGGGTAATTGGTGCCTTATGAGGACTAAAAGGCCTTTAAGACCACCATGTAGTTGCCCATCCAAGGTTCTGTTTCATTTTGCTTAAAAGAAAGGATAGGTTGTGCTGTGACCTCTCCTCTTCAAGGCCAGGCTGGATGGGGCTTGGAAMAACCTGGTCTAGTGGAAGGTGTCCCTGCCCATGGCAGGAGGTTGGAATGAGATGAGCTTTAAGGTCCCTTTCAGCCCAAACCATCCCATGATTATATGATTCTCTTCCCCATCTTCTCCTCCTCATTTCTTCTATCTCCTATCTATTGCAGCGGGCGGAGATGGTGGGTGCCGCAACTTTCCAGAAGCGTCTCCAGCACGGAGTCGCTCGCAGGCCACTACACACACACATGTACGCACACACCGGATAGCCTTTTCAACAAACAAGGTTGATGGCAAAGAGGCGGGAAGGGTCTTCGTGCAGAGTTCCATAAGAGAGGTTTATTGCAGCCACGCATGTGAAGGGGTCCAGGGATGCAGACAAAGAACTTGGGAGGGTCCAGGTTTATATACGGGGTTGGTGGAGGTGGGGAGACAGAGCATCAGGGGCCAATGATCTGAGGGCACGGGGACGGTACACAGGCGGGGCTAGGGTATGGGAAGCAATAGGAAAACACTGAGGGAGTGGTGAGGGAGTAAGGGCCAATGGGAGAACGGAGAAGGGAGAACTTTCTAGGGCAGGGACATATAAGGTATAAAGGGGCAGGGAGGCCAATGGGCCAACCGGGGAAACAGAACTGGGGTATATTAACATAACAGAACAAAGCATCCTGGGGGAAGCCTTCTCTGTCACCCTGACCTGGGGAGGATTTCCAGTTTTACGGACTGTCCCACCAGTGGACTCTCTTGGTCCCCTGTTCATCAGGCTCGCTGGCCTCCACACTCTCCACATCAGCCTCTACTTAATCTGCTTAGGAGTAGGAAGATGTTCATAACTGGATCTTCTCACAGACTGAGGATGAGAGAAACCTCCCAGAGCTCTGGCATCTGGATTTGCAGTGAGCAGGCTGGAACCCAAACAAGCACCTAGGCATGACAGCTCTTTGTCACACTCATAGCAAACCAGCTCAGTAATACTGCTTGCTGAACATTTGACATTTTGGTAGAAATTGAAAGAAATAGAATTAATCTGACAGCATCCATCCAGCTCTATCCCCACTAACAATAAAGGGGAAAACATCAGAGAATCACAGAATTATTTAGGTTGGAAAAGCCCTCTGAGATCACTGACCCCAGCTGTTCACCCAGCACTGCCAAGGCCATCACTAACCCATGTCCCCAAGTGCCACATTGACAAGGCTTTTAAATCCCTCCAGGAATGGGGACTCCACCACCGCCTGGGGCAGCCTGTGCCAGGGCAGGACAACCCTTTTGGGGAAGATATTTTCTTTCCCTCATATCCAATCTAAACCTCCCCTGGCACAACTTGTCATTTGCTTTAAGTCAGAAATCTCCCGAACTGGTCAGTCAAGCCTGTGAACTGTGAGCCAAGGCTGCAGAGCCAGGCAGGAAAATTCCACCATATAAAAGCATTGATGTGACTTTGGATGGGTCTTCCAACCACTGGGAAACTTCTATTTGCAATAAACAGGAGGATATGGTGAAATCATTGGGCACTTTGATTTCATCCTGAGGCAAACAACCTTCCCAACTCATACATCTGTGTATAAATGACTACAAGGAGGTAGCACCATTGTGAACACGTGTGCATTTATGCAAGGAAAAGATGCAGAGCTGTTGCTGTGATCATAGATACACAGATCCATTTTAAACAGACCACCTGCTATATAAAGGGTGGCTCAACAGTTCCCCTTGCCAGAAGAAAGGAGGAAATATTCACTGTCAAGCAACACCTGAGCAACTCACCAGGCAGAAATGGCTCCAGGTACTTTTTATTTCAGTTTTAAAGGATTTGCCAGTGTTGCCATATGTGTAGGGTGAGAGGAGATGATGATCGGGTGGTATGTGGTGGGATAAACACCCTGTGACAGCCCTAAATTAAAGTTTGGCAATATATAAAGTATGGCAATGATGAAAAAGGGTACCTTTCCCTGCAGTGTGACTTTAATCCATTAATTAATCTTTAATGTAAACAGGCCAAGTCCTACAGGCTCTAGGGCATTTCTCCTCCAAGGGGTATTTGTCTGAGATTAAGTTTGTGGTCTTTGCAGCACAGATGGACACTAGTGTGAGTCAGATGTCACAGGTTGAAAACTTTCAGGCTTGACAAAGGTCACCAAATTCTACAGGCATGTCCTGGAGAGCTGGTCAGAGCACAGATAATGTCACCATCTCTCACCCCAGTGAGGGCAGACAGCCAGCGTCATATCAGCAGCATGGCGTAAACCATGGCTACAGTGAAGTGCTTCCAGGCCCTCACCTGGCACTCATCATCCCCTGCTTGCTCATGTAACCAGGGTGCACCATGCTCTTTTCATGAGGGCAAGGCCTCATGAGAAATGGAAAAACATGAGTGTATCAGGGAAAACCATTATGACACACACTAGTTTTCATGGATCAACCATGACTCCAGCCAGGAAGACACTGCTGGTAATACTAGAAGACGCACAGACTCGAGGGGCACATCTTAGTGAGAGGGTTTCATTGAATTTTGGAGAGGGCTAAGCTTACCATTGGTGACAGCAAGGGACCAAGGAAGATGAGCCCTCAGGCAGCACTGACAGGAGAGACTGGGAATTAATTCCCAGGTGCCACTTGCTCCTCAGCACAGTTTTCTGAGGATTCCTAACTCCTTCCTCTACGCTTTGCTGCAGGGTTGTGGTTCTCTCCTCTCGCCATTGCCATGATCACTCTGGGACTGCAGTGGCCACAACAAGCTGCCACCTTCCCGGCCATACCCCTTTCCAGCCTGTTTGCCAACGCTGTGCTGAGGGCTCAGCACCTTCACCTCTTGGCTGCCGAGACGTACAAGGAGTTTGTAAGTGGTGTGGCCTCTGGGCATCTCCTCCACTTTAGCTTGATGGCCTCAGGACTATGTAACAGAGACCTTTCAACTACTGATGTCTCCTCTACTTTTGATGAGGAGAGAGGGTGTTAACAGGATAGGAGAGGTTATGTCCCATCAGACTGGACCCTGTTTCCCCCTCTCAGCTCTCTGCTCCCTCTCTGATCCTGCATATTCCCCTTCTCAGGACCACRGCTGCACAGGATCAGCTGGGACACRGCACAGATATTTGACAAGACCTTGTTGTGTTGGTCACCTTTGGCTGTGGGAGAGTCTGAGTGCTTAAAACTATCCAGTTTCTTCAGCTGCCAGGAGCTGGCATTAGCTGTCACTTTGGCAAGAGCTGTCCTTTGGGGTTGTTTATTCCTTGRGAGAACTAGTCCAGATGTGGTTTGTGTCCATCTCAGCATCTTGGATTAGGAAGACTTTTAGGTCCAGTAGCTATTGCACCAACACAACAGTCCTGCTTCCTACATGCCAACCCTGTCCAGAGGCATCTCATGTCTTGCAAAGAGTAAACATGCATTTGTTTCTTGCAAAGAGTAACTATTCAGGACAGTTTTGGAAGTGTCTGAGGTCTTCTCCAGAACATGGGCAACAGATCTGAGTGTATTTGGGATGTCTCCACAGGAACGCACCTATATTCCAGAGGACCAAAGACACACAAACAAGAATTCCCAGGTAGCATTTTGTTACTCGGAAACCATCCCTGCTCCCATGAAGAAGGATGATGCCCAGCAGAAATCGGTAAGTTTTCTGAAGAGCCCAGCTGTGCTTCACTTCAGTAACAGACAGTTTTCATCTGTGAACACTTGGGTGCTTTATCCCTCCCCTCCCTTTTTGACTGCTTGAACCCTGCATGAAGAAAGAAATAATCTTGTSGGCTGCACTATAAATCATATTCCCACCCCAAGGATGAGAAAAACTATTGTCTGCACAGGACATAGGTCTGAGTGGTACTCCCCAGCCTGAAAACTTTGTGTCTTCTGAAGCTGCAAGAGCAGTGGCACATCTCTGGGTCACCTCCAGGCTGTTCCAGAGGGAGCAGGACACTCTACCGAATACCCCTGCACAGCTTTGACCCTTTCTTTTCTTAATTTCAGGACATGGAGCTTCTTCGGTTTTCCCTGGTTCTCATCCAGTCCTGGCTGACTCCAGTGCAGTACCTAAGCAAGGTGTTCACAAACAATCTGGTTTTTGGCACCTCAGACAGAGTGTATGAAAAACTAAAGGACCTGGAAGAAGGGATCCAAGCTCTGATGAGGGTAAGTTGCAGCATGTAGCATGACTGGGGAATAACAGAGATCTCCCAGACACAGGGCACTCAGGTCTCAGGGATCCAAAGACCACAAGAAATCTCACCACCTTCGACTCTGAAGACCAGTGGCTTCCTTAGGACTTTGTTTACCTTTAGATAATGAGATCATGATACTGCACATCGGGTTTCATCTCTGCGGAGGATAAGAACACACAGAACAGACAGTAATACCCRTCACAAAGCACTACTGATCAGGAATCACAACAACCCACACCCAAAGTCTTGCCAAACCCAGTAACAAAAAAATATTCAGTTTTACTAACAGCAAAATGATGTTTGTTGCATTGCCATGCAAAATACTTTGAAATGTGTCAAATTTTGTGAGGATTCACAACATTTTACAAAAACATCTGCCTACAGATGGACACCTGTGCTCTGGTATTTCCCTCAAACATTAATAGAGCATCCAGAGATCTGAGAGCTGAGGGGTGACCCTCTTCAAGGAAGAACTAATCATAGAATCACAGAATGGTCTGGCTGGGAAGGGATCTTAAAGCTTATCTCCTTCCAACCCCTTGCCACATGCAGGGACACCTTCCACTAGACAAGATTGCTCCAAGCCCCATCCAACCTGGCCTTGAATTCTTCCAGGGATGGGGCAGCCACAGCTCCTCTGGACAACCTCTGTGCTACGGCCTCACAACCCTCACAGGGTATTTCTTCCTAATACCTTGTGGCGAAGCAGCTCACCACCTCCCCCCCTCTCCACCTTCCTTCTTGCTGTCAAGAAGGTTATCTGCTGTTTGTATAAATTAGGGAATCTCCCCTTTTTACATAGTCTTGTGAGACACTCAGGTGCCCAAGGCTGACATGACAATTAACAGCTCCTATGATGGGAGATTATGCTGGAATTTGTGACTGACAGACACTAGAACTTTACAGCTATAAAAGATCTACCGTAACTCTCACAAATCAGAAAACCTACACACCTCTAAGGTGTGTAAGAGGGCAGACCCCTCAAGCCAGGCTCGAGTAAACCTTCTCTTCTAGAAGTTGGGTGAAAGAAGCCTCGGCACACCATAATAATTTGGTCTGGTAAGTCATATTGGGCTTTTAAACTATATTATTTCTGCACTAGCAGTAATATCGGTACCTTTATCATGCACTGTATATTGTAACCTACTAGTACTAATTCTCTTGTTTATCCTGTGTAGTAAGAAATCTGTTAAAGTCCCACGTCTGTTTTTCTTGTGTCTATTCAATAAATAATTTATGTTGCAATAGACCTAACCGGTCATGATTAAAGGACTTGCGAGCAAGAGTGGGTTTTGAGGTGCGGGCCATCTCGAAAGAGCTACTGCCTACTGCCAGAAATCTGAAAGCTCTTTCTCCCATCCGTAACATACCTAATCTAAATTGCTCCTCTTTTAGTTAAAAACCATTCCCCCTTGTCCTGTTTCTATCTGTCCATGTAAAAAATCACTCTTCAACTTTGCTATAAGCCCCCTTTATAATCTACTTTATTTTTGCTTTGTTGTTTTAAATGAAATTGTGTATTATCCGCCAGGACGCCTTTTCAGTTACGTTTATTCTGTAATTAAGTTTATCTGGAAGGTTCACCTTGTAGCTAGAGCTCTGAGACCTGCATCTGTGAGAAATGAGTCTGGAATATTCTTTACATCTTCCATCATTAGAACGACTCTGAAAGTCAGGTCTAGAGAGTAAACAGAGACCTTCTGTCCTGGCACTTCAGCAGGAGAAAGTAGGGATAGGTATCAGCACCACTTCCAGATTTTTTTTGGTGGGAGAAATTCTTTACTGTGAGAGTGGTGAGGCACTGGCACAGGAGGCTCAGAGAGGTTGTGGCTGCCCATCCCTGGAAGTGTTCGAGGCCAGGTTAGACAGGGCTTGGAGCAACTAGGTCTAGTGGAAGGTGTCCCAGCACATGGCAGGTCGGGTTGGAATGAGATGGTCTGTAAGGTTCCTTCCAAGCCAAACCACTCTGTGAGTTCACAATTCTATGATTTTGGTCTCTGTTTGGTATGTGCTTGGGCATTAGGAAGTGGTACACAGAAACTAGCCAAACAGTCACATTTCACGCAGTTAGGGCACCTTTTCCTTAACCGAAACTGTCCCGTTTGTGGCAGATGGTTACCACAGCAGTGCGGGACGAGTGCCTAACTGGTTCCCAGCACATGGCTTGGGTCTGGGTTAGAGCTTTGTTTGCTGGGAAAGTGGGAGAAAAGAGAATTTTTTGCCCAGTTCCCTGTCTTCTAAATTGGAGGAGGTACAGAGAGACCCTCCAACTTTCCCTTTATTTTAAGACCCCAGAGACACACTCCTCTCTCCCTGCAGGCTTGTGCCCACCTCCCTTCTCACTGTAGCATCACCCCTGCATCATTACCCCTCCTGCAAACACAGACACTCAAAATTACTTTTGAAATATGCTTTAAGACTGGAGGGAGAAATCCCCGACCTCTTCTAAAGCTCAGTGGGAGCCTTGGCACTGGGCCTGCGGAGGATTCCAATCATTGAGGTTGGAAAAGACCTCCAAGATCACTCAGTCCAACCTGTGACTGATTACTGCCTTGTCAACCAGAYCAGAGCACCGAGTGCCATGTCCAGCTGCTCCTTGAACACCTCCAGGGACAATGACTCCACCACCTCCTTGGGCAGCCGGTTCCAGTATTTAACAATCCTTTCTGCAAAGAAATTTTTCCTGGTGTCCAACCTGAAACACCTCTGGCACGGCTTGAGACTGTGTCCTATTGTCCTGTCTATTGTTCCCTGGGAGCAGAGCTAAAACCCACCTGGCTCTGCCCTCTTATCAAGGAGTTGTAGAGAGTGAGAAGGTCCTTCCTGAACCTCATTTTCTCCAGTCTGAGCACCCCCAGCTCCTTCAGATGCTTCTGGTGATCCAGACCCTTCCCCAGCTCTGTTCCCTTCTCTGGACATACTCAAGGACCTCAATGTCTTTCTTGTTGGGAGGGCCCCATAACTGACCCCAGGACTGGAGGTGCCTCAGCAGTGCCTAGGACAGGGAGTCAGTCACTGCCCTGGTCCTGCAGGACACACACTGTGGCTGATTCAAGCCAGGTGCCATTGGCCTCTTGCCCACCTGAGCACACGTGGGCTCATATTCAGCTGCTGTCGACCAGTATTTCCAGGGCTGTTCTCAGCCACTCTGTCCCAGCCTGGAGTGCTGCATGGGGTTATTTTGACCCATGCTCACTCCCAGGACCCCACCACCATCCCCAGCACCTCTTAATCCTCTTGCAGGAGCTGGAGGATCGAAGGCCACAGGGTCCCCAGATTCTCAAACCCACTTACGAGAAATTTGACATCCACCTGCGCAGTGAGGATGCGCTGCTGCAGAACTACAGCTTGCTCTCCTGCTTCAAGAAGGACCTGCACAAGGTGGAGACTTACCTGAAGGTGATGAAGTGCCGGCACTATGGAGAGTGGGACTGCACCTTTTGACACCGGGGACAGCTCCGCTCCCACTCCAGCTTCTTGCCAACCATGGCTGCCCTGCTTCTCTGAAAGAAAACTGGAGAATAAACCTTCTACTGTCAACATATCTCTGCTTTTTGGGGTGGGACAGACCACTGTGAGGGGCCGGGAGGGAGGAGTGGCCAATGGGACAGGGCAGATTTGGGGCTTGGGATCTGGATTCAGGGCTGAGAAAACATATTTAGGGTTTGGGGGACAGGAGAGGTAGATTTGTAGTGGGGAATAGTTTTGGGACTGAGGGTAGATTTGGAGTTGGGGAGCAATTTGGCAGTAGGTTTGCCACTGGAGAGTGGATTTGAGTCTGAGGAGGGTGGATTTGTGACCAGGGGTGCATATTTTGGGCAAGGGTGTGGATTTGGTGCTGAGGGTAAATTTGGRACTGGGGGGTGGATTTCAGGCTGAAAGGGACAGAGCTGCACCTAAACATGTGGAGCTGGGACCGGGAGGTGGATTTAAAGTTGGAAGGAACGGAGTGCAATAAAGAATTAAGTGCAAGAGAAGGTAGCACGGGCTTGTATCACCAAAGAAGATTTTCCAGAGACATCTGTTTGGAAAAGGTTCTGGGAAAAGGTCCAGGCATGATTTTTATCTTTATGTTTCAGTACGAAGGCAGTGAGGCTGTAGCACAGGTTGCCTAGAGAATCTGTGTCTGCCTGATCCCTGGAAGTGTTCATGACCATGTTGGAAGGGGCTTGGAGCACCTGGTCTAGTGGAAGGTGTTCCTGCCCAAGGCAGGGGTGTGGAACTGGGTGATCCTTAAGGTCTCTTCTAAGCCAGTACATTGTAGGATTCTATGTTTGGTTCTATGAGTATGACATAGTCTCTTGGTGATGGACATTCTGTCTCCAGAGCYCCGGTCCTGCTCTGAGCTGTGATATGATCACCACCACAGCAATGCCCCAGCTCTGCCTCCTCTATTACCAGGCTACTCCAGCCAGTCATGRTTCACCATAGACCTGCTTGCACATCCTGTGTATGTTCTGCTTCTGCTGGCCTTGCTGCTGGCAGTTGCCCCCTGCCCAGGGCACTCTGGGAAGTCTTCTTGGCACMCCTGCAGCTTCCCACAGCGTCAGCTGCTGGACTGCCACCACACCGGCCTGGCCATTGTGCCCCTGGCCACCAGTGGACAGGACCTCACCATCCTGTGAGTACCCACCGCCCCACAGAGCTCCTTCAAATTCCCCTTCTTGGCTTGTTCTTGCTGGTAACCCCTCTTGGGACAGCCAGGAGAACCTGACAGAAGACATGGTGGTTCTGGGAGGCTTGTGCTGCAGCACAAGCATGAAATCAGGTTGGCCACGCTGTGGTGTTTCCAGGCAAACCCTGCTCCTACCTCTGCAGCGGAATTTACAGGGTTTTCCTGAGGGGTGACAGTGTCAATAATTTCTTTGCAGAGATTTCACTGACAACTCTATTTCTACTTTTAGAAGGCAAACATGGAAGGAATAGCAGTGGACTGAGACCTTGTAAGTACCCTCCAGCATCTAAAATGTCAGGAGTTCAGGTATTTGTCATCTTTTGTCTTGTTTTTGAGCACCCATGCAACCTGTTTCCATGTGAATTCAAAGCTGGGCTGCTCAGCAAGGAGGCTGTGAATCCCCCAGGGCTTCCTGGGATGGCGAGAAATGCCATGAGCTGTGAGTTGTGTCCCATCCTACTGGATCTTCCCTGTGTCTGCTACCCCAGGGATCAGTTTACAGTCAGCTGACACTATCCAGGAGCAAGTACCTGCTCAAGCCATGAGTGGAGACARTCCCTGAAGAGACCCAAACAGATGTTCCAGTAAAGCTGCTGCAGGATATCCCATGAAAATTCCACTTCCTCCTGGCAAGCAACTGGTGTAATTAAGTCTGTGTCATTCCAGAATCCTCAAGGACAATGACCTGCAGGCAGTGAAGTGCCATTCTCTGGAAGGGCTGTTCCTGCTGAAGCACCTGTAAGCGCAGTGGGCTGCTGCCTCCCCCTCCCTTCAGTCCCTGCTGCTCAGCCCACCCCCAGGCAAGTGGGCTTTATCCTTCCTGGGTTTCCGGATGCAGCCAGAGCAGAGCTGAGGCTCTTAGTGCTGCAGTAGTGCCTGGAGCAAGAATTTCTGTTTCATCTGAAGACCAACATCTTGGGGGTGACAACCACCTAGAGCAAGGCAAGATCCAGGCATGCCCTAAAATCATTCTGGTGGGATCAGAGCTAGAACAAAAATCCTGGAAATGAAACCCTCCTCCGGGCAGGAGGGTCATCACAAGTTACATACTGCTGCAAGCTCAGATCAGAGAGAAACACTGCATTAAATCAGAGCCAGGAAATACAGATGCTACCAACATCAAAGCAAATGAAAGTAAACACAACAGTGCAAATGGAACTAACATTTGGCATTCTAATTGTAACAGGCATTTATCTGGCAATAAGATCAAGCTGATTGAGAAATGTGCCTTTGAATCACTGCCTTTTTTGCAACATCTGTGAATTATAAATGTTTCTGGTGTATTTAGTGAAGTCTTTTTGCATTTATAAACTTYTATGTGTTAAAAATAACAGGAATATTTTCCAGACTGGTGACTGTTTTCCTTGCTAAAAGACAAACYGAGCTGAAGGGATCAATGCAGGTGGCTGGACAACCCATGCCAGGATGACAGATCCTAGCAAGGTTGTCAAAGCCTTTCTTGAAGGCTTTGCTGTGTCCTGGAACAGAAATAGATGAAGCACCTGTGCCCTTCATTTCCTTGCCTGGACCGATTAAAAAAGGAGAAAACAGCCTCCCTATCCTACCTTGGATTTGCATATTTCTTACAAGTTGATACTGCTTCACCCCAGCTTCCTGTAGGACAGACACAACTCATTTCTGTGGTCTTCTCTTCCCCCAGAAACCTTTCTGGGAATCACCTGGCACAGATCCGCAGCGGTGCTTTCCAGCCATGGCATGGAATGCAGTTTCTACATAAGCTRTAAGTGTGACAAGGTCTAAAGGCATATCAGAGCAAGACTCTGCAGGGACAGTGGGGAAGAGCAGGTTTGCTCTCTGTAAAGTACTGAATCCTACTGTGAATGTCATCCATGGAGCACCAGGAGTCTGCAGCAGGAAAGCCACTTTCTCCTGACCTGCTTATGTTCTCCAGACCTTCCTTGAACCAGCATCAGGTTCCAACAGCAGCAGTGGGAGCTTGGGAAGACAGATAAGAAAGAAGGGAGAAGAGGCAGGATGACAAGGGCTGTGGGAAGTGACCAAGACTTATAGCCAGAAACTTCACTTTGCATTTAAAAGTGAAAGGTCTCAAAAACATAGATGAAAAGGAAACTTGGTGTCTGGAGAAAACCTGATATAATCCATAGAGGGTTCTGTCAAGAAGCCCTTGTTCTTGGCTTTCCACACTCGTAAGTCTATGTATGTAAGAGRGCGCATGGACAGGCCCTCCCCACATGCTGCTACCCACACAGCTCGCATCCTTCCCATCACCCCCTCACAGCAGTCTGTTGTTTTTTTCAGGATCAACCCCCTGAGTGTTATTGCTGACACAGCGTTCTTCAAACTGCATTATGTCAACTATCTGTAAGTATTGACTCATTGGACAAAACTGATGTAGAACTTTCTCTCTTTCAAGTGCCCTGTTCTCAGGAGAGCAGAGATCCATGAGCAAAGCTCACTCTTCTCCCAGCCTTATTTTGCTGGAGGCACCAGCTGAGCAAGGCAAAGGCCAAGCACTTCTGGTGTGTCCCCAGCTGCAAAGCACCCAAAGATCTGGGACACAAGCTTTAAAAAACTAGAGGCCGACCAGGTCTGGAGCCTCGGAGTGGCTGGCGGGCTCTGCGAATGCCCCCACTCCTGCTTCAGCACTTGTGTCAGTAGTTTGGGGTTCCTGCCCACCCCACATCCCCCCCYCACTGACCTGACGGTGCTCAGGGCTCTTGATGCTCTGTGTTGATCAGGATTCACAGCATCCTACTGCTCCTGCTCACGTCTGTGTGACTCCTTGGAGAGGAAGAAGTCCTGTCTGTTTGCAGAGATCCTTCCTGTTCCCAGCCCTGCTATCCCACAGATACCCTTTGCTTTCTGCTCAGCACCTTTCCTCCTTTCACTGCTATAAACTCCCAAGGTCATGCTAARTTTGTCCTCTTGGGTGAGAAGTACCTCCCTTCAAGGACTGTAGCTGCTCTCAGGGGAGAGCAGAAGGAGGGGTTTGAGCTGGGAAATATTTTCTGTTTACATCTGACTCCCAATGAGATCTGCAGGGTCCCTTCCTGACTCAGACCCCATGGTTAAGAGYAGGTCAAAGCAGCGAGGTGGTCAGCTTTTGAATCATTTGTTTGATTTGGAAGAAGTGATTCYCTCTGCCAACACCACCACCATCATCAGGCCCTGGGCTTGTTCTCAGAGCAGAATTCTGGCAATGTCACCTGAGAATTTACTGTGGTGTTTCAAATCCTTGCAGGGACCTGAGTGCAACGCAAGTGTCTCCACGGACACTCCTCATGTTCCTCCAGACAACAGTCCATTTGGAAATACTGTAAGTATGTGGGGCTGAGTCTCAGCTGCCAGCAGACTGGGACAGGTGCTGGGACAAGGGGTCTGCTTGGGAAACAAATCCAGCCACCACTAAGTCAGAACAACCCCGGAAAGCTTAGGGGTTGCTGCTTACCTTTGGGAACATCACAGACTCACCAGCTTAGAAGCAGAATGTCCCCCTTTAGGTGACATGCTTCAGGCTTTTCAAAAGGGGAGTTTTAAATCAAGGTGGGGTATATTTGTCTTTCAAATTGTGTTTTGGGACTAGTTCCATTTTTACAGGTAAAATCACCATGTTGCTGCCAATGGGGAAGCTAATCGTCTAATTGAAAACCTCTCCAAAATCAGGAGAACATAATTTTCCGCTGGAACTGGGGCTGAGGGAAGTTTTAAAGAGCTGTGGCAGACACCGAAGCACAAGCARGATGTGTTGTCTCTGTGTGTCCTGGGTTAACCGTGTGGTTACCACCCACATAAGCTGGATAGTTCACACCTGAGGTACCCCTTATCTCAACTGAGATAACCACTCTGGCTRATAGCAAGCACCACCCATCCTGATTAGATCATCTCAGCTAATGGCCCATTACACCACCCATYCTGATTAGATTGTCTTGATTAATGGCCCATTACTGGGCTTGATAAGCATGGACTAATAGAACTTCAGAACCACCCTGACTGAATCATCTTGATTAATGGCTTAYTACTGGACTTGGTAAAAATAGAATGTCAGAAGCCATGAGCCTCATCTGAGCTCATTGCCGAAGCAACCAATAGAACATTGGGAAAAATCCTCTTCCAGTGTGGAAGTCCGTGCCCTTGGCAGAGGTACCAGCCAAGAAACACGGCATAAAAGCAAGGGTTTGGGATGGGAGAAATCACTCTCGACTTGACTCAACTCGACTCGACTACTGCACTCCACTCCACTAGACTGGACACTCTTCTCAACTGGACTCAGGACCACTCCACTCTATGGGACCCCACTCCACTGCTCTACTGGACTGGACTACCTTTTACAGGACCAGTGCCTAACTGGACTACACAGCTACCACCCTGGTCAACAGGGTGTCAGGTTGTACCGTGACTCTGTTGGTTTGTTTAGGCTGGTGTTTTCTGTATTCCTGCATTTATTTTAACCTTTTTATTAAAACCATAATTTTGACCTAAAATCTCTTGAGGTATTTTGTGTGGRGTTAATTTCCCCTGCTGGTTTACATTCAAACCAGCACACTGTGTTTCCCATGTTGGACTGGGAGATGTGAATTGGGATGCTAGGTTTTCCTTCTATAACTTCTTGTCTTTAGCAAACTGCCCCATGATGTGTCCTGCTGCCTCTGCAAGGAACATGACACCATCGAGATCCTGTGCAGGACCATCTAGTGTCTCTGTGAGAACCTGTGCAGTACCAGTGCTCCCCAACGTGGTAGGTGTCCTGATCATGGTGATGTGCACCTCAAATTTGCCCTGTTCCCTCCAGATTGAGGAGATGCAGCAGTGCGGCCCCCTTTTGCRGGGGTTCCCAGGCAGCCTTGGCCATCTTGGTGGCATCAGTTCRGCCTGGCATCTCCTGGCCAGTCCCAGGGACATTAAACCTGGGCAGTCTCTCTATAGGAACTTCATCTGTGTGAGGCCTTTCAGTCAGCCCAAAGGCCAGTGCAGGCAGCTCTGGTGAAACCTGAGAGGCCTCGGCCTGTGCTCCACCTTAAAGATGTGTGCCTGCTTCTTGGGGTAAACCTCAGATCCTGTCTTTTGGCAGAAAGACGCCAAGTCACTGATCTGCTTTCTTGGTAGTTTACAGTTCACACAGGTTCCCTGGCACAGACACAGGAAGAAATAATGGAAGCAGTACAATCTAGAAAACTCAAAATCAGCACTGTGTTGAATGTCAAATCCAAGGAGCCTTTGCTGGGAGACTGTGGAACCATAATGTTTGCAGTTGCCCTGAAACAGGCCAGCACCAAGGGTGATCTTGGCAGCAAGAAAGATTCTGGGGCAAATTCATATTCCTCTAAGCACTACTCCAGACAGGAACGCAAAACCATTGAGGATCTTATGGTGATGCTGCACAGCATTGAGAACACAGGCAGGACCAGAGATGTAGCTGTAAGGAAACTCCATTTCCTAGCAAAGCTGCTAGCAGTTGAGCTCAAGAACAAGCTGCGTGATGCTCAAAGCATCATGAATGTGAAAAGCATTATCTCACAGGAGCCACCACCACCTGCCAGTCAGAGGGTGCACAAGACCCTGGCACTGAACGAAAAGACAACCACAGGTTGGGAGCAAAATGTCACGATCCACTCGCACAAGCAGGGGTCGTGATGGTTCTATCACCGATCTCAGAGTGCAAAAGACACAAACGGGGATTTCAATTTGAATCAACAATGCACCTTTATTGAGTGCCAACAACACGATTATGCGATAGAGGGGAGAGAGAGAGAGAGAGAGGGAAATAAAGTAGTGAGGGGAGARAGAGAGAGGGAGAGGGGAATAGCTACCAACRGATGGATGATACGAAGTCCTCGTGGTCCAGCCAATAGACTCGTCGACGTCTGTAGGGAGCGCTCAACTGGATTAACTTAGAGTGTCCCTTTATAGACWTTTTTGTGAGCRGGGGGGACAATTGGCCAGAAGGTGAAGAATTTTGCCACTATTGTTTGAGGCCTGTGGTTTTTGGGGTACAGAAGCAGGTGTTCCGGACCAATTATTTCTTCTCAGTCCAGTGCAAGCACGGCGCCACCACAGTCTGTCCTCCTCGCTCCAGTGCAAGCACGGTACCACCACAACCTGTACCAATTTTCTCAGGAATGCATTGTGCATTGTAGTTCTCCATGGGTGCACCTACAGGCAATACTTGGCAAACATCTCACCTCAGCCAGGCCAGGACTCCTGAGCAAAAGTCCTCTTTTGCTTCTGGGRTGTTTTAGGGTTTTCAGTCTCTGTCCTTGTCGATGATCATGAGGCAGATGAGAGATTCTCGAACCGTCTCTTACACAAAACCAGCACAATTCAGGTTTGAACTGGCAAGTATTAAGCCCCTGGAAAGTAGCTGGTGGGTTAAACCCCCCTGGCAACGATGCTGCCTTCAGACATTGAGATGCAAAGGAAGCACCAGCCCAAAGACAGAAGTATGTTCAGATTCACAAGCTCAAGCAGAGGGACATCAGGGATCAGGCTGGACATAACTCTTTTTTCTATGAGGTGTTAGGCAATGCCAAAGCAGAGGAAGAACCCACACCAAAAGAAACCAAAGCTGAGTGTGGTCTAAACAGAAACTTGGACTTTCTCTCTGACCCATTGGTTAGCAGCCACACTGCTGCAATGAACATGGGAGAGGACACTGCTGAAAAAGAGCGTTCCTCTCCAGGTGCATGCTGGAAGCAAAAAAAGAAGGATCCAGGCTTCCTAATAAAGGAGGTAGCTCCGACTGCCCAGACCACATGCCAGTTCCAGAAGAGATCATTGATGGCTGATCATGAACTACACTCTCTGGTACTGGAAGAAGCCCTTTGGACATTCATCACCCACGTGGCAAGAGCCCTAATGAAGGACTGCAGCCTGCCTGAGGTCCAGCTGTCCTGTGCAAAGATGATCTCAAAGATCAGGCTACTTATAAAGCTGTACAGCAACAGGCAAGAGAACTGGGGAACCTCTGTTCTCATGGACCAGTGTCTTTGGCAAGGGAGCATTTTCAGTGGCATGACCCAGGAGCAGTGCAAGGAACACAGGAGAGGTAGGAGAGATACGGGGCACTGCTGGATGTGTCCTTCTGGGCAATGGGTAATGGAAGGAGGAAGCTTCTTTCCCCTCCTGATTTTCTTTCCTTTTCTCCTGGCAGAATCCAGAGCATAACCTCTCCATGTTGGTCGAAATAGTGGTGTGTTTTGGCAGCCTGATTCTGATGTGTTTGTTATCTATGTAAGCCAATTACTCATTTGACAGCTGTCAGTCAAGCCTTGTAGCTGCTATGCCCAGTTAACGAGCCCTTGGGTGCTGCTGTGGATGCCCGTGCACATGCTGGGTAGCACAGGAGACGTTTTTCCAACCCTCGAGCTTATGGCAGCATCCACACCCCCAGCTCAGCCGGGTTCAGCCTGCTTCGAGGGAGATTGTCCTGGCATCTATCCCAGCCGCACAGGTCTGCTTTGCTCTCCTGCCTTCAGCCATGCAGCACTGATAACAGAAGAGCTCTGGGAATTCAGGYCATTCCAGAGGCAGGGAAAAGTGGGTAAATTGGGAAGGGAGGATGGGATCTCTGAAAGCATGGCTGTTGGCATAGACTTGCATATGTATGGAATGGGGTGGGTTGGAAGAAGAACCTTTTGGCATCCCTTGTTTTGCAGAGTCTGACAAGAAAAGTCCGATGTTTCAAGTCTTTCACCTTCCCCAGGTGTGCTATCCAAATTCTGCAGATGTTTTCCAGCCCTAAAGCACTGGGAAATCATGGTGCTTTCCAAGGTTCTTGTCCAAGACATGCAAGGTTATTTCCTTTGTTTGAAAAGAACATAATTTCCATTACTCAGGATAATGCTCAAGCGTCCAGGATTAATGATGAGAAGAGCCGCAGAGGAGATATTCAAGAAGTTGAAGAAGTGGAGAAGTAAGTGTGATGGCAGTGATACCCATGTTTGTTCTTCAGCTCCTGTTCTGATATAAAAAGTGCTGAGGCTTTCCTTGGATGCTATTTCCCTGACTGCAATTTCCTTTCTGTTACTTCACAGCAACCCAGGGAAGCAGCAGCACTGAAAGAATGCCACCACCCGAAGACAAGAGGCCTCAGCCCCATCACTCCACTGCACCTCAGCAGCCAGCAGTTATTCCTCTCCTCAGCGGAGGGTGCTGTGGATGGTCACGTGCTCAAGACACCCATTAATTTATTCATCCTTTTCTTCATCCTTTGAGACAATGCATCCCCCTGCATCCTATTGTTGTCCTGTTAGGGTAAGGCTTTCCATGTATAGCATGTTGAGGACAGCCACCATAGCCCTCACAGTCTCTGAAGACCCCATAGCCCTCACAGAGCCCAGAGCCCTCAGAGGCCCCACAGCCCTTACAGCCCATATAAACCTCACAGCCTTCACACGGGGGCAGCTGCAGATGGAGCTCTGTGTTACAAATGGAGTGAGAGCTTTAGACMGGCTCTGCCTTCACTCAGATTTCTGGCAGTAGCTCTACTGAGATGACCTGCACCCCAAAATCGCTCTCGCTTGCAAGTTCTTAAGAATGGCCGATTAGTTCTATCATAAAATGAGTTATTTATTGAATAGACAGAAGGTAACAGACAAAAAGACTTTAAACAGACTACTTACTACACAGGATAAACAAAAGAACCACTAGTAGATACAGTGCACGACATAAAGGTACCTATATTACAGCTAAAGAAGAAATAGTGTAAATTAGAAGTCAATGTAACTCACCATCGAATTGCCAATAGTATACAGACAGTCCTGTCTCTCAACCCTTGATAGAGTAGAAACTCAAGACAGGCGTCCCAGAATCTTGAGGAGAAACCCCCCTACACACTTCTGGGAATGTACAGAAGATTTCTGCTTTGTGAAAGCTATGGTGTAGCTTTTATTGTTTGTAAAGTGCAGTGTCTGTCAGTCAGAAATTCCAGCTTATCTTTCCACATCTGCTCCCTCAACAAGATGTTTACTGTCAGCTGAAGGCCTTAAATCCTTGTGGTGCCRAGGTGGATGATTATGACTGAGCCATCAGGGGGAAATACCCTGATTTATGCATCAGCAAACAAACAGCAGATAAGTTCTGCGTCAGGGGTAGAGGTCCTGCCACACTCTGGTGGCAAGAGCCAATGGCAAGAGGCTGTGAACTGCCAACCCTTTGCACAGCAAAAGGGCATGGGGACCTGTGGTGAATGGATGAATGCCAGGTGAATGGAGGCTCTGAGACACTGCAGGAACCCAGGACTCAGTGGGAAGAGCCCAGACTTTCCCACACACTGGGGAAATCCCCCATCTGCAGGGGATTCCTCTTTGTTTTTGGAGGCTCCCACTCCAAGCTGTTATTTTGTTCTTGCATAATTAAATTCTTTGAAGGATCCAGATGTCTGAGACTGTGCAATGGGAAACTAGGGGTTGAACCAGTAAGGAAATCCAGTCTGACTGTGTGAGTGGAGAGTGTGGAGCTGCCAAGGGACCTTGGTCCCAGCTCAGGTGGTGCAAATGTGACTGCCAGAATGGGTCCTGGGTGGTCCAACAGGGAAGTTTCCTTAACATCGGGTGACTGTAGGAACCCTAGGCCCCTACCTTTGAAGCCTCTTTTCTTCAAACACCTGACTCGTGGCACCTGTTGAGTTCACTGTGGATCTTCAGAGCAGGGAGGAACCAAAGAATTCGTGTTAAAACTCCCTGACCAGATTCCATCTGAATTATGAGGGTCTGCTACTAAATTTCTCCAATGATTTTGGTCTCTCTGTTGGTGCAGCATTTTTGCACACCGGGTGAAATAGCTGGAGTGGGTTGAGTACGGGTGCACAGCCTGGTCAGTATAAGACATGCACAAGGGAGGTCTGGGGTCCCCCTCAAGGGCCTACAGGGCCTGGGATTCTCTGGAAGGCAAGCAGGGCTTTGGGGTCTCTCCCAAGTTGTGCAGGGGGCTGGGGTCTCCTGTAAGGCATGCAAGAGTTTGGAGTGTTTTGCATGGCAAGGTCTCCAAGGTGAACAGCCCATATCCGGCCATTGCTGTTGGGAGCATTGCAGGGTAATTTGACGACTTAACGGAACTTGGGAGAGAGAGAAAAGATTGATAGGAGAGTTATTTCAGTATTTGAAAAGATTAAGTGGGAGATTGTTTCATATCCTGTGCTATGTTGTGCACAATAGATAGGGTTTTAATGTATAGTGATTCTTTCAATCCACTTTAGAGTTTCTTTTGCAAGTATCCAGTATGCAATCGATGCACAGATGGAGCATGTCTCTGGAGAGCATGAACTTCCACTGAAGGAATTGTTCACTCTGGGTTGCTACCATGTGCACATGCGCACGTTTTTACTTTCAAAAATAATGTTTTTATATTAACTCTCATTTTCTTCCAGGAAATGAAGGGGGAGAAAGCAAACTCTGCCAAAGAAATACTTAGTCACTCATTGCGGCTAGACARTTTCATGATAAAGCCGCTGGAGAGACAGAAGCAATAGCTAGCCAAATTAAAAAATTATGGACAGCTCCAGGAATTTATGCCACCACAAAAAGAATCACAAACTGCTTCCCAACTTGTGAGAAGTTCTCAAGTGTCAGACTGACCTCAGAGTTAGGATGGCACCTATGGACCTACTTCCCTTTTCAGAGACTGCAAATAGACTCCGGGACATGCCACCTATGCTGGGTGCAAACATTTGCTAGTGATAGTAGATAGCTGTCAGCAAGACAGCAARCCTTTCCAGCAAGAAGGGCTGACACAGAAGTAGTAGTAACAGCCTCCCTAAAGTAAAATTACATCTAGATATGGGGTTTCACAGTCAATTGAATCAGCTAGAGGTGTCATTTTACAGCAAATATAATTGATTTGCTGTATAAGTCTTTGGGTATAGAGAGATCCTTTAGAAGGCATCCAGCTGTAACAGGAACTTTGAGCTGAAACCAGCCTTTTGGATGGAGATGAATGCTAGACCCAGTATTTTAATAAGTAGTGAATTATCAACCAGTTGATCAGTAAACAACTTTTGAGAATCCTATGTTATTTTATATTGATAATAATTTCCACTCTATAGCAATCTTATTAGCCTTAATTCTGTTACATTTTGTACTTGAATAAAGTTGCATGGAAGGACAGTGGTTAAATGTCTTGAAACTTCTCTTTTTCCCTTTCAGTATACTAGCAGGAGTGCTCAGTTAAAACAARGTGTGGGCTCTTGAAGAATACATCAAGAGCAGGCAGGTCGGTGGGCATCTGCAGTGTGAACTCTGGGGCAGAAGCCTGGGCAACAAAGGRCACAGGGTGACCAGCCACTCAGAGACATAGCAGGAGTCCATGACCCCAGACTTTCACACTCCTAGATGTGAGCATAAAGAAACTCAGGGTTTCCTTTTTTCAAGCTGTTGTTCAAAGTCACTCTTCAGCTCTTTTGGAGACCCTACATGCACTGGAAGGAGCCTCTAAGATCTCCCTGGAGCCTTCTCTTCTCCAGGCTGAATACTCCCAGTTCTCCCAGCCTGACCACAGCAGAGGTGCTCCAGCCCTCGGAGCATCTCTGCGGCCTTCTCTAGACTCCCTCCTGCAGCTACACATCCTTCTGATGTTGGACTCCAGAGCTGGAGGCAGCTCTGCAGGTGAGGTCTCACCCGAGCTAGGGACATGGGCAGAATCCCCCCTCCCCTGCTGCCACACTGTGGGATCAGCCCAGTATGTGAGGGGTTTCAGGGTGCCAGTGCATACAGCCAGGGTATGTCCAGTTTTTATGCACCGGTACCCCCAGGTCCTTCTTCATTTCCACTTTATTTTTTGCCAGCCTTCGCTTCTCTCCACTTCTAATCCACACCTTTGTAGTAAAGAAATCTTTGCTACAAAATTGCCTTTCTCCACAGAGAAAGATGAGGGACAAAAACCCTCCAAAGGGACATTTCTTGTGATTTAGAGCATTATAATAACCATCTCACATTTCCAAATGGATACATAATTTGTGGCATGAGTAGGGTCATTGCCTGTTTAAAATATTGCCTGAGGCAAAGGTTCATTTCCAACTGCACTGTTTGCAGAGCTCCTTGAACGCACTGAAGATGGCACCAGCTGATACCCCCTCATTCTGTGTTTGCTTGTCATGATTAAATGTGGCAGGATGATTTCTCCAAAGACATCAGCCTGCATTCAGTCACCTGGTGTTTCTGAGGCACCTGCATCCCCATATGCTGCTTAGATCTCCCTACTGAAAACAGCTCAGGAGCCAATGAGCTCTTCCAAAAAGGATGTTCCTTCTGCACAGATGCACTCTTGGCTTGCTTCAGACAAGCAGTGAAACGAAATCCAAACCACATCTTGATTGATGATTGAAGAACTCAGAGTTAAGAATTGCAACTCATGTATTTTTAAGCACATTAATAACACTACATTCATCCTTCTGAATTCAAACAATTTGCCTTTTTCTTCTCTGGCTTAGCAATGAAGGTGTCTCTTCTCTGCACAGAGGAACAACATAGATGAGACAAACCAAGAGCGAAAATTCAGCCTAAGAAAATATGGATGATATGTAGAAGTTTTTCAGCAAGAGCCAATGAGATATCCAAAATATTTTGGTTTGTATCACAGAGAGGGCCGCCTACAATCAAAAGCTTTTCTGCTTGGTGTCCATAATTAGAAACACTAAAATGCAAGGGCAAAAAGGAAATCCTATATCTTCTATTATGCACAGTGGCAAAAGAGGAGAGAAAATGCAGGAGAGAAGCTGGAAGCTGCAAAAAAACAAATGGTGGCTGGGGAGAAGATAGCAAAGAAGTGCTGCAGTGGGAATGGAGGAATTCTAGAAATGGGTTTTTATGCATCAGTCATGGAGCTGTCACTAAGAATTAGACAAACTCTCAGAAAGTCATGTTGGATGCTATATTTCACCTGCATGACAATGACAAGATATTTCGCCATCAGCAAAAACAATGTTGATCAATGATACAAGAGACCAACAGGTTTCCATCACATCCTGGAGTGACTTTATGATGCTATATATTCCAATCGCCTGCTTAATGAAAAAATATTAACTCTGTGTCTTTAAGCTGGCTTGAGAAGCCAGGCACTTGTTTTGGTTTTTCTCCGAAGGTGTTTACATACTTGGTTCTTATCACTAGCTATGTTGTGGTTCTCAGGAGAGAACTCTCGGCAGTCGTTTTCTATAGCTGAAGGCGAAGGGGACACTTTTAACCTTTCTTTTTCCTGTGAGCTTTCGCCCTGCTTTTACTCACTCACAGGGATATTTGGACGGAGTTAAAACTTACTTTTGGCTTTTTCCCTCCTCTGCCTGAGGCACAGAGAGAGGACAGGTTTTTTTTCTGGACTGTGTTTTCTTTCCCTACTTCCTTTGGAACTTTACACCAGACTACTGAACTCTAGGGCCTACCTACACCCTGGGCCTGGAGAGGGCCTACTCTGTAGTCAAGCAGCTAGCTAGAGACAGAGCAGAAACTACACCCAGGAAACAAAGGACTCTGAATTCATCCAGGTTGTCCACATCATGAGAGGTTTATTATCTAACATTATTCATTTTTTATTTTCTTTTCACTTCCCCTGGTGCCTGTGTKCACCCCCCCCCCCCCCCCCCCCCCCCAGCAGCTGGGTTTTGTTAAATAAACAGGTTTTTCTCACTTTCCTCCAAGAAATTCTTACTGCGGGGGGGAAAGGAGTTTTGGGACCCTATCTTTCGCGGAGGAGGCTCTTCAAGTCTTCCTCCTAAGTTTGTCCAAACCGTGACAAACATATTTGGTGCCCAATTCGTGGGGAAATGGTGGAGCAGGTTGTTGCGGCAATGAGCTGCCTCGGAGGTGTGGGTAGGAAAAAAGGCAGGGAAGAAACAGGACCGCAGGCAGAGAGAACCAAGCGGGGGGAATCCCAAGCTGAAGCTGCAGGCAAGCCCCCTCTCCCAAGAAATTAAAAAGTAGCCGGGGACCCTTCTGGCACAGTTAATTGCTTTTATGTGCTAGGACCCTTCCCACAGCCCAGTTTCCCAGGCATCCGGGGACCTGCCCTGCCTGCAAGAGGGGTTGCTTGCAGCCCAGTCATGGAAGTTTTCTCTCCTCTGATTGGCTGTCAGGCAAAGTGCCACTGGGGACAGGGCTTCCTCCATTTTCTTCTAGCCACCTCCTGCATATGGTAATTTTTCCAGCCCATGTCAGAAACAGCATATGATGTTGAGGCATAAATAAAAATTGAATTGGTTCCTCTCAACTTCCAGCCAGGATGTCCTACAGCAGAAATCTGTACAGGGCACAATCTGTAGAAAGCCAGAACGACTGGGTTCAAATTCTATAACGGAGACACGAACTCAGCCATGGGCCAGGCCAGTAACAAGTGTTCCCTCACAGAAATGATTGAATCTACAAGGCTGGACATTGATTGACAGCCCAGAGGTGCTCGTAAGGATTTTGATTTTTCTGCAATGACTTTGCTTACATTGCATGTACATTTGAAATTATCTCACTGCAGGAGAAAGCTATTGAGATTCCTCCTGCTATGGTGTCTTGGGGTGACTTTATGATACTGTATCCCCTATCGCCTGCTCTATGCCAGACATGAATCCTGTGCCTTTAAGCTGGGTCCATGGAGAGGGGGAAGAGAAGCCAGGGGAATTCTTCAGCATGGTTTGTGTTCAAGGATTGACACCCACTCCCCCATGTTCTCACCGTTGCTGCTGCAGCACGGAGGGAGCATCTTTTTTTTTAGCCRTATCTCGGCTCTGTTTTCTCAGGAGASAGTTACAATTCTTTGCTTTTTAGCTAGCCTGCTAGCTGAGGCAAGAAAGTTTTCCTGGGACTGTGGTTTTTTTCCTTCTTCCTCTGGAACTGTTCAGCTGAGCTCCGGTCCAGAACACCATCACCGGGAGGCTGCACATCGCGGCCCGGAGGGGCCCACACCTCACCCCAGCTCCGGAGAGAGAGCAGAGCTACACCTACAGAAAGGACTCTGAATCTACCCAGGTCTTCTCCACCGAGATAGTTTTATTATCTAACATTATTCATTTTTTTTCTTTCTTTCCCTCCTGCCTGCTTGCACCCTGCTTGTTAAATAAACAGGTTTTTTTTAATTTTCCTCYGAGAAATTCCTGAGGTGGGGGGAGGGAGTTTCCAAATCCTACTGTCTGCAGAGGAGACACCCCTACTCAGGACATTTTCCTCCTAATTTGTCTCAAACTGAGACATATGTATAACATGAAGTGACTTCAACATCTGAAGCATGCAAGTGGAATGTTCAAGCCTTGAAAAGCAGGGCTTCACTSAAATTCAGAGGAGTATGGACAAGCATCTTCTTCCTTCACCCTTTTAATCCAAACTTCATGTAGTTATGCCAAGTATAAGGAAATTCATATAGAAACAAGCAGTGGGTTGGTTATTTCGCCCACTGGAAATCTGGCCTCCAATTTTTGTTCTAAGTAAAGGGCACAAGAGATTTCAGACACTTAGAAATCCAGCAGTGAAGAACTGGATTTTTTTTATGCTGGAGGGGAAAGTATTGCCCCTGCTGTGTATTATATCTCTCTTAATGTTTGATATGTGATATTTTGGCAGAAAAACAGTCTAGAAGGAACATTGCAAGAATAGCTTATCAAGAGGAGAAATGACTATCCTAATTGAAGGAAGAGCACCTATTTTCAGGTCCATAAAGGTATATACAGGAAGGACATTGACTTGTTGGAGTGAATGCAGAGGAGGCCACCAAGTTGATCAGAGGGATGAAGCACCTCTGCTGTGAGGAAAGGCTGAGAGAGTTGGGATTGTTCAGCCTGAGGGRTTACCTAATTGTGGCCTGCTAGTACCTGAAGGGAGCCTACATGAAAGATGGAGAGAGAGTGTTTACAAGAGTAAACAGGAGTGACAGGACAAGAGAGAATGGCTTCCCACTGCTAGAGGGCAGGGTTAGATTGGATATTAACAGGAAATTCTTGGCTGTGAGGGTGGTGAGGTCCTGGCACAGGTTGCCCAGAGAAGCTGTGGCTTCCTTCATTTCTCGAAGTGTTCAAGACCAGGTTGGATGGGACTTGGAGCAACCTGGTCTAGTGGAAGATGTCCCTGCCCATGGCATGGTGTGGAATGAGATGATCTTTAAGTTCCTTTCCAACCCACATCATTCTATGATTCTCTGATTTTGTGATTTGTGAAATTTTCTAAGGTTTTGGCTCCAAAGTATGTTTGGAAGAAGTGGTGGACTCTGTGTAGAGGGTGGATAGATAAGGAGCATCAAGTTCTTCTCAAATCTCTTTGTAGCACAGCTTTGGTTTAACCTTTTGCTTGTACTTTTTATTGGGAAATCCAGTACATCATGTACATTATGCCACACAAAATTAAGACAAATGAAAATGTTGCTGCAGTAATTACGAAAAATTTGTGTGTACCTAGACATGAGCAGGAAATCCATTATTTACTCATTTCTAAGGTTGGGATGTGCTATAGTTACACTACATAAATGCGTGAAAGTGACAAAATTCTTAGTAATTTGGTTTCCTATTTGGAAACAAGCAAAAAAAAAAAGTATCTTGCTTTTCTACAGCATCAGAGCCGATGATCCGATGTTGTGTTAACAGATGCATCTTAGYATTGTTTGGGGCTGGTGTGTGTATTATTAAATTTAGATGTGATTAATCCACATTTTGCTATAGTAGCATGGCTTTGTCCTCCATTTTTTGTGCAATCCTTGATGTAATGCAAACTTCATGTAAGATATTTCCAGACTTTTGTGTATGTTTCTCTGGGCCACAGGAAGCCAACACTAGGGAGTTCAATTCCCTGGACATCAGACATCTAAATATAAATTTAAATATTTGAGATGATCATCCCTGGCTCAGTTCTCTGGAACATGATTCATGCAATCTATTTTTACCACCTCCCTTAGGATGAGTTGTCTCCTGGAAGTGCTTGTTTCTCTCCTTTGCCTGTGAAGAAGGAGTGAACATCTCGGGTGGTGAGGACTTGTGTACTTGGATAAATCCCTCCTTGCAATTTCAAACCTTCTGCTCTTCTCTTCTGCTGCCAGTCTCCCAGTTCACTGCCTGGACCAGTGCCTGGGTCTGCTGGGAAATCTGCCTCTCTTTCCTCCTCCTTCTAGGGCAAGACTGGACCAATTGTGATGCGGAATAAGTTTTTACCTTTTCTCTCTTATACATTCCCTGTAATTTTTACACATACAGCTGTAGCTTTGCACCTTATTTTCCCAGTACTTTTCCCTGCCCTGATAGGCAGAAAGACAAAACACATTCCAAGCTCTATCCTATCTTGCTTCTCTGGTCTTGAGACCAGCTCTTCGAGATGTATTTTTATAAACAAAGTTWGTTCTCATCTGAGGGGGGGTTTAGAAGGGATTAGAATGAGGCGGAAATTATCTCACAAATTACAATTCTAACTGGTGGTTCTTGTCAGATACGTTAATTTGCAAAATCTATTAAAATTGTATACACATCACATGGGGAGGGGCATTTTTTGGTGTTTCCACCTGCCAAATTGTGCACCTAAAGATCCTTATAAGGTAACCCCTTTTTATCACCCTAACTGTGTCTGGCTTGTGGTTTTATGATCCGGGAGAGAAAGGCATCAATCATCCTTTCAGGATGTCCCCAGTCACTCTAATTCCAAGTGAAGTTCAATAGAGGCATTTGTTGTAAACCTAGAAGAATCTGAATAAAACATGGCTCTGGTGATGCTTTCAGCTCCTGGTTGCCTCTACTTGTGCATAGAGCTATAGAACCATAGAATCACAGAATGGTTTGGGTTGACAGGGACCTTAAAGATCATCCCATTCCACCCTCTCCAATGGGCAGGGACAYGTTCCACTAGGCCAGGTTGGTCCAAGTCCCATCCAACCTGGCCTTGAACACTTTCAGGGATGGGGCAACCACAGCTTTTCTGGGCAACCTGGGCCAGGGCCTYGCTATCCTGAAAATTAAGAGGATTTTGCTTGTGCCTTATAATTGGTTGTGCCTGTTAAAACACTGCGTGTGTGCATTTGACTTCTTACTCAACCCTTCCAAGGATGCTGCAAGKGTCTGGACCAACATCCTCAACTCGATTTGGTGCAGCAGTTCTGATCCTGAGAAAATGTCCTCTCAAACCCTTGTTCCTCTTTGTAGTGGATTGACTTTGGCTGGATGCCRGGTGCCCACCAAGTCGCTCTATCAGTCCCCTTCCCAGCGGGACATGGGAGAGAAAATAAGATAGAAAAGAACTAGTAAGTTCAGATAAGGCAGTTTACTATAGCAAAAAGAAAGTGAAAGTTTGCATGTACATAAACAAAGKGAGAAAAGTTCAATCTCTACTTCCAATGTTAAGCCACTTCCAGGGAAGCAGAGTTTCAGCACRCATAGCAGTTGCTTTGGAAGGCAAATGTTGCAGAATAATGAATGSTCCCCATTCTTCCTCCCTCCCTTAGCTTTTATATCTGAACTGATATCATATTGTGTGGAATTTCCCTTTGGTTAATTTGGGTCAGCTGGCCTAGTTATGTCCCCTTCCAGGATCTTGCCCACTCCCAGCCTCTTGATGGTGAAGGGGAATGTTAGAGAGACAGCACTGCTCAGCAGTAGCTGAAACACTCGTCTGTTATCAACACCTSTCTACCTACCAATGCAAAACACAGCACTGTGAAGGCTGTTAYGGGAAAATGAACTCCATCTCAGCCAGACCAAATACGCTCTTCCAATAAAAGATAACACAGCTACCAACCTTGCCTCACAGGTATCCCTAGATCACCAGGACTACAGCAGCCCTCCCGCCACTATGAATTCATGAGGGTCATAAGCCTCATTTACATATTGTGATCCATTTTGGACCAGCRTGGGGAAATATGCCACTCAGGAAAGGTAGGTAATGGAGTGGTTTTGGAATCCTGAGAYGTGTGAATAAGATTTTATGGCAAAGATGTTTTGGGTCTTTCTCTTTTAAGTGGTTCATCTCCGTGCTGCTTTGCTCTGAGACAACGGCCATCAGTGAAAGTATTTCAATGGTTCATGTCTGTCCTGGTTTTGGCTGGGATAGGGATAATTTTGTTCTTAGGCTTTTGATGTTCTCCACTATAAGGCAAAGGAAAGGTGGGTCCTTTCCTTTCTCTTCTAATCCAGACCCCAAACATTAGCATCTTCTCAGCTGATCCAGCTTTCTCCTTCCCCTGAATCTTGTGGTGCTTCTCTTTGGTGCTTATGTTGCACCAAAATACCATCTGGGGATAATACCTTCCTGCCCATCTCTGTTCCATTACCTCAACACAGAAAAGCCATTTCAGGACAGTGATTTCATTATACATCTTTGATGTGGGATAAATTATTAAAGCACATTCATACAAAATGAAAGACATTTTACACAGGAAAGGAGCCCTGACAGTAACCTAGCTATGTCACAAAAACTAACTGCCACCAAATAGGAAAATCTGCCCCTTGACAGAGAAAAGTGGGGCAAACTATGAAAGATGCATGAGGGTAGAAGGAGAAACGAAGTGACTGGAACAACAGAGTGGGAGATAAACACATCAAGGTGAATGAAACAAAAGAGAAAAGACAATGGAGGAAAGGGGGAGTGAATGGGGGTTAAATAATTCAGGTCAGGATTTATAACAGACTTGAGGAAACAAGGGAGCATAAGTAATCTAGGAATCACTGGTGAAGGGGAGGGAACCAACAAAACCCAACATGTTATTCACAGCATTAAAAAGAACTGTTGGATATTTTGTGCCATTTGGACASACTTTGGCTCACATAAATCAGCAAGGAGTCACTCCAGTTGCAGGTATTCACACCTTGTCAGGACATAACCCATAAATCAGAAGGGAACTGAAGAGGCAGACAACATGTCTGTATTTTGGTGAATGTTTGGATTGGATTTTCTGCCCCTCCAAGCTGCTTCCTGAAAATCAGATACTGATGAAAGAACAAGCCTTTTTTCCTCAAATTTTCCACCATGGATGTCCGGGTTACTACAAATGATTTTGTATAGATAAGATCCTCGGCTGACTGGACACCAGCAGTTTCAGGGAACTAAAACAAAACATCCTGCAGGCAACCAACATCTGGCAGTGGACCTTTGGACTTGTATCCTCTCTAATGATTGTTCRATCATGGTAATTATATAGAAAAAAGTTAATTACTTAATCACGTGTTACAAGGACCCTTGAGATACTGAGCAAGGCACACCCTCGGTGCAATTATTCACAGGCATGTAATCTCCATCCCTTTGTAGTGAATATTTCATTAGTTACTATTCATGTAAGAGGTGCTTTGCGATGGTTCAATTATTAGATTTACTCTAATTTCTTTTTGGGTTGTAGAAACACAGTTGTGACAAATATTCCTCTGTATTTTATCCCTTTAACAAGGAGGTTCTTTCCAACCTTTCTGTTACCAGAAAGAACTCACCACAATGTGAACATTGGGAGGAGAAGGAGGAGGACAATGAGGATGAGGATGATGAGGACAAGGAGGATGAGGAAGATAAGGAGGAGGAGAAGGAGGAGAAGGTGTRTCATAGACATGCATTTTCATTTTGAAATACATGAATGACTTCTCCAACCCCAAGGCAGTTTTCTTATGAACTAGACCCAGCAAGCCAAACCCTCTGGATTTGGAGGGCTTTGGAGTGGCCATGCTCTGTGGATGCTGCACAGTTCACCCTACCCCAATGAAGTAGCTGCTTTGCATAACTAATTTGTGAAGGAGGAGCAGCCTTCTGCTTAAAGTTACCACTTTAGGAAAGTAAACCTAATCTCAGCTCTAAGTGTTAGAACACGTCAGCCTAAACCTAGAAGTATTTATTGGAGTGTGCTGGGCCACTGCCTTGCTGGAATTGCAGTCTAGGGACTCCATGCCATCTGTATGGGACAGGTTGTAGGGCTGGACTGCATCTCCCATCACGTGCTGTATGCGTCCTATAGAATCATAGAATCATRAAGGTTGGAAAAGACCTCCAAGATCATCAAGTCCAATCTTATGAACATAGGGACACTCACCCAGAAAATACAGACATACAGAACAACCATGAGTCGATTAAATTTTTTCTACATTTCCAATTGTAAACAACTTCATAATTTTTCAGTAAAATGTTTTTTAGAAAATAAACTGAGAAGAAACACTAATTTGCCAGCAAGTTTTGGTGTCTTGTCCAGCATTTCGTAAGGGGTCTAGAGCACCTCCCCTATGAAGATGGCTTGAGAAAGTTGGGGCTGTTCAGCCTGGAAAAGAGAAGGTTGTGTGGAGACCTCACAGCACCTTCCAGTGTCTGAAGGGGCCTACAAGGAAGACAGAGAGGCTCTATATATCAGAAACTGTAGTGACAGGACAAGGTGGAATGAGTTCAAATTGAAGGAGAGGAAATTTAGGTGAGATACTGGGAAGAAATTTCTCCCTGTGAGGGTGGTGAAACCCTGGCACAGGTTGCCCAGAGAAGCTGTGGCTGCCCCATCCCTGGAAGTGTTCAAGGCCAGGTCGGACAGGGCTTGGAACAACCCAATCTATTGGAAGGTGTTCCTGCCATGGTAGGGGGGTGGAACCGGATGATCTTTAAGGTCCCTTYGAACCCAAATAATTCCATGACTAGCCTTAAGTGCTGCCCAAATTGGTGATCAATTGAGCCTCAGAAGGTCTGAGATGTTCATGACTACAACACAGTGACAAGGTGATCTGCTGGATGTTGCACAAGGTGTGCCTCACCTGGCAATATCCAAACACGAGTTTCTGACAGTGGTTAAGAATTTACAGTGCATTAAATCTTCCAAGGATCTTTGAAGTTTTTTGAAGAGTTGCTGATTCTATCAATTGATTCTGGCATAATCTCTGAAATCCAGTGTGATGCTTCTACAAGTTATGGATGGGAATCTATCTCTCTGTTGCCCACATAAAATAGAGAGACCATTAAAACAGTGCTGCTTCACAGCAATGAATAAAGGGAGAATTGGACCCATTTTTCTTTCTGTGACTTAATGTGTTGGTTTTGCAGGGCCTGGTTTTTGGTAGCAGGGAGGCCACAGAGGTGGCTTCTGTGAGAAGCTGCTAGAAGCTTCCACCATGTGCAGCAGAGCCAATCCCTGAYGGCTCTGATGATGGACATGCTGCTGGCCAAGGCTGGGCCAATTAGAGATGATGGTAATGCCTCTGTGATAATGTATTTAAGAAGAAATCACAACAAAGTTTGTGGCACAGCTGTAATTTTCCAACTAGAGAGGAGTAGGAGCGAGAATATGTGAGAGGAACAACAATGGAGGCACCAAGGTCAGTGAAGAAAGAGGAGGAGGAGGTGCTCCAGGCACCAGAGCCAAGATGTCCCCACAGCCTGTGGTGAGGACCATGATGAGGCAGGTTGTCCCCCTGCAGCCCATGGGGRTCCACGGGGGATGCAGAGATCCACTCGCAGCCYGTGGGGGAGGTGCCCACGCTGGAGGGAGTGGATACCAGGACACTGTGATCCAGAGGAAGTCCCATGGAGAGAGAGGCCTTGCTTCCAGGCTGGAGCAGCCATCCTTGGAAGACTGCACCTCGTGGCAGAGAGACCCACGCTGCAGCAGTTTTGGGAGGACTGTCTGCCTGTGGGATGGACTCACGCTGCAGCAGTTTTGGGAGGGCTGCTGCTCGTGAGAGTGGACCCATGCTGGGGAAGTTCGTGGAGAACTCTCCCGTAGGAGGGACCCCACAGTGCCGCARGGAAAAGACTCCTCTCCCTGAGCAGCAGAAAGAAGATCTTGGGTGATGAACTGACCAAAACCCCCACCTCGTCTTCCTGCACCATTGGTGGGAAGGAGGGAAGGGTTGGGGTGAGAAAAGGGTGTCTGTAAGGGCTTATTTTACTTCTCATTCTTTTACTCTGATCTTGTTAGTAATAAATTCACTTTATATCATTAAGTAGAGCCTGTTTTGCCCTTGAAGTGTTTTCTCCCAGTCCTTATCTCAACTCATTAACCCTTTGTTAAATTCTCTCTCCTCTGTCCAGTTGCAGAGCAGACGAGTGAGTGAGCAGGCCTTTCATGGGTGCCTGGCATTTGGCCAGTGTCAAACCACGACACTTTACTGTACATAAATGAAGGCACAGACACACTAACTGCATCACACAGTAACTTCACAGTGCTTGAGAGACAACAGAAATTGTCATTCAGCTCTCATCATCAGTTTTATTTTATGCCAGCCMGACAATACACATTTCATGCAGACTATACATTTGCTCCAGCTGCTGCTCAGACAGAAGTTCCCGACTTCATGTGAATTGGTCCTGCACTAAGGTACTTGGTTCTTGATCTGTAGCACCAGTGTTTTTTTCAGGGGTCCTGGAAACAGAGAAAGATCGTCATTGCAAAGCTGTTAGAGCAATCAGCTGGTGCACGACAACAAAATGCCACCCCCGGGCTGGACTTTGCCCCATGACCAGTGTCTCTGCAGAGCGCTCCCCAAGCAGCCACATATTTGGTGTGTTCTCAGGCTGGCTGGTGAGTGGTCCTCGTCCCTGCAAGGAACTGGTCCAAACCCCATGTATGTCCACAAAACCTGTGAGCTTGGGCTAGACTTTTTGACCAGCCTTTGGTTTAACTGTGACAAGGATTATGCCCACCATCAGCTACAGAAAATGCTTGCCAATTGATTATAACCTGCATTGAACAAGCACCTCACTGTAAAATTGTCTCACAAAGAAGCAACTTGTGTCCCTCAAGATGGGTGGTGAAAGCCCTATCACAGGGAAGCCAAGCTCTTGTGCCACTCAGGAAGCACCTGGAACCTGTTAACTGGCAGGAAAGCAAGCCCAGTTAACGTATGCTGACCCCAATTTGAGAGCACCCCTTCTCTTTGATACCCCTAGGAGATACCAGGAGGTGATGATGGCACCAAGGTATTGGATGCCTGGTAGGGTCAGCTCTATACTCTGGATAGCTCTGGATAGTCTTGGATGGCAGCAGAAAAGAACAAAGCCCAGGAGTTAGGGTAGATGCTGCCAGTAGAAGCTCTGGACAGGTGTTGGAAGGAAGGCTGGGTCTTGAAGAAGMGCAGAGGGAGGGATGGGGAAGGGAAGACCTGTAGGGAACAAGGCAATCAATCTTCACTAGGAAAGAGGAGGAGGATCTATAGGGATGAGGGGAGAGATGGATGGATGATGACAGGTCTGTGAGAGTGCAGAAAGGCAGAAAGCAGATGGAGATACATGAGAAACCTTCTTAGCTTTAAAATGGGCAGCTTTATGTGGTGGTTGCATCAAGGGATGTGGAGATCCCCATTTGTCCCCCAGTCTGGCATCATCTTTGTGGAGGGAATGGTTCCATGTTAGAGGAGGGAAGGAGGCCCTGACACTATGAAGTAGCTGGTTACCATCTCCTTGGTCCATTAAATTAGCCCAACCCAGACATTAGACTAACCATCTCTGTGTGAGAGGCTTGTGGCGCAGGACCATGCAAAGAGCCCTGGCAGGATAGCTCTCTCTCAAATACTCACCCTCATCCTGCCCTTTTTGCTTACCATGAAGAGACATTTGCTGCCAGAAGCTGTTGGCAGAGGTTGGTAGGGAATCTGCTGAGTTCTTTCAGCCCCCCAGTTCCTATAGGAATGATGTGAGCCCAGCATCATAAATCAAAGGATTAGGGGAAAAAGCAGAGCAGCTCCTCTTTGGAAAGATGCCCCACTATCAGGGTAGACCAGGTCCATACAGCTGATGCACAGGCATCTGCTAGGACAGGACCCATTGCCTGGTCTCTGGAGAAGGCTGGAGATGCCAGCACATCCTTGCCAGTGGAAATGGTGCCCAAGGGCACCTGCACTTACAGGCTGAAGGTTGTGAGCAACTACTCCAGATACCAAGCACATCTTTACACTTCATCTAGTGAGGGAGGATGCAGGAACTATGGGGCATGATCTCTGGTTGTCTTGTGCCAGTGCGTACATGATGATCCAGGTTCAACAGGATCCAGGYGGGTCAACACCAGAGCCATCCCACCTCTTCCTTGGTATCCAACCCTGCTCTTGCTGCTGCCCTGCATTTCAGAAGAGAGCTTTGAAAGCAAAAATCATCTCTCCCTGAAGCAACATAAACTGTTTGTAATCCATCAACATTTTCCTGAGCCCTTGTTAGTCACTAGGAGAATTCCCCCATCTCAGCAGCATTGGGGTGGTCTCTCCCTGTTGAGGCAGTCAAAAAGCCAGTGCCTGCAGTGTATGTTCTTCATTTTAATCTACTGGCTCTTTTCCCATGACTGTGTGCATCCTTCAGCTATGGATTTCAGGCTGACCCAGCCTGCTGGAGGAGAAAGAGGCCATGTCCCATCTCATCCCCTGGCTTCCTCTTTGTTTGCATTGAATACACACAACTGTGTGATTGTCCATCAAAATAAAGCTCATTTCAAACCTGTTTTAAACTGGAAGGAGTGTGAGGGGGACATAATTACATTATTTTCCCCAGGAGTTGGTATTCAGGAACAACAGAGCATGCACAGCAGAGAATAGCCCTGGCTGCTTGATGTAGGGCTGCACAGCAAGGTCTGGCCCTGGGTACYGGCCTTGAGAAGAGTGAGCCGGAAGGGTGCAAACTGGAGAGTTGAAAGGAAAGCCTGATCCTGAAACATAACAAGCCCCAACACACATGCAGCAACATTTACATATGATCTTTGTCTAAGCCAAGCAAAGAAAGTTTGGAGATCTTTGCCCTCATGAGGACTGCTGTTGCAAATTATTTTATTCTGTTAATTATGTGAAAGGTGAGAAATATAGGAGAGATTAATTCGAGGTGACAGATTTCTACTCCTGTTATGTCTGAGAGAGAGAGATGCAGAAAGAGTATGAAATTCAGCAGGAGTTCATTTCCTAGAGGCAGCACAAGGTGTTTGGAAACAATCAGGGGTATTCCTGGGCCACCATGAGCACATAGAACAGTCTCCTCTTTGTTGGTCCTGGTACAAAAACATGGAGCTGGGATCTTGTGACTTGGGGTCTAAACTTGCCTCTGGCAGCTCCAGCAATATTATTCTGCACCTCAGAGATGTGGAGGATCTGCTCACAGCTCATCCCTGTTACTCTGTGAGTTCAGATCTTGATGTTTTGGTTGCCTCATATCAAAATGAGCTGATGACTTGTATTTTCTGCTGCAAAATTACTTTAATTTGAAGCAGTTTAACTATTTGAGAGCTGTTATRAGTCTGTATAGGCACATGGAAAATTAAAAGTTGCCTTTAAGAACAACTAGAAGCAGAAGGAATCCTCTATCASTGGCTCGGAAACAGCAAAACAGTCCCAGGTACATAACTTTGGTGCTGAAGGAATATTTTTAAGAAAAAAACATGAGAAGTCTGTCCTTTCTTTCCCACAGAATTCAGGTGAGGAGACAGCTCTCCTCTGTGGAAGAACCATCTTTTGGTTGGAGCCCTTATCCAGGAGGACATTGGCAGGTTCAAGTTCCTCAGAAGATAGAAACTCGTTGATATCTGGGCAAATGCAATTCCCAACTAGATTATGAGTAGGTTATGATGAGTCACTCCTGCTTTCTGAATGCCGTGTTGCCCTTTGTGCATTGAAGTTTGTTGTCTTTACAAAACAACAACAAAAATACAAGTCTTTTTTGTCCTGAAAAATGGTCTTAACATCGTACTTAATAACTGGTCTCAGTTGCATTCTTTGGAAAAGGCAACAGCACCAAGCAGTAGGGGTAACACTCTAAGTTGTATCAGGGAAATGCATCATTTCAGCCTTGCTCTGTCCCTTAGCAAGCAGAGTGGTTTCTATCATTGCAGAAGTTGGGTGAGATCTGGAAACATGCACGGTTTGGGGCCAGCAAGGGCTGAAGAAGAAAGCGCCTGGTTGTGAAATCTGGCCTGATGTAGGTGTGGGGCGAGCAACAAGGAGCTCAGCCCTTCAGCATTCAAACTGATGTCTACCTGCAAAGCAGCAGATAGACAAACTACTACAGAGCTCTGCTAGTGAAAATCTAGATGTTAGAAGATTTCTGCATACCTCCAAGTCAGATGGGGATCTCATTAACATGGAAGAATCACGTCTTAAATACTAGTCAGCCCCTAAAACAGCAGCTGAGGTTTTTCCAGTGCTGTTTTGGGCTGTTCTAAAACTTTTTTACTGGTGGAATCTACAGTTTGGAGGAGGAGGCAGCAGCACTGTAGAAGCAAGGCAGGTGGGAGCAAGTCATGGTGGCACATAAGGATGCAGAATGTCACCTACATCAAGGGATTGATCCTCTTTCCCACTATCTCTTTTCAGCACCTACACTGAAATTCCTACAGCCTGGAGATGTAAAGCACAACCCAGCTGCAAGTCTCGCTTGTCCTAGACAACACCTCCAAGCTCCTCACTGAGGATTTGAGCTCCCCACACATTTCATCTCTTCTGTCTGCTCTTGCACACAGGACAGAACAGGAACAGGCACTGAAGAAAGCCCAGGGGCTTGATGCCTCTGCTATCCATGTCCATGAACTTGTTTCAGTTTTGCCTCTAATTAGGTCCTCAGACCTAACTCCTGCAGATGGCCCATGAAACCAGACTGGTGACCATGCTCTGAGCTCACTCAGCATGATCAGGAGTCTCCTTTGCTTTCTGGCAGGCTGTTGTCACACCACAGGCAGTGAGGGTCACTCTAAGAGTAGAGAAACTGAGCTGCTCCTGCAACTTTCCATGTTTGTATGGAACACCTGGGAAGAAGCACCATCTCCATGTGCACCAACAGCTCCAGCCAGCACAGACCAAACTAGTACTTTGAGGCAATAAATTAGGACAAGGARGCAGCAAGGAGCCATCTGAGACTGAGTCACAACTGCGTCCTTGCTGTACTCACAGGTTGAAGAGACCACGGGCAGGTCTAGTCCTGGCCTGGGATGGAGGAAGCAAATGTCCAGGGCACCTTCTGAGCCACAASAAGCCTCCTGGACATCCATCTCTGAAACATGCTAAGCCAGCTTTTGCTGCTTCCCCTGAGAGATACATCTGCTTGGATTTTCGCTGACACATCTCTGCCCACTGCTTCCTGTTACAGGGGAACGTTGTTCCTTTACCATCAGCTGCTTCTGCTCTGGGCTATAAGATTTCTCCTTCATTCTCCTCGGCTGCTGCATTTATTGAGCCACCCGGCAGGACAGGACAACTCTGCAGGAAGCTGGAGAAAGGCCAACTTCTTTATCAGATGCACCAGAATGGCAAGGGACAGAAGGTCCTGCAGCTCTGAATGCGCCAGGCTCCTACACTGACAACAAATCTTGTCCCTGTGGCTGTAAACAAAAAGAAACAAAGGTACCAGGGGACAAAAGCATGAGCAGTGTCATCCTAAAAGACTACAGATAGAGCTGTGGAAGCAAGACTGGCTGCTCTACTGGCCACGAGGACAGACATATGATACACTTGCAGACATGTCTAGTGAAGTCACACCAAGAAAGGAGAGAGAGAAAGGGCAGTTGGTAGGTGAGGTATTGTTTATTCCAAACAGTGAGTGATATCACACAGTAAAGGCCAAGAAAAAGGCTTACAGTCCAAGAGAGACAGGACACGAGACAGTAACTGGGGGAGGACGGGAAGGAGAAGGTCTTTGGTGGAGCTGGGTATTTAGGGTGATGTGGAGAGGAAAGGTGCTGGAGGGGGAGAGGTGGGAGAAAGCAAAGGATTGGAGAAGCAGCTGTGAGTCAGACAAGGAAGCTGGCAGAGAGGACGAAGGGAAAATGATTTTGAAGGCAAGAAAGAACGGTGGCATGGTGGGAAAATGGGGTCAGATGGGGAGATGAGGGCATTGTAGACTGCAAGGCGAGGAGCCAACAGGGACAGAGATCTCTGATCAGCAATGGAACTTGGGGAGAACAGAGGGAGCAAGGGCAAGGGAGGCAAGGACATTCACTGTCCTGTGGCTCCAAAGCACTATCTGTTTCATTAAATTTGAGGTACCTTGCTGGCTTGTGTCCCTGCTGATAAATCACAGGATCACAGAATTATTTGGATTGGAAGGATCTTCAAGATCCTCTTGTTCCAACCCCCCTGCCATGGACAGGGACACCCTCCAATAGACTGGGTTGCTCAAACTTCAGTCCAGACTTGCCTTGAACACTTCCAGGGATGSGGCAGCCACAGCTTCTCTGGGCAAATTCCTTGGGTTCAAACAAGGTGGCCACAGCTCAACTTGTCTTTGGCTGGGTACTAAATCCTGAACCAGGGGAAGGAGCAGGTCAGTCCAAAGGCCAGGGGCTATTCTCAGGATTTCCCTACCTTGACCACCTGGTACTGGAACCATCAAGCACTCCTGGATGCTATTTAACCAATGGGAACAGACCTATCTGCCACTCATCGTGTGGTGATATCCCCGCCAGCATGTGCCATGCATGGTGTTCCTCACCCTTTGCTGTGACTCAGCTCTCCAGACCTCTTTCTGAGCTAGGCAGGATACACAGGTCTCTCCAAGAAGATATGGGAAGACCCAGCTTTGTTCAGGGGCTTGGGGTTGCTGCATGCCACAGGCTAGGTTGGGGTGGGCAGAGGACAACAAGGAGGGTTCAGAAATGCCTTCCCCTTCCCATGTCTCACACCATTGAACACATTGAAGGCACAGTTATCATTCCTCAGGACTCTCACATATCACTAAGATTTGCCACTACTTCCATCCATCATTTTTCTGGTGGCTGGTCCTTGATGTTGACTTCCAGGGAGTAGACTGTGTGAAGGGAAATCTGGCATTTTAGAAAGCATAAAGGTGCCTTCAATCCACTAGTAAGATTTTCCTTCATCCTTGCCTCACATGTCCTCTACATGACAGTCAGGATTAAGGAGTCGTTCCCAAGGCACCCTGCAACAGAAATTAAGAGTCTTTACAAGCAATTCAGAGTTCACGACACAACCATCAGTCCTGAAGTACTCAGAGCTGTGTTACCCCTCATCACACACCCCTGAGCTTGGTAGTAGACCCAGTGGCATTAGTGGAATTGCTCCCAACCCAGAAAGCTGTCATGAATGAGGGCAAATGGAAGTGAGGTGTCAATTCCCCAGTTGGATCAAACTTACCATAATACTGATGGAACAAGGCAGAGCTGAAGCCCATGTCTGAACATCACTATGTTTTCCAAATGTGGAAAAGATACTGTTCTTACAGCTGAGCACATCCGTACCATCATGTTTTTTCTAGGGAATTTCTTCTTCCTGTATTGCTCCTCTTCTTGAGCTGATGTCACTGTTGGAGATGGTGGTTATTCCCTGGATGTTGGGAGGTACAAGCTATGACAGAAGCATCTTCTTAAAAAGTGTCTTTGTCTCCTGCACTAGCACGTTCTAAATAAACCCTAAATCCATAAAATATCATCACACGAGATGCTGCATTTGTATAAGGGCTGACATGTCAGCTGATGAAACATCTGTACTCATCCTTTTACCAATCAGGGATGTAATAATGATAACTGAGGTTTTCAAAGGGAGCTCAGAGATTTGGAAGTGTCAAAACTGATAAATCTCAGTTCTGTGCCCGAGCTGGAGTGGAAGGATGGAGAGTGTCAAGGAGGAACTTCTTCATCCATCCATGCACAAGGATCCCAGGTGTGTAGACACAATGTATTTAAAAGCAGATCATTAAAATTGGAAGCATGGAGGCAGCTTCTCATGAGGCTGCTCATGACAGTCAGTGATACCTCTGCAAAGCCACACTCAGATCACAGAATTATGTAGGTTGGAAAAGACCTCTAAGATGCTCCGTTATTAAGAATTCGAGAAGCAGGCTCGACTCTCAAAATTCAGCTTATCCTCTCTTCTCCTTGTCTCCTTGTCCAGACACCAACACTGACAATTAAGACTATTTCTCCTCCAGCCAGTGCCTCCACACCTCCACACTAAATGCTCTTGTAAGACAAAGCACTTCATTTTCAGTAAAGCCCTCCAGCACAGCCCTTAAACAGAGGTGGGCGGTGACAGTCACTAGTGGCTTGGTGAAGATCAAGGAGTCAGTCAGCAGCAGTGGGTTCAGACAGTGGTGGTTAAAGACCAAGGAGCTCAGGCCTTCCATCAGCCCAATAGGTGCTACTGTCYCCTTGAAATGCATCCTGCCCCTTTGTGCATTCGGGCTTCGCAAGGCTGAGCAAGTTCAGAGAACCACAGGGCAGGAAAGGCATGTTTTCCAGCACTCACTGTGGGTAGCTGCAGGGGAACAGATGGATCACCTATCCAGGCTGAAGCACGGAAAAGACCCCGTACCTTTGTGTCATGAGAGAAGCATTTTGTTAGCCATCATGTATGGTAAGAGAGAAGCCCTAATAATAACTGATCTTTTAAAAATGAGCATTTTCTCCAATACCAGCTGTGGAGAGTGAAATGATAAGTCCCCCGACCTACAGCCCAGCTGAAACACTCCAAACATCCTATAGGTATATGTGATTGATGAATGGATGAAGCTGGTGGGGAAGGGAGAAGGAAGGCAGAGTGATACAGCAGACATCACAAAGGAGCACTGTTATTAGCATGTGGTCACAGATGGAATAAATTCACAAAGTGATTTGGAAACCAGGCAAGGATGAGAAATAGCACCCTTAGCAACAGGAAGGCAGAAGAGATTTTGTGCTCCATGGAGGTCAACAGAGTTATGGCAGAGGAGAGATTTCAAAATCATAGAATCATGGAATGGTTTGGATTGGAAGGGACCTTAAAGACCATCTATTTCCAAACCCCCTACTATGGGCAGAGACACCCTCCACTAGACCAAATTGCTCGAAACTACAATATTTTCTTCAGGTTGGTGGGGATATCCATTAAAGTAGAAAACATGATTAAAAATTGGAGTTGCAGGCTATTTAAAAGAAAAAAGAGATTAAGCTAAGATTAGGGTTCACAATTTAAAATAAATTTTGCCCTCAGTCCTGCTTTCTTCTCAAGCATCATTTTCTCCAGATAGCCAATGCTTTCATTAATATAAAATCATTGCTTTACACTTGTACAGACTCTGCCAAGCATTTGTTCAACAGTGGCTGGGCTTGCAGTGCACTGAAAGTGCTCAATCCAAGAACTTGCCACCTCCTTTCAATGAGGATTTATAACCCCTTGACTCCTCTCATGGGCCTTTCAGGTGTTTTTCACAGAATAATAGAAAGGTTTGGGCTGGAAGGGACCTTAAAGCTCAGTTAATTCCAACCCCCTGTGTGGGCAGGGACACCTTCCACTACACCAGGTTGTTCAGGTTTGGTTTAGGGAGAAAACAAAAGCTGTAGGCAGTTGAAGAAAGTGTAATTAACAATGGAAAATACACATCACCTACCCTCCCTCCAGCTCTTTATGGGGTTCGGTCTCTGCTCCCTGAGCCAGTGCAAGGTGGACATGAGCAAGGCASAGCAGGGCTCTCACTGCACAGACCCTCTACTCAAAGATATTTCATCAATAAAATAAAAGCAAACTTGCTCCGTCCACATGATTTCACTGTCCATCTTTGCATTTGCAAATGCTTAGTGCTCATGCCAGGCAGGTCTGAGGTTAGCAGCCATCTAAAGCTGCAGTCAGACTATAGCAGTCAGACTATGCCAACCCAGCCATCCCTATGGCAGGCATGGAAGTGGCACCTCTAAGCAACACAAGCCTCATTTTGGTTGGATAGCTGTTTCTTTCACTTAACTGTGCTTCTAATCGAGAAAACAAGATCAAGGAGGTGGTATTCGTTTTTAGCATTTATTTATCATTGGAAAAAGAACCCTTTGAGCAAGCAAAGATCACAAGCACATCACAATCAATTGGCTATACATTTGTGTGTGTGTGTGTGTGTGTGTGACTTTCATCAGAATAGCAACATTGAAAAAGCACCACAAGGAGGTGTGCTTAACATGTTTACAAGAGACAATACGTGATATGCAATCAAACCCAGGCCACAAAATATTAATTAGACACTTCCTATCTGCCTCCAAGAGGCAGGAGTTTGTGGAATTCATGGGCACCATGGGTGCGTTGCAAATGAAGAAGCAGGTGATCAGTGTGCAAAGCAGTCAGAAAACAGGAGCTCAGTCAGCAATTAGCACCATTTTGCAGAAAGGAGTAACAGTACAATACAATGAAAATGCAAAAGCGAGCAATAGACAGCACAGGAACTCTCACAGGGTAAAAAGCAAAACATTTCTTTTTTTTTCTTTTTACAAGGAAAGCAAAAYATATTACAAATCAGCAGTGGAACAGAATCAGCATTATGGTAGCTGGAAACACAGAACAGCAGAGAACTGTTTCCCAGTGGGATTGACAAGCTCAGAGCCCAAAGTGAACTTGAAACAGCATAGATTTGGTCTCCTTTCTGATAAACCTGAGTGGGTTGGATGGGCATAGAGTCTGTGGAAGGTATAGCAATGCAGGATTTCACCCTGAGGCTTGCCTCTGCTGCAGTTCCTGGTGTTCAATGCAGTGCTAGCCTGTGTGCTTGGATATGTGTGTGTGCTTGGATGCATGCTGAGGATCTGGTGCACATGGAGCACAGGCCAGGATTTCTATTCCTATTTTTTAGCTGTCTAAGAGGGAAGTATCCAGGCTGTACCAGTCTCCCAGGCTCCAAAGAAAACCTTCCAAGGACCATTCATCCCACCCAAAGAGAGGCATGAAAAATAGGCAGCTCAATGACCTTTGGAAAGTTCGTTCACTAGAGTGGAAAYTAAAACCACTGGCTGACACATCATACCTAGCTTTGCAGTGAGCTCATGGAATGGCTTGATTTGGAAGGGACCTTAAAGATATTCTAGTTCCAAGTCCCCTGCCACCAAAAAACTTCATGTATTAAGGAAACATAAAGCCATATTCTGACCACCCACTATGTATGTTTTAAACACTGTGATGGATGCTCTTCACTGAGAAGAAACCATCCCAAAGCTGTTGAATGATCAGCAGTTGATCCAGAGCCATGGAGATTCTGGGATTAGGTGGTCTGAGCATCTTAATGATGTTCCTTGGGCAAAATTTAGTTCACCTTGAACTCAAGAGCTAAACTCCCATTGAATTCAAGGTGAAATTGTGGCAAGTATGGTGTGTTTTTAAATGTGAAACTTAAAGCTGAAAAATAATAGGGAGAATTGTTTTACATGGTCTGTCCCTATGTAAGATTGGTGTGTTGAGCTATTGGGAACTGTCTAGTGCCTTCCTGACGTGTTCTGCCTGCTGTGACATGTCACCTTCACAGCTGATGCTACATCCTGTGATATGAAAGGACGTTACTGAGGAGTGTGAAGATGCATGAAGCATCTTAAAGCCAAGGAATCACACCAAGTCTTGGAAGCTCTTCTTCTCTGGCCAGTTGTCCCTTAAGTGATGGGTAGGAAGAAGTGCGAGCAGCACTCCTCTCCACCAGTTCAACACAAGCCTTTTGCTGAGCTGCTCTGGAGACAGAACTCAGCAGTGCTGCAGGGGCTTCTGAGCACTCAGAAAAGCAATGACCAATATGGACAGGTCAGCATCTCCATGAGGCATGCACATAAAAAAAAAAAAAAAAACAAAGCACTACATTCACAAAGATTTCCACAGTTTTACTTCCTGGAGGATTTTCCCTAGTTTCCTCCTAAACAGCGGAGGTTTATACATATATATATATATATATATTTCTATATATGAATATATATTTTCCACATACACCACCTGACTAGCTCATAGCACACAGTTCTAACACAGCTAAGATTGGAAATACACCACTGAATTCAGAACACTACACTTACTGATACTCAAAGGTTTAGGCTGTTAGGGCAAGGCAAACAAGACACATCACATGATACACTGAACTCGGCATTTATTCATTACTAAGGCCAGCAAATGTCACCATCTGTATATCACAGAGCTTTCCTTCTCATTGGAAACTTTCTCTCAGCCTTGTAGCCCATCACTCATTTATGTTTCCAAAAGACCAAATTCTAATGGTATGAGACCCCAAAAATGGGAGTCCTCACCCTCCCAACACATCCATTTTTCTGCTAGATAGTTTCACATCTCTAAAATACCCCTAGCAGTAAGACTTTCCTCATTCCACCACCTCTACAGCAACACATCACCTCCCTACCCTACTTCCCATCTGTCTTTGTTCTTCCCAATTGTACTCTGGAAGTTTCAAGCTGGACCTCATGTTAGGAAAGAAATTTTGGAGCTGAAAATATAAATAACAAGAACCCATCTTAACTTGCAGCCACTCTGCTATGGGAGAGTTCAAYAGCTCAGTTTGGTGGGATCAAGATTAATCCTTATGTATTTATGACCCAATCCAGAATTTAGGCACATAAACTGGATTGGGACCACAACTCTCCCACTGATCCAATGACCCAGATTCTGTGGCATGCAATGCCAGTCTGTTGGGCCAGTTCATACTCACTGACAAATGGTCCAGCTGTGTTTAGAGCTTCCAAACTGGTCGCGGGAATTTCCTAGAGTAAGAGCACAGTAAATAAGATTGAAACCCCTAGATTTTGCCTGAAGGATGTCTAGGGATCCCAGCAACTTTTTACTGCCCTCTTGGGATGCTCATGAGCCAACATGAACGTAAACAGCTGGATGAATCAACACAACGGGGGCTGACAGCTCTAGCCAACCTTGGTGACACATTTCTTTCTACCCCTTGGAAGGTCATGCCTGCAAACTAAAACACTTTCTGAAACCTAGCTCTGTCTACTGGCACCCCAGAAATGAAGAAAGGAGATCAAGATTCAAAATAAAACAGGAATAATTTAAAAAATCCGTAACCTAGGGGAAACAGTAGGGAAGACCAACCTGCTGGTAACCTAGTCTAACCTGCCACATACTTGGAAAGTCTTCACTGCTCACTGTACCTTCCCTCACTTATTTATTTTTAAATCAAGGACTTCAAGTGGTGTTGATAASTGAAGTTGCCTCGATGCAGCTAGACCTACTCCCAGCTACCCTTGGGGAGGATTTGGCTCTTTATTTCCATGGGATCTCCTTTCCCGTTGCTTCTTGGAGCAGAACTCCCATCAGTGTCACCAGGGAAAATTGCTCTTGGCCACACCACTGATTCTGGTGGATTTACAGCAGATCCATGGCACCATGAATAAACCTGATCCTCTCTGCCTCCAAAACCCTTTACCCACTGACACCAGTGGGAGATAACACAACAATGGCYAACTCAAAAAGGCCTCATGGGATGAGAGCACAGCCCTTCCATGGCTCAACAGGCACTTTCACACTGTCAAAGCACTGAAGAACCAAACCTGAGGAAAGGGACAGGCTGTTGGATGTAATTACTGTTCATCCGTCACCTTCATCTCTTAGGACCCTGCTCGCACATTCCCACATCCCTCACTCTGTGCAGAGCCATGTTGTGCAGGCAAAGCAGAACAACCTGACCTCATAAACAAGGATTTCCTAATCCTCCTTGGAAATAAAACAGAAAAGCTTCTAATGCAATCAGAACAAAAAGCAGATTAGAAGCCTCTAATTAATTTTGTGGCCTTTATTTAATCAAAGGGGGAAAAGAGAGGAAGGAAAGAAGGAAGGAAGGCAGGAAGAAAGAAAAGGAAACAAATGAGAAAGAAAGGAAAGTGCAGTGACATTTACTCTTTTGCCTCAGCCAGTTTATTGTTCATCTCTTTACTTTTCTCCTTGTCCTCTGGCTTTGCTGTGTTGGAGGTCTCAGCGCTCTTTTTCTTGGCAGCCCGGCCAGATGCAATCTGCTTGTCTTTGGCCTTTTTCAGGGGTTTATGGCTTGTTGTGGTCTTTTTTGGTTTGGAAGGCTTTATGCTAGGCTTTTCCACCTGTATGGAGGGCAACAGGCAAAATAACAACACAGAGATGGAGAAAGAGAGAGAGAGAAGGGACACAAGGACAGGTAGAAAACAGGATTTAGATCTGAAACAGCACAAATGTTATTTATCTGCTCAGCTCTGCTCTGCCACAAAGGCAGGGGACCAGCGGGGCTTATGCTGAGTTGCTAATGGCCAGCTCCTTTCAGGATGCCCTGAAATCACAGTGCCCCTGGAGCCAGCAGAGCCCATTGTATCCAAATCAGGACAGAGCAGGGGGAATAGGAGAGGGAGTATTATCAGTCATTTTATCAATTCCTGCATCTTTTTCTGACTTCAGGAGGGGTTTTGAAAACCCACAGAGGATTGTGTCTCTCTGGATTGGAAGCAGAGAAATGATCCTCYGGACAAAGAGGCTGCTACAAGACTCCATCTTTCTTGCAGGAATGGGACTCCTCTGCCTGTTTGTCCTTAACAGATTCCCAAAATGCAGGAAAATTACTTTGGGATACCTGASGTGCAAGACACTGATTGGCACATGAGAAAACTCCTCAACAGTGTCTTGTTTCTACTCCCCCAAAATAGGAAGGGCAGCTACCAAAATCAAGGAGGAACAGAAGCCTTCAGCTCCTACATGCTTGCCCTGCCATCCCTCTCAGACCTCACAGATCTAAGCACTCATCAACTCAGGGAATGACTTATGATCCCATGTTTAAAACCGCACAGACTGACTCCATTTACAGGCAGATCTTCTGCTACTCCTAGAAAACAAGGCTAGACAACATTCCAGTTCAGGCCCTTCTCGACACATGTTCTTGATCTAATCAAAGCCAGAAGTGTATAGTGTCAAAACCTGTGGAATGCTCTGAATTAATGGCAGATGAAGATCTGGCTCTTACCATGTTGCTCCTAGGATAAAATGTAATATGGGCTTCCTATAGTTTTGGAGGGAGAAAGAAAAAACTGCCTGGATAATCACAGAGGAAATGACAACAGAAAAACTTCTTAATCTAGGCTCTATCCTCACTTCTTTACAGTTTGACGTAGGGCACTATTGTCTCCAAAGTGCCTCAAGCTCTTCTAGAGCCCATAGAATTATAGGACAGTTTGGGTCGGAAGAGTCTTATAGACTATCTTGTTCCCCCCACTGTGGCAGGGACACCTTCCGCTATACCAGGTTACTCCAAGCCCCGTCCAAGTGGTCTTGAACACTTCCAGGGATAGGGCAGCCACGGCTTCCTGGGCAACCTGTGCCAGGGCCTCACCATCCTCACAAGGAGAAATTTCTTCCCAGTATCCCAACCAACTGTGGCCTCCAGCTGTGGGAAGCCATTCTCCTCTGTCCTGTCCCTCCAGGCCCCTATCCAAAGTCCCCCTCCAGCTCTCCTGGAGCCCCTTTAGGCACTGGAAGGGACTCTAAGGTCTCCCCAGAGCCTTCTCTTCTCCAGGCTGAACATCCCCAGCTCTCCCAGCCTGTCTCCAGAGCAGAGGTGCTCCATCCACTGGAGTACCTCCGTGACCTCCTCTAGACTCACTCCAACAGATCCATGTCCTTCTTGTGCTGAGGACCCCAGAGCTGGAGGCAGCTCTGCAGGTGGGGTCTCACAGAGCAGAGCAGCAGAACAGATCAGAGGGGCAAAATCCTGTCCCTGACCTCCCTGCCAACACTGTGGGATCAACCYAGGACCCTGCTGGCTTTCTGGGCTGCCAGCACACATGACCGAGACATGTTTAGCTTTTTATTCACCACCATCTCCAAGGTGGATCCTGAGATGCACCTGCTGGTCAGAATGAGGATGCCACAGAAGGGGAGTGAGAGCAGGCAGTGTTCAGCCCAGCCTTACTGTGTAGGACATGTCCCAACAGGAGCAGTGATGGCCCTGGGTCCCTTTTACTGGATTTCTCACCTTTGGAGGTTCTTTGTAGGGTTCGCTGTAGAGAGTGCGTATCCTTCTGCGTTCCAGGTATTTGTTATCAGCTGGAGAAGGCTTACTGGTTTCCCCCTTGAACTCAGCGCTGTAACTGGTTTCATGGGTCATTTTCTCCTCTGGCGGCTTGTACTGGGACTTTGCTTTTATTGCTTTCACAGGCTTGATGTCTATCCAGGGTCTGAACTCATTTCTGAAGATCAAAAAGGAAAGGGGTTCAGGAATTAAACCAACAGGAGAGCAATGATAACACGGGAATGGAATCCTGCATTGCTCAACAAAATCTATGTGGAAAGCATTTTGCCTCCATCCAGTCAGGTTTACATAGAAACTGGCTTCCCACAGCTCATTTTTTACCTCATCCAAAACCTATTGACAAATTATGAGAAATTCAAATGAAGTGTGGTCTATTAAAATCAGCCAGTCCTGGACATCCCTTAGCCCCGTCTATAAGTAGAGAATTGTATGATTCCACCTATATTGCACCAAATTAGGCAGAAYAGTTTTGTTAATTCCATACTAACAGATAAATAATTAAAACTAACAGATAGCTAATTAACATAAAACTCTCTTAGATGTAAACTCAAGCAGAGCAGGAAATTCCGAGGGTGGGAAGCCATTCTCCCTCGTCCTGTCCCTCCAGGCCCCTATCCAAAGTCCCTCTCCAGCTCTCCTGGAGCCCCTTTAGGCACTGGAAGGGACTCTAAGGTCTCCCCAGAGCCTTCTCTTCTCCAAGCTGAACATCCCCAGCTCTCCTAGCCTGTCTCCACAGCAGAGGTGCTCCATTCCTTGGAGAAACCATGAGTTGTCCCAGCCCAGTCACCTGGCCTTGTCCGCCCTGTTGTCTCTTGGCGCAAGGAAGGTGAAGTCCTTCCATTAGTTCTAGCCCCTTGATTTGGAGAATACCAGTCAGAGCTCCAGCCACTGTGGAGATAAGCAGAGCAGGGGGGTGGGGGTGAAGACTGACACCACCTTTCCCTTTGCCCTTCAAACCAGCACCCAGCTGCAGAGCAGCACCTTGGCGGTGGGGAGGGGTGTTCCTCCAGCATTTTCGGGTCTCTCTTTTTTCTGAGGGGGGAGTCCGTGARATTTAGCAGTTTTGTATCTAGCAGTTATTTATTGTTATTTTTTTGCCTGTTGCCGTTCTGCTTGGTAGTAAATAGTTACTTTTTTCAGTTACCTACTCGTATKTGTTCCTTTTTGGTGGAAAGGGATTGTTTGAACCTACAAATGGTTCATATAAACTCATTCCAGAGTGTTCTCCTCTAAATTGTCTCAAACCAAGAYAGACTGACAAACTCAAAGCTCATCCTAACTCCTCAGAAGAGGCTTCTTCTTAGGATTCACTTTTATTCCCAAGTAGACTGTATATTTTCAATATATGGAAATAAATAAATAAAATGGTGGACTAACTCTCTCTGCCCACATCTATCTGTCCCTCAGATTTCCTTCCCAGCAACTTCAGAACCCATTATGTATTTTCTATTGTGTTTGTGGCAGAAGTAGAAATCTCAGAGGTGAAAATCACACCACCTTTCCTCAAAATCAGTGAATGGACACAATGGGAACATCCAAATAGATAGTGTTCTGCAGCTGAGGGAAAAAGGTAAAATTCATATTTCTCACTCATTCTCAGGCCAGCTGGACAACCAGCCCTCACGGACCACCAGGTCAAACCAAGCAACCAACCAAACCAACAAAACCAAGCACAGGTTCCACCTACAGAACCAGAGACAAAGGATGGAGGCTGTTGTACTGTGGATGTAGGGACTGGATTTTAAAGGTGGATCACAAACCAGGATTTATTTATTCTGCTGCTTATAAAATGCTGATTTATATAGAAGTGAGCTCTGAAGCAGTGTGACTGTATTTGTTACCATAGTGCCTGGCAACCTCATTAGCAGCTGTATTATGCAAACATAAACATGCAAGAAGTGAGAGGCTTCTCCCCAAAACCCCTGTGATCTCTGCAGAAAAGGCACAGAAAAGCCTTGTGCCCCCTGTGGACTGTCAGAGAATGCATTTCTGCAACAGGGCTGGTCTGTTAATGCAACAATCTGACTGTGAAAAACGAGACTGCTCATCTTCATCCTTGCTTTGCTGGTCTTAATGCAATTCTGTGAGTGCTCAGCTCTACTGTTCTTGGTGATGGGACTTGACCCTTGACTATGTCTCCCAAGATGAGCCTTGGCAGGCAAAGGATAGACCAATAGCCATTCTTAGGTGGATGCATGCTGATGCACTCTGTCCACCAGCTCTGGAATAGCTCAGCCACAATCTCTGAGAATGGAGGATAGAAGGCTATTGATCTAGAAATACCATACAACGTTGACAAAGAAATTCTAAATACCAGTATGTCACATGGATTCACTGCACATCTAGAAATAACAGGTTGCCCAAAAGAGCAGGGATGGGCTACTCCATCCCTAGAAGAATTCAAGACCAGGTTGGATGGGATTTGGAGCAACCTGGTCTAGAGGAAAGTGTCCCTGCCCATGGCAGGGGCAGCTGGAATGAGATGACCTTTAAAGGTCCCTTACAACTCCAACCACTCTGTGAGTCCGTGGTTCTATTCTAAATCCTTTCCAGGCAAATGTGCATGATTTAACATCACCAGCTATTACACTAGAACTGGTCCCTTTGAGTATGTGAGAGAGCATAGATCATGTTCGTATGGAGTCCTACCACACCTGGGATGGATCAGTTACTCCCCATTGTGACCACGTTCACACAACTGGTTGTGTTGAATCAGACTGATTTGAGTTGGAAGGGACCTTAAAACTCATGTTGTTCCACCTATCCTGCCATGGACAGGGACACTTACCACTAGACCACTGAAACACCCAGTGGCCAGTTCTCCATATCTGCCATCCAGAGCTTGCAGAGACAGCAGGAGGAGAGACTCTGATCATTTACTACAGCTACATTTGGTGCAACAGGCTGATCTCAGAGTCTATTTATGATATTCAGGCAACACATAAACTTTAAATAAGTGTAACTAGAATAGACACAGGCTATTCTCTGCTGATTGCATCAGTACCCAGAAACTCAACTTGCCATTGTTAATTRGAACTAATTCCTAAGTCTCTCCATCTCCACCACAGAGAAGTGAGGGAAAACAGCCTGTTGTGAAGTGACCTTGGAATATGCCTGCTCCTAAATCCAACTCAACAATTGCTTGGAAAAACGTTAGTTACAATGGGCCAAAATTGTAGCCAAGAGTGTGCCAGCGACTTTGCAACTTGGATCACCATGTCTGAGTGTCAGGCACACGGAATTTCCAAATGCAAAGTATGAATGAGGAGGCAGGTGCCCTGCTTGGAGTTTGCATCTCTATTGCTTGTAGGGATGAAGGGAATGTCTCAGGAAGGTGACCTAAATCCCCCTTTCAGGTCTGGTGACTCCCAATCAAATGTCTGTCTGATGTCACCATGACCTCGTGTTGTCCAAACAGTGCATGGCACAGCTACAGTCTCTTAAGGCAGTCGCATTGTGCTTCCTGTGCAATGCCTCATCCCTGGAAGTGTTCAAGGCCGGGTTGGACAGGGCTTGGAGCAACCCAGTCTAATGGAAACTGTCCCTGCCCATGGCAGGGGGTTGGAACTGGACGGTCTATACGGTCCTTTCCAACCAAAGCCATGCTGTGATTCTATGATCTGAAACTGGTCTGATGCTCCAGGATATTTATGTGACTCAGAGATGTTGTGCATATACCTCTTATATGCAGCAAAGAAGTGAGAGGGAAATTAGAAGCTTTAAGAGTTAATTTTTTTTTTTTTTCTGGGAATAGTAAAAATATCTGTACTCTAAGGTATCATATTGGTTACTCCTGTAACATTAAAACTAATGATGGTTTGGAGAAAGATCCTGTTGTTCTGAGACTTCCCTCATTACCGCTTAACATTCCAAGGTCAATTTGTGGGGAAGGTGCCCAAAAGTTACAAATTCCTTCTATAATCTGAAACAAGCCCTGGAAATGTTATTTTTTCCTTATTTTCAGAACAACGGGTCATAGTGGTGTCTGGACCTTTGCAGAATTCTGCATATCAAACTAGCTCTCAAAGTATTTCAGGAACGTGCTAGAACCCATCCTAAAAGAGGTCGGTCTCACAGCTCACTTAAACCTTTGCTCAGGCAGCAAGGATGAGCCATGGACCAGCTCCCGTCTGGATGTAACCAACAGGCACAGCTTAGTCCAGCTCTGAAATTCTTTATCTAAGGGATTTTCACTGCTTTGAATTTTGCTGAGGATGATTTTAAGAATGCTGTCTTGGTGTGAAATGGAGGGGTTAAACGGAAATAGCAGCAAATTACACGTCTCCTAGTTTTCTGCCTAGTTCTGGTCCCAGCCTTACAAGGAATAATTAGAACCAATAGGGAACCCAGGGCTGACCTGAAATGGGACTCAAAATAAAACTCAGTGAAAAGTGAAAAGTATGTGAGGCATCAGATGACCTTTTGCAAGCCAAGTTCAACAGGAAAAATTCCCAGTGAGGTTAAAGAGAGTTTATCCATCTACAGACCTGACGAGAACATAAAGCTGTACAGGACAGGGCAGATGCCTTGCAAATGAATAGGCAGCAGATCTTGTCAGATGACAGTAGCCTGGGGAGGTGGTAGCCTGATCTATACTCATGAAAGCCAAGCCTGCTCTCCACATATATCAGTGAACACCACACTGCTTTTGCATGAGGCTTCATCCAGCTCGGTTGTTTTATTTTAATTGCATTTTCCCCTTGACTGAGGATTGCTGAAGGTGGTGGCAGGTGAAGGTGACCTGAACACTCTCCTTCAGCTCAGCCAGGGCACTCTGGGGTTGAAATGTGCTCCCAGTTATCCCTGGACATGCTTGTCAAGTCCCAAGTAGGCACGGATTGCCTTCATCTACTGACGCCAGAGGAAAGCCAAGAGGGGGAAGGAACGACAGGACAGGGCCAGGTTTAACCACTTCAAGGCTTCCACCTTCTTTGAAGGACTTTAAGGAGAGGCTACATCTGTTCAGCATCAGCACAGAGTGTTCAATGTATGCTGCTGACAGCAGCTCTTCTGGCACTGAGCCAGGCCAATTCCCTCTTCTTGATGTACATGTACAAAATAATGAATAGTGCAGAAAAAAGAGACCGGGGACTTCATGGTGGAGTCCTGCACAGGAGGGATATTTCTAGSTTAATCTGGAAAAGTACGTCTTGCTGAAAAAAGAAAAATATTCAGATTTTTCACTGAAAAAAGAAAGATTCTCTACAAAATGTTAGGCCTGAAACATTTAATTAATTCTAAAATRAAAATTTGTTTTTCTTTTTCAGTTTCTTTAATTCTATACCATCCCATTTTTTTTGTCCTTATTCTACTCAGGTCAACACAAAAGGACTATGAATCCTCCTACGAAGCAAAACACGAAAGTGCTTCACAAGGAGTATTTCAGAACATCACRTTTCTCCTTAACATTTCTCTGAACCAACAGCAATGAAAAAAATATACACTTGAGCCAAACTAAGTAGAAAATATGTCTGGGATTTTCAAATGATTTTGCCTTTCTGGAATACTTTCACTTGCTCTTAAATATTCTCCAGCTCCCTTATCCCTCTTAAAACAAAAAAAGAGATGTTTGGTTTTGCTGGTTTGACTGTAAACCAGCAGGGGAAATTAACCCCACACAAAATACCTCAAGAGATTTTAGGTCAAAATTACAACTTTAATAAAAAGGTTAAAATAAATGCAGTAATACAGAAACACTGGCTTAAACAAACCGACAGAGTCACAGTACAACCTGACACCCTGTTGACCAAGGTGGTAGCTGTGTACTCCAGATAGGCACTGGTCCTGCAGAAAGGCCTGGTAGTCCAGTCCCGGTAGTGGAGTGGAGTAGCTGAGTCCAATTCCGAGGAGTGGAGTCCCGTCGAGTCGAGGGTATCTTCTCCCATCCAAAACCCTTGTTTTATGCTGTGTTTCTTGGCTGGCACCCCCCTCCCCAGGGGTGGGGACTTTCACAATGGAAGAGGATCTTCCCGATGTTCTATTGGTTGCTTCGGTAATGAGCTTGGATGAGCCCTAGGGTCCTCCGAGAYGGTCCCCAGGGTTCTCAGAGATGGTCCCCAGGGTTGGGCTATTAACCAGGATGGGTGGTGCTAATGGGCCATTAGCTGAGATCAGATAACCACGGTGGGTGGTGCTTGCTGTCGGCRGGGAGTGCTTATCTCAGTTGAGATAAGGAATGCCTCAGGGACTAGGTGCGTAACTATGAATTTATCCAGCTTTTGTGGGTGGTAATAGAATATATAACTAACTCAGGACATTGGTGAAATGAAATAGTGAGAAACCCAGAATCCATGATTATGGCTGGTTGAACTCAATGCCAAAGGAGGACAATGAACTCCAGTATGTAATGAGATTTAATTAAGTCATGGCTGTTTAGACAGATACGGAGAGTATTCAGAGTTGTCTTCAACATTTTACTGCTCCCTAAAAACCATGGGCCAAAGCAGGAGTTATTCCATGATGTAGGAATCTCCTCCTACCTCCCTCTGGTTGTCTGGTCTTGGCTGTGATCGGCCAAAGATACTGGACTAGATGGATTCCAGGCAAATTCTGCTCAGAAAGGATTGCTCAGATGAGGAGCAGGCTCATGTTTTGATCCTAAAGCTGTCCTCTTTTCTAATGTCAACAGAAAGAAATACATTTGGACTCCATATAGACATCCTCCTGCAAACATGGCTGATTTTTAAAGACAAGCCTGATCAATGGTTACTGCTCTGCAAGAGCCAAAACCTGCCTCCTAACCCATTTCCAGCAGCAAAGGAATGCTGCCCCATGCTGAGGTCCCTCATGCAATAGTAAACAGCACAATGTGTTCTTGTGTCTCAGAGAAATAAGCCTAAAATTCTGGGCCAGAGTGATTCCTTGCTGCTGCTGACAGCCTGACATGTTACTGCAACACAACATGTCCCCTGTACCCCAAGACACTGGAGCTGTTGGAATGAGTTTAGAGGAGGCCACGGAGATGGTCCGAGGATTGGAGCACCTCTGCTCTGAGACAGGCTGGAAGAGCTGTGGTTTTTCACCTGGAGAAGGCTCTGGAGAGATCTTAGAGCCCCTTCCAGTGCCTAAAGGGGCTCCATGAGAGCTGGAGAGGGACTTTGGACAAGGGCCTGGAAGGACAGGACTAAGGGGGAATGGTTTTCCATTTACAGAGGGCAGGGTTAGATGGGATATTGGGAAGAAATTCTTCCCTGTGAGGATGGTGAGGCCCTGGCACAGGCTGCCCAGAGAAGCTGTGACTGTCCCATCCCTGGAAGTGTTCAAGACCAGGCTGGACGGGGCTTGGAGTAACTTGTTATAGTGGAAGGTGTCCCTGCCCATGGCAAAGGGGGTGGATGATTTTTAAGGTCCTCTCCAACTCAAACCAGTCTGTGATTCTGCGATTCAGCCATTTCTTCCCGTTTCCATCCCAGCCCCCTTTAGTTAAAAGGTCAATTCCAACCAACTCCTGTTTTCAATGGCCTTGTCAACATACAAATTTGACACCGCAAGTGTAAGAACACCCCTGTCACTGCCTGCTGCATCCAGTGCCCCGTCTCCAGCTCCTACATGGATGCTTAATGACAGCTTTATATTCTAGTGCCTATGCTATTATCTGGTACACAATAATTTACTGTAAAACTGCACTGAGACTGTGAATGGTGTAAAGAGGCTCCTGGTGCCCAAGTTTATTTTTTCCCCAAACACTAATAATCAACCTCTAAGACATGCACATACACACACCACATATAYATATATAAACACATGTACACAAAGCAAGTCAGTTTGGAASAGCCAATTGTGTAAAAAGACTAAAACAATGTGAAATATATTAATGAATGAATTTGAAACTTGGACAATGGACAATGGAGTGAATGTGAGCAGGACGGGGAGGGATCAGTTAGGGCCCATCAAGCCCTGATTAGGGCCCATCAAGCACAGCACCAGCACAAAAGAGGAAGAAAGTGCTGAGCCTTCAAGAAGGTGTCTTTAGCACTGGCTGAAGGAGGTTATGAGCAAGACAATCAATATACTGAAAAGGAAGGTCAAGTCACTTGGCAGAGCAGAACCATGTGATCCATTTATAAAAGCTGCTTGAGTCAGCAGCCCCCAAATCATGGATATTGTGTTGCCTGAAGATCAAGAAATGTGGGCTTTCAAGGAGGAAGAATTATTRTGCAGGCTGTCATGACTAAAACATCACAAAACCAGGACTGAATATGATGGTGAACACTGCAGAGGGCCAAGGAGCTTAGGGAGATACGTAGTTGTGCAGGAGTAACTCAAGAGTAATAGGCCAGCCAGTGTGGAGACATGCATGTATGATAGGAAAAGGTGAGATAAATCCCCACGCTCAGACTAAGTGGCACATCTAGGCAGCTTTGTCACACAAAGTCAACTTTGTGGACCTCAGGGAAAACACCAGCACCCCCAGGATTATTTCCTTCTTTCCACCGCTGCCTTCACCTCTCCAGCCTGCAGCATCCACCCAGTTCCCTGTGCTCCCCAGGCACAGGGAGAGCATAGTCTGAGCCTGATAAAGGATATTTATCAGCATCTGCAACAGCCCAGGAGCCCAAAGCCGTCCCTACCTCCTGGCAGCTAGGGAACAACATGGACTCTGGGGAGCACAACACTGGGAGATCCAAAAACCAGGAAAAGGTGTATCTGGGGATCTGGAGAGAGGTTAAACCAAACAATACAGAGATCTCCTGGTGTGAATCACAACCCTGTGGAGATCTGCTTGTTTACACCTCTCTGAATTTCCCTTTATGTGACCCAGCTTATGGATCCTGCTGAGGAAGGGACACACATTGGCCATTCCATATAGAAGTTTTCATGGTGTCTCCATACAGGCTCAGGCCTGTAAAGATGGTGAACTTGATGTTGGTGCCACCAAGCAAGCCAGCCCATGCAGCCTGCATGGGTCTGGATGATCCCAGACTGAGCTTGCTTGCAGAAATAACCCATGTGTAAATGTCATGTTCAGCCCTGGAAAACAAGTCAGGATCAGGTCAAAGTTCTGCCAACATCCCCTTCAATAGCCTGTATGTCTATTCTCCAGTGGGTTGGTCTAGGAGCAGCATCTCAGCCCTCTTGTCCTCCAAAAGGCCACATGACTGTAAAATTTGCCACATRGTTAAACAAACAAAGCAGTTCACAGCACGAATGCTTTGGCACAACAGCATCTTTATTGACAGAGTGCTGCAGGATTGGGAAAAGTGTTGGTACAGGCAGATCCAGATGGGCTGCAGGAACCTGAAGAGCATGAGGAGAGCTCTGAGAGTTTGCTGGGCCAAAGAGCATCACATATCTGACTCTTTGCAAGACAACACACACAACTGCACAGAAACATGGACATGTGAATTAAGTAGGCTCATCCATTAGGGTCCCAGGGATAAAAACCCTTGAGAAAAAAACCTTCATGTTAGGAAAAGTGGAAGAAATTGCAGAGACAATATAGGGTTGGAAATTCTACTCCTCTCTAAGTGCAAAGATTTTTTTAGTGCAATTCATGGTGAGTGCAATGAACTCACTCAAATATCCAATGTGTTGCAGAGAAACTGGCAGTTGCCTGCCTCTGCTCGTCCCCATGCAAAAGGGCACAATGAATCACTGAATCTTTTGGAACGGGAAAGAGCTCTAAGATCAAGTCCAACCATTCCCCCAGCACTGCCAAGCCCACCATTATCCCATGTTCCCAAGTGCCATATCCACACGTCTGTTAAATCCCTCCAGGGATGGGGACTCTATCACTGCCCTGGGCAGCCTGTGCCAAGCTGGACAACCCTCATCTGATGGCCTCATGAGCCTTTGGTTCTAGTGGGATTCTTGGCAGAGAGATGTTTTCAGTATCTCATTTCAAGTGTCTGAAGACACAAATTGCAGATGAATTAAAAATGCATTATTTCAGTTCAGCAAAACRCTTCATCACACACACAGTGGCCCTTTAGCTGCTCCACAGATGTAAATATGGGCAATAAATGATTTCCTGAATCAGAACTTCATACTACAAAAGCTACATGCGAATCCATGAGGTGACTTGTCAGAGGAGAATCAGGTGCAGCAAGATGTGCTAATGAACAGTGGGGAAAATGAAGCTTTTTTGGTCAAATGAAGCAATTGCATTTCACAAACTCATAGTATGATCAGTCCCTGACAGGGATCTAGCAGTAGGGTGGGGAGGAAAGCCAAAGACAGCACCTTTCAGCAAAGACAAAACAGACGGTTGGTTAAAGAACTGAAGAGCTACTGCCCAAAGAGATGAAGGACAAGTGCATCTCACTGACTGTCACCACTGACAACTACTCTGGTCCCAATTTGTACACTCCCAGAATGGTTGAAGGAACCTTAAAGCTCATGCCATTCCAATTGCCTTGCAATGGGCAGGGACACCTTCCACTAGAGCAAGTTGTTCCAAGTTTCATCTAGCCTGGCCTTGAACACTTCCAGGGATGGGACAGCCACAGCTTCTCTGGAAAACTTGTTCCAGTGTCCATTCACACTGCTGGAGGGGGGGGTTCATTAAGTCCATTTACTCTCATAGTGCTGGGCAGGGATGGCTGGGGAAACCCTCCTGCCCAGACTTTCCGGGAAGCTCTGCTGTGAAGCTGCTTGAGCTCATCGACAGCTCCTGTTTCCTAGATCCCGGCCCTTATCCAAGATGGGGATGCATTAGTGTTACTGAAGTCCACTACATGGGAACTGCAAGGTTTTCCCTTGAGGCAAAACATTGAGATGAGTCATGCTAGGAACCACAGGTAAGATTCTGTCTGAATTTCTTCAACTATCATCCAAATCCTGGATACAGAAGGATGGGTCTCCCTGATGAAAGGTCAGGACATCACTGAAAAGAAATAGCTCTTCTGTTGCAACAATATCATTTGACTTGCTGTATTTGGCTGCTCCCTGAAGGGAATCATTACTTCCCTTCTTTCTTGGTGTTGCTCTTTGATTGCATTTCTAGTCWGCATGACAGTGTAATTGCTCACACAGGAGTAGAAATAGATTCACCAGTAAAGTGGGTAAAGGAGGAAGACAGTGAAAATTAAATAGCAGCTGTATGGTTTTGCCACTGCATTGATGATTTGGGCAGTATTTTTGCTCCTCACTGCAGTAGCTACTATATGACTGTATCTCAATATCCTATAAATGCTGATTGGGCAGGTGTCCTAAAACTTGACTGTACATGTGCAAAATTAAGAAATTAGTTAGTCACAACCTGAGTTTCAGTTAAGACATGAAAGGAATTCCAGTTGGGGCTTTCATAGAAGAACTAGTCACTTGGTTTCAAAAAGTTTACATGTCCAAGGTGGCAACAATGCAGATGCTAAGGGAGGTTATGGATAGGGATCCCCATGAACATTCATGGAGGTGGCATTGAGGAACAAGGACCTTGACCACTAAGTAAAGAAGCAGTAAACCAAGTCTCATGGCAAAGTTAGTACCCAGTATATCACAGAATTGCAGAATGGTTTGGGTTGGAAGGGACATTAAAGTTCATCTCATTCCAGCACCCTGCCATGGACAGCGACACCTTCCACTAGACCTGGTTGCTCCAAGCCCTGTCCAATCTGGCCTTGAACACTTTCAGGGACAGGGCAGCCASAGCATCTCTGGGCAACCTGTGCCAGGGCCTCACCACCCTCACAGCCAAGAATTTCTTCCCAATATCCCACCTAACCCTGCCCTCTGTCAGTGGGAAGCCATTCCTCCTCGTGCTATCACTCCTCATCCAAAGTTCCTCTCCGTCTCTCTTGGAGCCCCTTCAAGTACTAGAAGAGGCTCTAAGGTCTCCCCAGAGCCTTGACCTTGTGGTAATTAAGTTTTTCCTTGCACTGGACTGAAGCAGTGACACACTGCTGAAAGTCCAATGCAAAGAGAGTTTTGAATACCACCAATTTCTTCTGTCCGTATTGCTCATGGCGGGTAACTTCATGGTCTAACTGTGCAGTCTCCTGGCAGTATCCCCCTTCCACCTTCATTGACTCTGCAGAGCTGAGGGAGGTACTGATGTAAGGCCACAGCTCTAATTGCTCTTATGCCAATGGATGCCTACAGAGCAGACAAGCCTGCAACTCAGCTTAAAGGCCAAGCAACCAGGATAACCTCTTGTTTTCTATCAGATCACTGAATCCGGGGTGTTGTGGCAACCAGGTATCACCTAAGTGATCTTACACTTCGACAGCTCAGAGTCTGCAAGCCAGAAGTACCTCCTGTGAAAGCAAAGCACACACACATGCTTTGGCTCCAAAGACACCCAAATTTATCCCATTTTACTGTACAAAGTAAAATACGGACATATAATCCAAACTTTTTGTATTTATATATGCTTTGGATGCATATCCAGACATCTTATCCTTGGAAATGGAAAGGGAATTCAAATCCATGATGCTTTATCCATCCTCAAGGCACCTCTTCTACTGGCATTCCCACTGTGCAGAGGTTTAAAATCATGGAATCACGGAATAGTTTGGGTTGGAAGGGAAAGACCATCTAGTCCACCTTCCCTGAATAGAACAGTGATATTTGCAACTAGATCAGCTTGCTCAGATCAGGTAATGGTTTATGGGGATAAATACAAATAAAAGAATAAAAAATGTATAATAGTAATAAAATACATAATTTTTTAGATATACTATATAAAATATATAATAACAAAAATATTGGTGCAGATATTTTTTGCAAAAACTACTCTGGCAGAAAACTCTCCAATCCATCTGCTGGGGTACCAGATCCAAAATGATGAATATTCCATTGGAAACACTCCTGCAGCTTGATGAGCTGCAATTCTACCATGTGCCAAGTGTGTAACACAAGTCAGGGATAGGGAGACATGCTACACACAACATAGGCAATGTGACAACACCACAGCCTTGAATAATGCAATACAGATGTGGATGAATGCAGATTAACCTACATTTGGTCCGATCGCCTGCCTCTGCCGTGCCTATCTGTGTGTGTATTTGAGCTTGTCCTACTTCTTTACAAAATTTTGTATATATAATGAATCTAAAGTACTATTTAGCCTTCAAAAGTGATAAGTCAGTCACTGGCTTTGACTGAATTCTGCTTGCCATTTTACACTTTCCTGTGCAATGTTCCCATTGAATGTTTCTATAGTTGAAATTAAGAGGCTGTAATTTTTTTTAACTGGAAAAACCATAACAGACCTGGGTGTGAACTAAATAGATGAAAGAAGAGAGTTGAAGCTTGAGCAAAGATCTTAAAATAAAGGATTACTGAGCTAAGAGAATGCAATGAAAGGCTGAGTCGGATTTCCTCTCCCATATTTACACTTAAATACAGTGTTATTGCAAGGGCTGCAAAATTCAGTTGTTAAACTGATTTGTGCTRTAGACAATACAGCGCAGAGTTTGCATGACATACGTGGAATTACTGGAGAGGAAATGTGGATTATTCCATTGAAATTGCCCCGGGTGCTGTGGGGAAGTTGTTCTAAAAGCACCATGAAAGTCTAGGAAAAGGCAGAAGGGGTTTAAACCAAAACAAGGGTGATTTAGATTAGTGTGCTGGTTTGAACATGAACCAGCAGGAGGAATGAATCTCAAACAAACCCTGAGAGAGATTTTAGGTCAGTTACAATTTTAATAGAAAGGTTACAATAAATGCAGTAATACAGAAACAAAACCGGCTTAAACCCACAACCTGATACCCTGTTGACCAGGGTGGTAGTGGTAGTCCGGTTAAGCAGTGGTGGTAGCGCTGCTGAAAGCAGTGGTCCTCTAGAAAGGTCTGGAACTGTGGGAAGTTCGCCTTCTCTGCTGGGTACCCAGTGGTGGTTGTCTCTCAGTCCCTGGGCCTTTTTATGTTGTGGTTCTGGGGTGGTACCTCCTCCAGGGCGGGGAGTACCACAATGGAAATGATGTAATCCTATGAGTCATAGGATATTTCTGGAGTTCTATTGACGAGCCATTAGCAGAGATTGAAACAGAATTTTATAACAAAGGGACTCTTGTAATAATAAAGGGACTCCTGTAATAAGCTTAACAAATAGTTGTCTGTAGCTTAACAAATATTAATCCATACTCTTTAAAGAAAATAGAAACAAAATTGCAGGAACTGTTAAATTGCAAGAAACACAAGGTTTTTAGACAGAGGACAGAAGAGCTAAAACCTGCCAACTTGGCACAATGAGGGACTTACATATGACCCTATCAAGTACGCATGGGCAAGAGGGAAAGRTGAAAAAGTCAACCAAGAGGAAGACTACAGCCTTCATCCAATGACCACCCGGGACGACCACCAGGAGGCAATGTGCAYGCGTAAAAATATGTAAATAATATACATAAGTTCTGGGAAATTATTAGCATGTAACCACCTTTTCTTAAAAACATTATGCATATGCATATAGTTGAAAGGATATAACCTTGTACCCTATCCTTGGGAGGCGGACATGTTGGGCAGAGCGATCCCTGGTGTCCCCGGCGCCGAATAAAGGAATACCTGCTTCAAAAGATGAGAGTCTTCAGAGTTTTCATACTGCAATTTTTGCGAAAATCAAGATGACCCTCTCAGGATGGGTGGTGCTGCTGTTTCCCAGAGGAGTTATCATGGTTGAGGTAAGAAACAATACCCCACCTCACAYGGTCTGCCTTTCCTCAGCTCATAGCCTGAGGGACCAGGTGTGTACGCAGCTATTGTGAATGACCCATAGTTAACCAGCTTATCAAGGAATTATGTGGATGGTGATACAATACATACTTTGGTTAAACCAGGACAATTAGATATTGGGAAGAAATTCCTCCCTGCCAGGGTGGTGAGGTCCTGGAACAGGTTGCCCAGAAAAGCTGTGGCTGCCCCATGCCTGAAAGTGTTCAAGGCCAAATTGGATAGGGCTTGGAGCAATCTGGTCTAGTGGAAGGTGTCCCTGTCCATGGCAGGGGGTGGAAGTGGGTTTTTTAACATCCTTTCCAAGCTGTGACTCAATATCTAAAGTGGAATGAGCAGATGAGCAGATAGTTTCTGGGGACAGTGTCAGAGAACTGGAGGTAGGCAAGCTTCTTTGGGAAGAGATAATGCTTAAGATACACATGCATCTTTTTGGGAAGCCATAAAACACACCAGCACAAGTCACTGGGACTGTGGGGGTGTAATGGGGAGCAGAATAACAACCATTAAAGTTTATCACTTTTAACTTTTTATTGAGTGTAATAAKTCATTCTACTTCCAGTTAACCCATCTTTCTTGAGAAGCTATCCCTGCCAGAGGGTGGCACAAAAGTTAGATGAATTGCAGAAAATGAGAAAATGCTCTCTCTTTTTCCACCCCAAGCTTGGGAAACCACCAGGATCACTTGTGCATCAACAGTGCTGTAATAGGGAGGACTCACTGACTTCAGTTCTTTAACAACCGGATTACTCCCGTGGTACTAAGTCAGTAAATACTGGGACCATCAAAGCTGTCTCATGGGAGTCTGGGGAAGAGACAGCAGAAGGCACTGGAACAGATGGCTCTATTGTGAAATCTCCTCCCAATTACTTAAAAACAAGGACTGATGTGAGTGAACGAAGCAACTAGTGGTCACTGCAGGTACCACACTGTCCACACCAAAGCTGTCACAAAATAAAAAAGAGTAAGGAGGACTGCAGAAAAACTTTATATGGAAAATGGTAAGAAAGCATGTTCTGGAAGAAGGTGGTTTTATAATTATTTGGTTGTTTTCAAGGGCTCCTCCAGTGTTTGCAAGGAGTGTAAAGGTCAGAGAGCAAAGCTCAGACCAAATGAGTTGTGTCTTTATACCAAAGGTGCTCATGTTCAGAGGTTCCTCACTGTGCTCCATCAAATGYATCACCCTGAACACACCAAAAATCTCAGGGAGACACACCGTTCACACACGCATGAGAAAGAAAATCCCAGGCTATGTGCACAGCTGCCTGTGCCAGCAAAGGGGTTCTAGAAATGCTGCATGCAGAAAACAAAGCCTAGAGAGCTGCATGGGCTGGGACAAAACCTCAGAAACACTCAAGAGACTCGGAGCCTATTCCCATTTAGGGTAGCATCTTGCATTGACATGGTTTGGGAAGCCGATGGGGATGTTACCACTCAGGGATCTGATGTCCTGGAATCTTCTGGCACCACCAGGCCCAGCTTGAAATATCTGGAGGAATTTGCAAATGGGTGTCTTGCTTTGAGACAGTGCTGCACTGATGCTCATGTGGCCAGAGACACCAGGTCTAGAGGATGGTGCCATCATAATGTGGCTGTAAATAGCCTTAAAAATATGTCTGGATCATGGAAACCCACTTCCCAAGAAAGATATCATTAACATAGGACTGAATAAAAATATTCCTCTGCTGCATGCTCTCAGCAAGCATCATCCATCCCAGAACTACCTGCCAAACCCAGCAGCCAGCATACAAAAGTGTGCACAGCAATCCCTTTCCTATAGCAAAAGAAGCTCCCAGGTAGTAAATTTAGGGACTAAAAATTAAAAGCACCACTTTTATAAGTCTTCTGCAAAGAACTAGCAGGAGGATTTGTTGTTATGACACACTTTTGTGTGCACAGCAAATGTTTACAGTCTCTCTAAGCCATTTGTATCTGCTGCGTAAATAATATTTGTCTCATTTGAAAATGAAGCAATCTGCAACTACTTCTTCCTCTGGAGTTGTTCCAAGCTTAATCAAGAAATAAAGCATGCTAGGGATAAATGGATTAAGCAGGTACTTAATTGAGAGAAGAGACGATGGAAAAATGTTCTTGTCTCCCAGGCAGAGCGTGCAAGCTTTAAACGCACTCCTAGATTGATATTTATGGCAACTGACAGAGCAGAAAGGCTCAGGAAAAGCACTCTTTCCTCTTCCATAAATAATTCACCTCCTGTAGCAGTTCATAAAATGTTTATATTAAGTAATAATTAAATTTTGCATTGCAAAAAATCAACTAACATGATAGCCAAGAGAAAAATCAACCCAAAGGAGGGTGGGGCAAATGATTGCTTGGAAGTTGCCACATTGGGTTTCCTCCGCYAACTCAGTTAAATGGGGTCACTCTTGGCTGTACTCTGCTCTGTTTGATCAAATCCTGTCCTGAATAACAGGGTGTTTTCCATTGATGTCTGCAATAACCACATGGAGCCTGCTCTTGAGTCACAGAATCACAGAATCATTTATATCGGAAAAGCCCTTTATGATCATCAAGTCCAATCATTAACCCAGCACTGCCAAGCCCACCACTAACCCCTGACCCCAAGTGCCACATCCACACACTTTTTGAACACCACCAGGTGTTTTCCAGCCAGGCAGGGCAGGTGCAGTGGTCCCACCTTAAGCTCTGCAATCAAGTGATGATGCTTTTGATTTCAAGTCACCACAAATGTAAGGAGGCTGTGAGTCCACTAACAGGTTATTCAGTCTTGGTTGCAAAGATACACAAGGTCCAACATGGGGTAAAACTCCAACAGTTGGACCCCAACACGGGATAAAGAACCAAAAGCATGGCAGGGAGGAGAGAGGGCAGTGGGATGATGACTGATGATCAGCACAAGCCATCAAGATAATATAAATCAAATGTCAGCATGCACACACCCAGRCAGCTTTTAATAAAACTCTAATTGCTTGATCCAACCTGCACCCTGGGGAGCATAAAAAAAAGCCAGCAGCACCAAGGTCATTGCAGACAGAAAATCAATGCAGAGAATGAGTGGTAATGACTTACTTTTTTCCTAGATTCACAAAGAGGGACTGTGGAGATATCCTCCTGGCATCTCCAGAGATGCACAATATCCCTCAGACTTGCTCCAGCAAAGCACTTAATACATGTTTAACTTTTGATATCCAAGTTTTGCTCCTCTTGGCTGTGAAAACAGCAGGTTTGAGCCTCCTAACCCACCCTTACCTTTCATAGATTTAAAGACAATAACCCATTTCTCTCTTCCAAAACCATTCCATACTTTCCAGCTTCCTGCAGCAATCATGTCTGCTGCACTCCAGGCTTCTCTAATGGGTGTTCTCAGAACTTTCTCTGGTCCACGACTGCTGAAATACAATACCAAAACCCGAATAAAAAAATCTAGCTGAGTCTTGACTAATGTGGAAAGATGTCACATCCTCTCCATATATCTCAGTACATTACTTGCCCCAAAGTATTTTTGGAGCATTTTCATTGTTAATTTATTGGTTTTTAAAATAGAATAACATTACTGACATGTGATTTGTGATTCCCTGCAGAATTGCTCCTGCACCAGCTGTTCCCATCTGCACTGGCACTGCTGCTGATCCCCACCTCTGTGTCATTCCCTGTCCTCACCTCTCCTAAACAGCCACTTCTTTATTTCAAGCTATGTCTCCAATATGTCAAGATCTCTTTGAATTCCAACTCATGCAAAATGATTTAGCCAAACATAAGTGAAGGACTCATCATGAGATTACATGGATGAAATATGGCCCTGGACAGACCCTCAAGTGGGAAAGTCCTAATGCCATGTTCTACCCATATAAATATCTTACCTATGATAAGGTGTCAATTAGAATTACAGGAGGAACATAGTGCTGMAAATTCAAATTGCCTGTGGGATATTTAAGGCATTCTGTACCTAAAGGGGCTCCAAGAGAGCTGGAAAGGGACTTTGGACAAGGGTCTGGAGGGACAGGACAAGGGGGAATGGCTTCCCACTGACGGAGGGCAGGGTTAGATGGGATATCAGGAAGAAATTCTTCCTTGTATGGCCCAGAGAAGCTGTGGCTGCCCCATCCCTGGAAGTGTTTAAGGTCAGAAAATTCTACTGATGGGCTATCAAGGATGAATCTGAGATAAATAATCCTTAAGTGATATAAAAAAACCTGTCCAAAACTGAGTTTGTAGTCATCAGTTGAGAAAAACCCAAGGAATGACATGAGAATTTGAAAGCTGGTGTCCCTCAGGCTGCCTACCAGTGATCCTTGTCAGATCACCTGAATATGGAGATCTTTCTACCTGTGGGCTGGATGTAAATGAATGAAATCAAAGGAAGAAAGAGGAAAAATCCAGTTAGTTATGTATTTTGTAAATAAATATATTCTCCTTCCACAAGGTCTTGCACTGAACATTACACAGTAATTTACCATAATATTTCACAAGTAGAATATCCTTGATCATTTGTCCCTGTGGAAGCTTTGAACACATCTCCAGAACCTGTGCAACTTCCAAGGGATGTCTCCACACAACAGAGAGCAATAGCGTGTGCACAGCAATTGGGGTCATGGTGATTCCCTCCACTTCCCCTTCCGCATAACACACCCATGCAGTTTCAATACCAAGGGCATAGCCCTGAACCTGGACACTGCCAGACTCTGGTCCAGCACCCAGCAATACTCATATTGGCTGGAACGCGGTGTCTGCTGAAATCCAGACTGGAGAACAGGTTAAATCAGAATTGTTTGGAAGTGTTTTGAGACCTTAAAACAAAATATAGCCTCTATGTATTTCAGTGCTTACAGCTCCCCTCATTAGAGCAACAAGGGTACGAAAGTGGGGTACAGCAGTGCACCACTTTCAGACATCTTCACCCTTCCCAGGCCATAATTACAAGAAAAGCCTCTGTTTCCTCCTATTTTGCATCATGTCCAAAGCCTGACATGAAAGCACCAATTTTACACAATCATCCAGTTTGACTTCCCACCCAATTTCCATATCAAACATCAGTGTGACATAGTCCAAAGCCTGGTTACTAGATCGCAGCACTAACTCCTTGGAGAATCCCTCCCCCTCAAGAGGGTGTGAAAAAATGATGATGTGTATGTCACCACTGATGGACTACTAGACACAAAGACCCATGGGAAGACCAAAGATTGAGATAGGAAGAGCTGGACAGACACACTCGGCTGCAATTCACAACCACAGTGTGTTGAGTTTAAAGAAACATCTTTCAATTGTTCACTGCCAGCTTTGGACATCGCACCACCCTGCAAGATCTTTGTYCTAAAGGAAGCTGAGTACTTCCTCAAACCACTTAACTCCAAGAGCTGGGCTTTACAAACACTTACCAGAAGTACTGCCAAGACTTAAGTGACTAGAGGTACCAGTAGAAGCCCAACCAGAAAACCATTGTCTAAGGCAACAGATGTGCCTGTGTTCTCTGAGGGTTTCCAATTCTCAGAGCAGTSAGGGAGACAAATTGCAACTGGTCATAAAAAAGAAATCTCTCTTGGGAGGATGAAAATCTTCCATGTACAGGGATCAGCATGCCATGCTAGTTAGCAGTCCTAGAACAAGCAAGAAGGGGAATCTTGGTAAATTGGGCTGGGAAGAACCTCAAGAACACAATTCAATTCAGCCCATGCTCTGGGATCAGGATCAAGCAATGGACCTTTGTATCTCCTCTGGAAGGCTGGCTGGCTTTCTGGAGATGCTATAGCCAGTCAATGGCTGAAACAACCTGTCGTGTGTCATCCCACAGTTCACACCAGCCAAATGCTGCAGAGCCTCCCAGCTTTGTGGGTTATACAGAGCCATGGGAGAATTTCTGTGAGACACCAGGAAATCACYTCTCCCCTTAAAGCAAGTTGTGGCTGCCCCATCCCTTGAAGTATCCAAGGCCAGGTTCGACAGGGCTTGGAACAACCTGTTCTAGTGGAAAGTGTCCCTGCCCATGGCATAGGGTGGAACCGGTTGAGCTTAAAGGTCCCTCCCCACCCAAACCATTCTGTGATTCTGTGATCCTGCTCTGAGCTTTGTTCCAATGCTGCTATGCTGTCAGAAGCTTTTACCTACCAATGGAGGTTCAACCACTGCAACTTTCAACGCCACCTTCCCTGCTCTCTGCATGATGATGCTGCCAAAACCTGTCCCAGTGCCCACACATATGGTTTTCCTCGTGTCCTCCCTCCACTGGGCTGCTTGCCAACACATCCCTCTCTCAGAATCCTCCGTGTGAGTTGTCATAGCTACTGACTGACACTGTGATAAGCTCTGCCGCTTGGCCGAGACCAGTGCCTTCGTCCCCTAGATGCATGGGATACCTGGCTGGGGGCTGTCACCCAGCCATGGCAAACCCAACCCAGGGCTTTCATACCTTCATAGGATCTTGCATGGGCAACCTCCAATCCCACCTTTCTTACCTCATCTCAGATCTTCCGCACATCCATTCATATCCAAGTAAGAAGAGCACAAAACATGGTCAAAGTCCTGATCTGCAACCCAGCATGCTGGTGTTCACAAATCCTGCAAGCTGGAAAAATCTGACCTCAGCATCTAATTCTCTCCCTAGTTTTAGGAACTTCACTGATAATCTGCTCTGATGCACTGGTAGAAAAGTGTGGCTCAGGCTGCAAGAGAGTTTGGAAGATACTGAGGGTCCTTTCAACCTCCTGCTGGGGTTCAGGGTGATGAAGCTACACAGTTGAAATGGATGTGAGAAGGAAGAGGGACCACCCTGTGCACTGAAATGGCATTCTGAGGGCACCTGCAGATTTTCCGCTAAAGTCTMATCCAATAAACCAACTAACAGTCCCAGTGCTGCCTAAATCTGGGAACGGCATCAGTCAGGGTTCACATCCCTGCCTGTGTTTCTAGCCCGTCAGAGTGTGATCCTTTCAGGCAAAGCTCCCTGCACAAGAGCAGATGCACCTTCAAGGTGAAAGGCAAAGTGAAATGTGGGAGGAAGCCTGAAGTTCAGCAATCAGGGCTGAAGAATTTCCTTCTCCTGCATCTGGGTACCATCTTTTCCCACTCATTCAGCACAAAGACACAAAACTTAGGTTTCTTGACCTCAATTTTCCTAGGACTTTAATTTACCAGGTTTATTGGCCTGGCCAGTTACCACCTTACAAAACCAAGTTTTCAGATGGTCTAGCTGAAGTTCTGGAAAACTCCAACTGTCCATCTCTTCATAAATGCGCTTCCTCAGATGTCAGAAAGAAATAGATTTGATCCTCCTCCTTGGGAGATGAGCTCTCTGCCCATCTTCCCCTCTTTGGGTGTGGCCATGGTATCTTTAATGGAAAGGAATCAGGAGAGAGAGGTCACATTGGGGGAAATATTAACTAATTAACCTAATAATTAATTTCACATAATCATCATGTAATTGACTGCTGGTCCTTACACATAGGAGTCCCACAAGAAAAATATTGATCAGACCTTGTGCAAGGGGAGCAAGACTGGGATGAGTGGGATGAGTGTGGAGAAGGTAATCTTGAGTTCAGATGATCTAAGCAGTTGCAGATGCCTCATCTCTGGAAGTGTTCAAGGCCAGGCTGGATGGGGCTTGGAGCAACCTGGTCTAGTGCAAGTGTCTCTGCCTGTGGCAGGAGGTCGGAATGAGATGATCTTTAACGTCCTTCCCACTCCAAGACATTCTGGGATTAACTAATTTGATTAATTAATATATAGCTCCACTCCAGAAGGCCACTGGTTTTTTTAACACCACCACCTTCTAAATTTTTCCTTTTTCTGAGCACCAAAGCACCTGCACAGTCTCACACATCTTTAATCCTTTTAAAGCACAAGAAAAGAAAAGCAGTAGTCAAGCACCATTAGTCAGGCACCGGCAACCTTGCAAAGTATTCCAGCAAGAAAACTCTGCATGTATTCCAAGACAGCATCTGCAAGGTTGGGCAGATAAACATCCTGTGAGAGATAACATGGGGAGGATGTTGGAATGCAGGAGAAAGCTGACTGCATTCAGCAGGACCACCCACAGGAACACCACAATAATCTGGATTTTCTTTCCCATACAGTGCAGATCACAGAATCCCAGAATGGTTTGGGTTCGAAGGTACCTTAAAGACCACCCAGTTTCGTCCTTCTGCCATATRCAGGGACACTTTCCACTAGACCAGGTTGCTCCAAGCCCCGTCCAACCTGGCCTTGAACACTTCCAGGGAAGGGGCAGCCACAGCTTCTCTAGGCAAYCTGTGCCAGGGTCTAACCACCCTCACAGGGAAGAATTTCTTTCCAATATCTCACCTAAATTTCCTCTCCTTCAGTTTGAACTCATTCCACCTTGTCCTGTCACTACAGTTTCTGATGAATAGTCTCCTTCTGGCTTTCTTGTAGGCCCCTTCAGACACTGGAAGGTGCTGTGAGGTCTCCATGCAACCTTCTCTTTTCCAGGCTGAATTACAGCTCCACCATAAACAAACGAACCAAGCAAAAACCACACAAAAAGAACCCAACAAAAAACCTCAAGCTAAACCTCAAACTAAAAAATAAAGTTAAAATTAAAAAAATTTGGAAATTAGATTTTAAAATTAATTCTTAAAAATGTAAAATATTATTTTAAAATTAACATTTAACATTTTAAAAACATTTAAATTTTTTTTTTAAGAATAACAGCCTCCCCACCTTCTCAGCACTAAAACCTCMTATTTTATAGTGTCAACAGCACAGCTTGCAGCCAGGTCACCAAGGCAGCAGGAGTCTCTCCACATGAACACTGTATCTGCAAAGTGCTACAGGTTCTCCTCAGATGGAGGCACTGTTTGATTAAAAATAAATTACTAATAGAAAGAAAAGTTTGCCATACAATGAGCTATTAATGGAAACAAAGCAGTTATTATTAGAAAGCAAAATGTTTGCTATAGAACACCCACAATGCTGGACTTGGGGAGGAGAGATGATTTGGAGGCTGAAGGAGTAACTTTGTGAACAGCCCAGTTTGCGTGTATAGTATTTTTATAATACGTATTAGTATGTATAAATATACAATATATCATATTACTCCATAAAATACAGTAATCTATAAAAATAAAATAAACATATAATTATGAAAATATAAATATATAAATACACACACACACATATATATAAATATAAAGTACATTGGAAGGATATCCAGAATACTGAGTTACACATGAAGAGAAATAAAACCTTCACCCTATAAAACGTCCCTGAAATGGCCCTTTCCCTTCTGGATGGTGCTGATGACCATGGTAGCAGAAGAGCATCTATGCTCTTGCTATGATAGGGCAAGGCTTAGCTGAAGATGTCATATGAAAAAAAAAAAATATATATACATTTTTTTTTAACATACCCATACATATTAATATATATTTTTAGCTATATATACATATATATAAAAATACATTCAGTTCAGAGCAAAGAACAGCGAGATTGATGTAGGATTGAGTGCAGAAGTACTTAAAAAGTGAAGGCTTGTTCAGCTGGTAGGAGACAGGAAAAGCAAAGGTCATGCTCTAAATGTGAAAGAAAACAAATTTACAACAGCTCTTTATGATTTACTTGAAAAAGAAAGGACAGGTAGTCTAAATTAGCTGATCYCTCTCCTCTTTATTTACTGTTTGTGTTACAGGGGTGGCTTGAAGCCACCAAGTAAAAGTGGGATCTGCCCTATAGCATCAGCTTCTGCATCCCAAAGAAACTGGTGGCCACACCAGACACAGCAATACGTGGAAGGAGAGGAGAGATGTTTGACATGTCCTTTGACATGATAACTGACTTAACAGACAAAAGAAATGTGAAAATCTATTGGGTTTCAGCAAATCCAGGGCCATGTGGGAAATTATTAATTAAGCCAGTGAACATGAACAWCAGCAGAACGGGAACCCAGGCAAGGGAATTGACAATGATGAGTGTTGGAAGGCTGAGCTGCAGCCTGGAAGGAGGTTAGTAGTGTTTAACACTTTTAAGGTTGACTTTGGCACAAAAAACATAGGGCAACACTGATGAGACCTCCTAATGACACAACATAACAGGCAGCACCAATATATAGAAGGACCGGGAAGTCACAGAGGAAGGAAGGGATTGACCTTGACTGTCATGTTCAAAATGGAATGAAAATTAGTAGTTGTCCTGGTTTAAAAGACAGGTGTCTGTCAAGGAACGTGGGAACCTCCCTGGAATAGAAAAAATGACCCCCTTCCTCCAAATTATTATACCCTTGAAATTATGGGGCTTCCAGGCAAAGATATGGGGAAAGGAATAACAGTTCTTTTCTAGGATCTATATATAACAAGACAGACAAACAGCAACAATAAGAAAAGAGAAAGGCCAATAACAGCCTTTTCTCGCCTGTTGTGCAGTGTCCCTTTTTGGTGTAGYTGTGACCACACCCAGCAGGGGCGCTGTTGGTTCCCGGCAAGGCGATGGCTGCAGTGACTCTCGCGGCCGGCAGGGGGCGCTGGCGGGCCCCGGTGAGGCGGGGCGGGTGCGATGGTTCCCCCGCGGCTGCAGGGGGCGCTGTGGTGCGAGCGAGGCGACCTCTCCATGTGGCAATGGCGGCTCCGGCACGGGGAAGGAGGGGAGGTGGCTTCCCTCGTGCAGAAACCGCAGCAGATCGCAGTCTCAGAGCCCAACACACAGGGGTAGCCRCAGCAACAAGCGGCAGGCAGGAGCTTAGCAGGAGGCAGTCCTGGTCCTGGCTTTCAGACAGGCACAGCCACAGCAACATGTGGYGGGCAGGGGGCTCAGCGCACAGCGGCCCCAGACCTCAGCACAGGAGCAGTCGTGGCAGGAGAAAAACGGAGCGGGAGGGCCTGAGCCCTCAAGCCGAACTACAGTGTAGCAGAGCAGCCAACTGCTCCTGGCAAAACGTACTACTGTTCTAGGTTCCCAACCATGCACAGACTGACACACCCACAGCTAAGGGATTGTTAAGTCACAATGTAGCAGTGCCCCTGCACGATAAACACATATCTCCGCACAGGAAGCCGCTCTGCTCTGATCTCGAACTGGAAGAGAGCGAGCAATTCCCCAGCCTCACCCCCACCAGGATGCCGGCTGGGCTCACAAGCATCACGATACTGCTGAGCTGGGAAGGAGGGGGAAGAAACAGTAGCAATTTTTGGGCGTCTGAATATGGGATAACAATTCCCAAGACAGTAGTTAATTCTAGTCTTGGTACTAATCACCATGATTTTTTTGCTATAAGATGTGACTGCCTAGGGAAAACAGCAGACATCCCTGTTATCAAAGAGTAAATGAAGAATTAATAATGAATCCGTGATGCCCACAAACACGACTTGTGAGTCTCAGTTGAAATGGGGACCTCATCTCCAAAGGGTAACAGTCTGCATCTCTGTTTAAGAAACAGAGATTTCATCTGGGAAGAGCTGGAGAGAAAAGATTGATACAGGAAGTAAAAATTTTTATTTGCTAGCTACAGAGCCAAACGATGTGGATACTGTACTTGGAGACACTGAGCAGTGATATCCAGACAGGAGAAAGTCACTAAGTATCCCAATAAAACAGCAAAAAAGAGAGAGATAAATAAACCTAATGAAACAGCAAACTACAACCTATCCATTGACCTAGACTGGAAATGAGTTGCAAACCATCAGAGACTGAGGTCTTGGCACACCCTTCCTGCTGGCATCATGCAACTAAAAATTCTGCATTTCTGAGACAGAGCCTTGGGTGCTCTTCATAAAGACTAAATAACAAACCACATAACTGGACTTCAGGGTTCAGAGGGTTCCATCCAGCCCCATGTGCCTAAAGGTTCCGCCAAGGTGACCCAACTGAGCAGGAGCAGAGGAAAAATTGCTCAAGCATGTTGACTCCATCACCTGAATGCCACCTTCACCTCTTCCTCCTGTTCCACCCTGTCCTAAGGCAGGCACAGCCCAGCTCCCAAATTGCACACAGTCAAAGCAYCAAAATTCAGTCTTGCCTACACTGCTGAGCAGCTCCCAGTTGGCTTTTGGGGCTGGATGTTGTTCACCTTAAATTGATTGCAGGGCACATACTCCAACTTGGAGGTACCCAAGTGTCCCCCCTGGAGACACCACCAGTCTTTCTCAGCTGATGGACTACATCCAGAGGAGATCAAGAGCCTGGCAGGATAGCTCTCTGCCTGCATCATCCATCTTCATGCTCTTTGTGCCTTAGGAAGTACCAAGGCCATTAGTTATCAGTTATACAACTGGTCCCTGTGGTATCAGCTGACATCGTGTCTCCTCCTGCTGCTAAAGGTATACATCAAGCGACTAGCAAGACAGAGCTCAGCCTCAGCCAAAGCTGCCAAACACCTCTCTGAACAGCCTYTTCTGCATGGAAGAAAACATTTTGCCTCTTCCCTCCCACCTGAGAAGAAAATTGGATCCATCTGCCTACACGGGCTACTTTAATAAACTCTTATAGCTGAAACAACACTGGGAAATGGTATCTGCCCAGGAATGTTCCCTGGCAGTGGAGTCTGGGACAACCTTCACTCATGCTATTAAGCCTCTTTAACCTCTAAAACCAAGGTGGTTGCATCCAAACTGCTTGTAGGGATCAGTTCTTGGCTTGGGAGTGGGTGCTACCTAACTCAGTCTGAGAAGAGGGCTAGGGACAGTTTCAAGAACTGGAGTACATGATTATGTTTCCACACCCAGGAACATGTCCTGGCACTCTTTAATTTACTAGTACAGACACAACCTATGGATCTGATCAGGAATTTCAGAAGGTGATTGAAAATTTCGCATCTTACAGCAAGAGCAGTGTTATTAGCATTCTCACCAAGACAGAAGATGTCCTCCACTGGAGATTTTCAAGAACAGGTTAGATAAAATCACAGAAACACAGAATGGCTTGYGTTGGAAGGGACCTTACAGCTCATCTTGTTCCACTCTGCCATGGGCAGGGACACCTTCCACTAGACTAGGTTGCTCCAAGCCCCATCCAACCCGGCCTTGGACACTTCAGGGACAGGGCAGCCACAGGTTCTCTGGGCAACCTGTGCCAGGGCCTCACCATGCTCACAGCCAAGAATTTCTTCCCAATATCCCATCTAACCCTGCCCTCTGGCAGTGGGCAGAGGCATTCCCCCTTGTCCTGTCCCTCCAGGCCATTGTCCAAAGTCCCTCTCCAGCTCCTGGAGCTCTTTTAGGCACTGGCAGGGGTTCTCAGGTCTCCCCAGAGCCTTCTCTTCTCTCCCTGCCTGTCTCCAGAACAAAGGGGAGTATGAATTTCCTGCCCTTGTGGATCTTGGTCCAGCCTTCCTGTGTGGACATCCCTCCCTAAAGTATCTCCTCTGTTTCTCTGAAAACTGCACAGCAAGTCTGCAGTGCTGACTCATTCATCTTTACAGCTACTACAAATTCTCATTTGCTCCACATCTTTAGTACCTCCAGGGTTTGAGATGAATGACAGAACATTAGCAACAGGCTGAAAGAATTCCTTAATACTAAAGGCAGTCCAAAATTTTCCATTGAAGCCTTTATTGTTTTGTTTCCTCTGCTAGAAAAAGAAGTTGGTGGGAGAGAAAAAATAATTGGTTTGGTAAAAAAAAATAAAATATCTGGTTCGGCAATATTACTTCTCAGGGGAAATTCACCATCTTAGTACTCATTTTAACACCTTACAAAGGGGGTGAAATGGTTCCKTCTTTTGTAAAGGTAACAAAAGAAGCAGAATGCAAGACAAAGAAGAAGGGGAAAAAAAGCACCAAAGAAACACCTAATTCTGGCATTTTTCCATAATTTCCAAATAAAAATGGAAAGCATTCATTTATTCCTTCTTTCATTTTTGCCAAATGTGCTTCTAATTTTTCCACCAGCAAATGCCACTGTCTGCACATTTTGTCACCTGCTCTCTCTGGTCCCAAACCCCCAGGGTCAAGTCCAGCCCACTCCATCCTTTGGTGCAGCAGGGAGAAGACTCTGCCCATCCCTTCCAGGAGTTCAGGAGGAGAAATTCCCTCTCAAGCATTCCAGTACTGAGGTCACCTCTGTGCCCAATACAGATAAAGCCCTCAATGATGCCACCAAGTCTTCCTATGGGACATCAGAGAATTGAACAAGAAACAGCTCCATCCACCAGCAGCAGCTTTCCAAGGGACTGGTCACTGACCTGACTGTAGGATTCCCTGGTCCTTGGTCCCTCAGGCCCCCAAGAAGAAGGACCACAGATGGGGTGAAGGAGATGCAACCTGCCTTGGTTACCTGTAAACTTGGGCAGCACATGTGCTGGAGCAGGAAACTGAGGCAAGAAGCCCCTCAGTGCTGGAACCTCTGTCACACCAAGACACACACAGTGATAGCAGTGGAAACAAGTACATAAATAAATCCCATGTATAAGTGAATAGTTAATAAATTATAGCTAATAAATATCAAATATAAATAATGTAAATACTATGAATAAGATAAAGAAATACTAGAAATATTGGAAATAAATYCTATTTATCCTGTAGGATTCCTGGGCATAGGCAGTCTCTGGCAGACATCCACAGTCCTGCTGCTCTGGCCTCACCGAAGGCTTCTGGCTCAAACACTAATGCAAACAAATCACTCATTCCTCTGGCTGGGACGAGCCTCTATCTTGCTTGGACATCACCACCAGGCATCACCTCTGCTCTGTACCGCTGGGCAGACCCAGGACAAGGTCACAGGCACATAGTCTCTGCAATATTCATCTGTCTTAGTATACAGAGGTTAAAAAAGGAAATTCTTCCCTTTAGCACGGACTTCCCCCGTGACCTGGGGCTAGTTGCTTACTCTATCCCATGCTCTCGGGTATTCCTCACATGGAAATAATACCCAGTGAGACAGAGCAAGCTTAAAACTATTGCTGGTCTGCTCTTTGGTTTCACCAAGGAATTGTTTCCCAGCCTTGGTGCACCCCATTACATTGATTTGCAGCAGCGGGAGAGGACTGTAAGGAAATTGCTCCCTGCTCTCTGTTGCTGGGGAGCCTTCATCCATGCACAAGGAGGAAAAGCCCCATGTGAGCCATCCTTGCTCCTCTCTAGCAAGAGGTCATTAGGAGATAATTTTGGCTGCTGGGTGGCCCACAAGGTTGCTCCAACAGGCTGTGGAAYCTCCATCCTTGGAGATGTTCAATACCCATCCAGTATGTGAACAGCCAGGTTCTTGGCAGTAATAAGGATTTGGAGAATTTGGTTTTTAAAAAGAACCCAAACAATAAACAACACTTAGAAGATGCCTAATTCGAACAGAAAATGAGAACAATTAGCCAAAACATCACTTACACGTTAATGAAGAGGTGCTTATGTTCTAGGGCTGAGAGTCAAAGCAAACACTTTTCCTGCAATATGCTGCAAGGAAGAACAACATGGAAGTGGGAGACGACTTTCCCAAGTGGAAAGAGAAGCCCTAAGAGTATTGTGAAAGCCAACAAGCAACAAAAAGAGAGCTGAATCCTTCTAGTTCTTAGATTTAACATCCCAGCTGATCCAACCCCTTTCCTTTGGGAGGAATCCCAGCTCTGTGCCTTAGGAATTTGCTGGAGCAGACTGGAGGGATGGGAAGGTGAGTAATCTGCATTTAAACATGCAAATAAATAAGTCGAATTATCCTTTGTAGCAGTGGAAGAAAAGCAACACAGCAGCTCTCCAGTTCCAGGAGAGATTTCTGCTTTAGCCCTCCCATCCCCAGCATGAGCCCAGATCTTGCAAGGTGAGCAGACAATAAGCTGAGCCTCAGCTCACAGTAGATTAAAGGGCTGTGTCACTCCTGGAAATCCTTTTCCCCACACTCTCCATCCTTGCAAAACAGAGCCACCAAAAATCCCTGGCCATTTGCTCGTGTCTCAGCCCAGCACCACCGTCACACCTGGATACACCTGAACCTCCAGCATCACCCAGTGAGAGCTAGAGCTGATGCCAAATGACACCAAAAATCACGATCTCACTGCTTGAAGCGTTTCCCAGGGACRAGGGAAAGGAGATGACTGTCAGCTTGGCTGTGCCACACAGTCACCAGTGGGACACAGGAGTCAAGTCCCAGCTTCATCTTAAATCTGCACGAATGTACTACCTGCTGATGGCCAGGTGTCACCTCTAAATCTCCCCAAGGAGGAAAACAAATCATTCAAAGGCATAATTCCTCAGCATTCACACAGCTAGAAGGAAAAGCAAAAAGGCTGCAATCACGCTTTTGTCACCACAACCCCCCGCTTTGCTCTCTGCCACCTCCACCCTGGTCTTGGCAGCGGTGTTCTCTGCCAAAGAAAGCTCTGGAAAACACAACCGCAGCAAACCCTCTTTGCAAACATACATGCAGGACAACCACCCCACCACTTTTGTTTTGTATTTCCAATACATCCAACCCCTTCACCGGGAGAGAAACAACAGCAGCAGCTCACTGCAAGGAGTTTCACGCTCCGAATCCCAAGCAAGGTCTATTGTTGAGGTGAAACAAGGGCGTCCATTTCTAGTTGGTTGGGGAGATGGTGGGGGGGGACAGAAAGATGTGTCATCCTCCACTGTGCTGTGTTAAAACATGGCAGCATCTGAAGGCTGCCCCACCCAAGCGGCCTAGGATGCATGTCTCTCGTCCTGGCRCATCCCCAGGATGCTTTGTCTTGCGGGTGGCCAGGCTGGGGATGCTTCCTGGGACCCTTCTGCATGTGGGGCACCCACTCACGCGTGGGCCCCCTGGAATGCGGGCAGGATGCCGGTCTTTTGGGTTGGCTGCAGCACGACAGCAGGAATGCGCTTGGAAAGGACCAGAGGCGACTTGCACATCCCGAGGAGGTGACCCCAAACATTACCCCTGTGGAAATCCAAGGTGGGTGTCTCTGAATTCTGGGATGTGGTGGAGGAGGAGAACACAAAGACACTCAAACCTCCTGCCAACCCACCCGACAAAAAGTATTCATGTGTTCACTACCCRTACAACACCTACTACCCCATCATCGAGCCCCAGAGAGACGAGGAATTTTAGGGACACCTCCCCGGGCAGGAAATCTGCATGCCCCCCTGGAATGTTTCACAGCCTCACTCCCAGAGCGGGATGCTCCTCCGGGGATACGCCAAGGGGGACTGGAGAAGCGGCTGGAGAGGGGCCGGCGGGTTGGGGATCTAGATGGATGGGGGAGGATGTCTCACCTGTAGGATGAGCTGACTCCCGCCGCCACCTCCTCCTTGATCTGCCTGTTGAGAGCATCGGCGGCCGCCCGACCCCTGCTCGGCTCCGCTGGCTGCCCGCCCGCCTCCTCCGCTTTCTTCCGACCCTTCTCTCTCCCATCCCCAGCCCGCACTGCTTTGAGATGCTCATCCTCCACCTCGGGGTCTTCCTCCTTCTTCTCGGGAGCGAGGTGCACCTTCCGCCGCTTCTCCTGAGCCGTTTTCTCCGGGGAAGCGCGGTCCAGGGCCTGGACGGGGGAAGGTCCCGGTTTGGGGATCCAGGGATGGTCGCCCCGCTTAGGGATGGGCCAGGCACGGAAATCCTTCTGGTACTGCGTCTCCTTCTCGAAGGGAGTGTCCGAGGGCTGGTACTCGCTTTTGGGCTTGCAGCTGGGCTCCGGCCGCTGCACCTTCCAGGGTTTGTAGTCGTGCCGCATGACCGAGTCGGCCGGGGGAGAGGCGTGCGGGGCCGGGCCCGGCCGGGCGGGCCCGGGAGCCGGCTCGCCCCCTCCGCCCCCCGCCGCTGCCTCGCCGCCGGGCTGGGTCTCGATGGGGGCCGCGGGGCGCGGTGGGGGCGCGGGGGCGGCGGGATGCTCGGTGGCCTCCGAGTATTTGGTGAAAACGAGGGGGACGGCGATGTCCGCCTTGTCCAGCTGGTTCCAGAAGCGGGCGATGCAGCAGGCGCGGGTGATGCAGGGCCACGCCATGGCGGCCCCGCGCCGGGAGCGACCGCTCCGAGCTCCGCAACGCACTCCGCACCGAACCCCCCGCTCCGCCCCGCGCCGGGTGGGCGGAGCATAGAGGGGCGGAGCATGGGGCGGGGCTTGCACGGGCAAACAGGCAAGGCACACACACGCGTGTGACACATCTGCACATCCACGCACCTGCACACACATGATACATGGCAATGTGTGTACACACACCTGCACAGCCACACACCTGCACACACACGTGGGACACGGCTATGTGTGTGCACACACCTGCACAGCCACACACCTGCACAGTCACACGCGCTTGCACGCACATGTGGACACATGCCCATGTATGTGTGCACACACCTGCATGGCCACACACTAGACCACACACATGTAAGGAATGCCCATGCATGTGTGCACACACGTGCTTGGTTATGCACCTGCATGGACATGTGCAAGGTGCCCATGTGTTCATGCACGTGCATATGTGGTCACACACACCGGCACACACATATACAAGACACGCACATTTGCATACACACACATGCTCAGCCACACACATGCAACACATGCCCATACACACACACGTCCAGGCCTGCATTCATGCRCATGCAACAACATGTGAGCAGACACACTTGCATACATATGTGTACATGCACATTCACACACAGGGGTGCACACTCACACCTGCACACATGCATGCACAGGAATGTAAACACACATGCAAGACACACCTGTGTGCACACACCTGCACGGGCATATATGCATATGCAGACACGTGAACTCACACACACATACACACACTTGCACACAGACACATGGGCATGCACAAACACACAAATCATGTTCACACTTGCAGGTTCTCATGTAAGTGTACATGCAGTGCACACTGACATTTGGACACAGAGATGTGCATGTATATGTGTGTACACATACATGACTGCACATGCATGCATGCACATCCAAACACATGCATGTACACTCAAACCTGTGCATGTACACTCACCCTTGTACACACATGCACAAATGTGCACATGGACAACTGTGAAAATGCACCCCCATGCTCACACATGCACAATTGTATGCACACCTGCTTTCACATGTGCAAGCACATACATGCACACAGACATAAATATGAACATGCATACACATATGAACACACRCACAACTAGACATGTCTGCCCACACAYGAACCTGTGCAAACCTTCACACACACGTGCACGTGTTGCATATGCACATTTGTATGCACAAGCACATGCCTATATGCACAGGCATGCACACATGTGCACATACACACAGATGCATGTACGCATGTCCAGTCTCACAATTGCGCACATGCTGCACACAGGCATGTGAACACATGAACAGATGCACCCATGCATGCACATACATAGACATGCACATGTTTGCTTCCATGTGTGTGCACTCATGCACAGATACTTGCACACGTGTACACATATGCGAACCGCCCATCTGTGTGCACACATGTTTGTGCAGCCACACACATGCGAGACGTGTGTGTGCACACATCTGCATACTTGGTCACTCACCTGTATGCACACATGCAAGACACCCACTCATCTGGGCACATGCGTGCACAGTCACACACGTGCACACACACAAGACATACCCATGTGTGCGTGCACACACATGCACAGTCACACACATGCGCAAGACATACCCATGTGTGCATATGTGTGCATTGTCACACACATGAAAGACGCCTATGCATGCATGCACTGTCACAGAGCTGCACAGTCACAGAGCTGCACATACACAAGCGTGCCCATGCTGCACACATGCATATGAACATGTGAACAGATACACACACACATAGATGTGCACACATGCACTCCCACATGCACACACAAGATGTGCAAGCACATTCATGGGCATGCACAYGTGCACAATCACACATATGCACACCTGTATGCACGAATGTGGGCACACATATGCACAAATGCACATGCATGCATATGTGTGTTTATGCACATGCACACAGAGCTGCATACCTGCACACATGTGCATGGACATCCATCTGCACACACATATTCTTTCACAGATGTGCCCATACACACATACTGGTATTCTTCACACCCATCCACATGCATGTACTTGCGCACAGATGGACACGTGCTTCCACACATGCACAGACATTCCTATGCATTCTTGCATGCATTTATGCCTGCATATACAGAGATGCATGCAGATATTTGCACACTCGTGTGCACAGAGACATACACCCATAGACACACRAGCACACGTGCACAGACCTACATGCTACATGCCTACACACCACTCATGCATACGAGCACACACACAGATCTTTCACCAGCTGTTTCATCACCGGCTGCTGCGCCCATTTCCCCTCCCTGAGACAGGGTTTATGGATAAAGCCAAATGTGTGCACACATATGTGCAGCCATAAACACACACACACACACACACACACACACACACACACACACACACACACGTTTTATTCTTTCCTTTTGCCTGTTTTGCAGCTACAAACTCAAACCAAAACATTCCCCAGCCACCTCCTGCTGCGAGGCTGGCTGACGGCTTCCGCTGAAATCTGATTCCCAGGGTGGATTTGCAACCCCAAATCCCACTCTCCTTTCTAGCCTTGCCTCCACCTTCTTCCCATCGTGCCAGCCCTTCCTCCATCCCTTCCTACTTCCATCTCTCCATTCCTCTATTTCTTCATCCTGCCATCAGTCCCACCCCCTCCCTCCCTCTTTCCCTCCCTCCCTCTCTCTCTTCCTCCCTCTTATTCTCCTTCTCTCCATTCCTCCCTGTTTCTCTATCACTCCATACCTCCATCTTTCCATTCATCCCTCCATCCCACTCTCCCTCCATCACTCCCTCCATCCCTCCATTCCTCCCTGCATCTTTCTTTTTATTCCCTGGTGCCAATAAAGTCCSTTTGCACCCAAATCACATCCACCTCCTGGTCTAACGGTGTGCAGGGGCCCCACACTTGAAACCCTCTGTCTTTGTCAGCCTTGCTGCACTACCAGCATTTCCAGTGGGAGCAGAACTCCAATAAAACCAGTGAAATCCACACACCCAAACACTGAAATACTAAGAGAAAAAGCTATTCCCACTCATCAGTGACTGCAGCTGCTGGGAGTGCAGTGAAAGGCAGRGTTATTCCTGTCAGGATTGTTTCTCTACTACAAACACTTTGCATCCCTTTATTGATTCTTGGGCCCTGAGGATTTTGGTCTTGGGTTTGGTTTTTTTCTTCACCTGTCTTTGCCTGGCTTCTTTTCATTGTTATCTGTTGGCAAACTGTGGAAACTCATTTTATGGATGGTATTGGAGCACTCACTGCTGGGGATGGATGGTTCAAAGACCTGCCTTTGGAAAGAGAATAAATAAATATCAAGTAGAGGTGTCTACACAGACATTGCTTTGTCTTCCAGATTTATGCCATCCCTGCTATTACATCCAGTACAATTAAAAGTGAGGATTACAATTAAAGATTTAGGAAGCTCCTCACTATCTCCCAAGTTGGGACCCAAGCCATAGTGTTCTGGGGCATCAGTGCACTGTGTATCATCTTTGTAAGTTCGCTGTGTGCTCCTGTGCTTCCACGGTAGATGTGCTAATCTCTGCTGAGGCTGGATTTTGAAATACAATCACAGAACTGTTGAGGTTGGAAAAGTCCCCTAATATCACTGAGTCCAACTGTTCCACCAGCACTGCCAAGGCCAACAATGAACATGTCCCAAATGCCACGTCTATGCTGCTTTTAAATCCCTCCAGGGATGGGGACTCCACTGCCTTGTGCAGTCTGTGCCAGGGCGTGACAACTCTCCATGAGGAAATTTTCCTAATATCCAACCTAAACCTCCCCTAGTACAACTTGAGGCCATTTCCTCTTGTTCTATCRCTTGTTACCTGAGTGCAGAGCCCAACCCCCACCTGGCTCCAACCTCCTTCCAAGGAGTTGTGGAGAGTGAGAAGGTTCCCCCCAAGCCTCCTTTACTCCAGGCTGAGCCCCTCCCAGGTCCTTCAGATGCTCCTCATCTTCCAGACCCTTCCCCAGCTCTGTTCCCTTCTCTGGACACACTCCAACCCCTCAATGTCTCTCTTGTGGTGAGTGGCCCAGAACTGCCCCCAGCAGTGCCCAGCAGAGGGGGATGGTCACTGACCTGGTCCTTCTGGACACACCATTTCTGACATAGGTCAGGTGCCCTTGGCCCCTTGCCCACTTGGGCACACCTGGGCTCGTATTCAGCCACTCTTGACCAGCACCCCYTGGTTGCTTTCAAGCAAAAAAGATGGTAGAGTCATCCCAAAACTGCTGTTGTCAGATCCCAGCTCTGTGTTTCCATGCACACTGCTTTCCACACAGGTTAATGGTAAACAGCTTTTGCATTGAATGGATATCTTAGTTTTGAGACAAATTTAAGAGAGGACTCTCTGGACTGAGTCCTCCTCTCCAAAAGGGTTCCAACAATCCCTTTCCGCTAATAGGGAATGAATACTAATAGATGAAAGTGAAAAAACCATGGTTTATTAACAAACAAAATGCCCAYCCACAAGGCAAGGGAAAAAAGGTAAACAATTGTTAAACACAAATCCATCACAGCCCACTCCCCCCCCYGAAACAAAAACCCAAAAAATGTCTGGAGAAAATGGGGCCAGTGCTGGAGGAATATCCCTTTCCTGACACGTGGTCCAAGATGGTGCTGGCTTTCAGGCTGAGGACAGCAGAACCCCAGCAGAGGAAAATCCCAGTGGCTACGTGGTGTTGACCCCCTCTCCACGGCAGTCGCGGCAGGTGAAACAGCTGGGCTGGAACCTTTYGGTGTGCTTTCTCTCCCTGGCTTGGCTCCCCAGGGCTTGGGGCTGGACAGAGCCACTCCACTCCCACCAATCCTGCTCCTGCCGATCTAGGAGCAGCAGCCCATTCAGTTCAGCTCAAGGCAGCCGAAGATTGCTACTCCAGCTTCTCCAATCCAGGGAAAAGAAAAAGTTTTTTGCCTGGGCCAAAAACCAAGTCAGCCAAGCAGAGAAACCATGCTGCACAGCGCCATAGGAACCATGCTGCACTGAGCCGCCTGCTCTGATCCTGACCAGAACAGAGGGGGAGCAACTCCCAGCCCCACCCCYTGCCAGGATCTTGGCTGGGCTCTCAAACATCATGATACCCCTGAGCTGGGAAGGGGAGGAGCGGGAAGAAAAGAGAAACATTAATTTTGGGCACACCCTGAATATGGGATAACCATCCCCAAGACAATGGACTATGCTATTATAAAAAAATAATATATATATGGGAACAGCAACAAGGAAAATTGGAAAAGAATGACCTTATGACAGTGACCCAAGGTCTGCAAGGAAGATGTGCAATCAAAAGATTGCAATGGCATCAAGCTTGCTGACTGGTGAAGCTCAAGGATGTGTTTCTTTTTAAATTTCATTTTTCTCAAAGCTACCATGGTGATTTTTGAGAGTGGAAACCCCATCTTGATCTGAGATCTGCTGCCCASAGAGGCCCTGAACATGTTTGTGAACTTACCTGCAGAAAACATTTCCAAGTGCATCCGTGTTGCTGTTTCAGGGTTTGTTGCACTAAGATCTATTAGTGAAATTAATTGTTCTTAATATAACAGGGAAGTTTTGTAGGAAGAAGGATGTGGACCTGTTGAAACGAGTCCAGAGAAGGCCACTAAGATGATCACAAGGCTGAGGCCCCTCTGCTCTGGAGACAGGCTGGGAGAGCTGGGATATTCAGCCTGGAGAACAGAAGGCTTCAGGGAGACCTGAGAGCCACTGCCACTGCCTGAAGAGGGTCCAGGAAAGCTGGAGAGGGACTTTGGACAAGAGCCTGCAGTGACAAGACAAGGGAGAATGGCTTCCCACTACCAGAGGGCAGGGTTAGTTGGGATATTGGGAAGAAATTCTTGGCTGTGAGGGTGGTGAGGCCCTGGCACAGGTTGCCCAGAGAAACTGTGACTGCCCCATCCCTGGAAGTGTTCCAGGCCAAGTTGGATGGGGCTTGGAGCAACCTGGTCTAGTGGAAAGTGTCCCTGCCCATGGCAGAGGAGTGCAACAAGATGATCTTTCATGTCCCTTCCAACCCAAACCACTCTGTGTTTCTGTGATTCTGTGATATTAGTGTGTTCCTGGAGGGTGCAAGCCCATACAAATCCACTGCAGCAGCTCCCACTCTGGATCTAATGAATGTCCTAGCTCTGTACTGAGCAGTGCCATCACACAGGGATTTGCAGAGCACCTTGTACCCATTTGGGACTGGGGACTGGCACGTGCATGAAGGGCTTTTGAAACTCTGTTTGAGTGTCCCTCATCTGCAGCGGGCCTGGGCTCATGTCGGATGGAAACACTCAATCACGCACTTACGAACTTTTCTTTATTTATAACAAAAGACATGGGCAAAACTGTCTTGTGAGGTTTTGCAGCATCAGGAGACTTTGCTGCTCTGCAGATACCATGCAGACCTGGGTGGTATTAGAAGCTGCAGAATTTTTGAAAATTTCTTAGCGTCTTAGTGAAATATATGGTTATAGCTATATATTATATGTAGATCTATCTATCTATCTATCTATGTATCTATCTGTCTGTCTATCTATCTATCTATCTATCTATCTATCATACCTTGAAGCATGGCTGCTCATTCACTTTCAGGAATCAACTATGGAAAAGCATTGTCAAGTAAAATCCATTAGCTCTAATAAGCAGAATTGATGTGCTGGCTGCAAACCTCTCTGAGAGAGGGTGGGAGTTAAATAAATAAATATATTTCTGTTTTTAAATTACAGCCACCATAGGAGGAAGGAGGAACTCCTTCTCCAGCTTCCTCTGGGAAAAGGCCATGGCCAAGTGTGATGCCACATGGTGGGACATTGAGGGTAGCCAAGGATGTGGGTGTCATACAGCATCAGACTGTACCAGCCTGGGGCACAATCCTGCCAAAAGGTTTTATTATTAGGAAGCAATTCCTCCCTGTGAGGGTGGTGAGGCCCTGGCACAGGTTGTCCAGAGAAGCTATAGCTACTTCATCCCTGGAAGGGTTGGACAGGGCTTGGAGCAACCTGGTCTAGTGGAAGGTGTCCCTGCCCATGGCAGGGGGTGGAACTGGATGATCTTTCATGTCCCTTCCAACCCAAACCAGTCTGTGATTGTATCATGATGCTAAAGGCACAATGGTGTGGCACAAACCAGAGCAAGACCAATATTTTGCAGCACCCAAAATCATCATTGACTTTGAGCCAAGCCCCAGGCAGTGGTTCCCTGCGCTATCAATGCTGGGATCCACTGGTGTGGAGGTAAGGAATAGCCCCAAGCATTCCCTGTGCAATGATAACCAGGATGTTTTGGAAGCCGATTAATAAGGGACCAGATTAACCTTCTTCTCCTGGCATCCTCACATGAAGCCAGAGCACCTTTCAGTCAAACCTAAGCTATTGGAGACCATCCAGGGACATTTTGGATAGTTTCTGCTGCATTTTGTGATGGCATGAAGCACAAGATGACTGGCAATGACAATGTGAGCAGATGCTGATATAGTAAGAGCTTGCCCAGATCTTTTCTCTGCAAGATCTGATGACAAAGATGGATTGGCTTCTTTTCTCAGATCACCAGCTGACATCTCATCACATGCTGTCTGTACACATTCTCCCCCCCCACCCTGTACACACATATCCACCAATTCTTTTAGGAAATAATGCCACAGCATTGTGAGAACAGCATGGCAAAACTCAGTGCAAGACCTTATAGGAGTGGAAGGTGGGTTAATCTGGGGAAAAAAMCCCATACACTGGTAACCATCTCAAAGGGAGGCACCTAACTCTTTGCTAGTCACTGACAAGAGTCAGAGGAAGGGGATGGCAGCTCATCCCATTGCTCCCAGGAGATCACCAACAAAAGCTGGAATGAAGTGAAAATGAAGAAAAAAAATCAGGTAGGAGCCCCAYATTTCCTTAGGAGCCTTTCTCCTCTATTATAGAGGGACCCTGGGCATCTGCTTCATGGGCTGCTCTATCTCCAAAGCCAGAGCCAGATCAAACCTTCAGCTCTCTAGATGCATGGTGTTTGGCTCCACACTACCCCAGTTAGATGCAGGAAAGCTCTGTTTACCCTGGCTGTCCCACACACTCCCTCTGCTTTGCAAGAGATGTTCCTGCACTGATGACACTTGTCTGAATTGCTCCCATCCCTAACATCTATCACCAGCGACAAGAGAACACAACAACACTGCAGGTGACAATTTAAAGGGGAGTTTTAGTGGCCTCTCACATCTTAAATAATTTTATAATTGTGCACAGCTTCTGGGAACAAGGTTCTGCCTGGGGTGTTCTTATTTTCCTTGTCAACTTTGCTTACGATTCATATATGTTGTGAGAGCATTTCGAGGCCAAATGGGACAGGAGCCAAAGCAAATCTATATCAGAGTGCTACATAAAGAGAATAACTGAAATGCATAAAAAGAAAATTTGGCCAATAATTCAAGTGCTCTGAAAGACTTGAAATTCTTTAATGAAAATCACTGGCATAACACAGCCAGATTTCAGAAGAAGTGATTTTGTAACAGGTAGAAGGGGGAATAAAATTTGAAAGAATTTGCATTAAAAAAAACCCCCAAACCCAAGAAACCTACCAGACAGAAGTGGGCTTCTCTCACACCAACGTCCTCACTCAGCTCTGGGGAGGGACAAAGACCAAGCTTGGTGCAATGGTATCACACAGGTTTGGGGTGGTGGAAAGGAGGAGAATCTCCCAAGGGAGGAACACTTACTACTGGAGGAGTGATGGGTCCCACTATCCACCTCTCTGATGGTGCTGGGGTTGCATAGCCCAGGAAAACCAGGAGTCCTGGGCCCACAGATCTCCCCATAGAATTTTGGAAATCACTGGTGGTTTCTCACCAGGAAACATCCTGTCTCCATGTAACAGTGCTGAAAGAATTAAAAACCTCCTTTGCCTTCTTGAAGCAGGCAGGGTCCTGACATTTGCAGCAGAAGACAAAGGATGGGGAGAGATTCAAGTGAAATCTAAACCAGTTTTAGCTCAATTAAAGCAACCGATGCCTTTCTGAAAAGATCCCTTGGGTTTTCACCAGAGCCCTGTTATTCTAGTGATTTGGGAAAAGGGAATCTAACAGAGGTAAATCCCTCGTAGCCCGACGTCTTCCTAGGGCCTGACAAAGAGGAGGGATTATTTTTCAGCTAACATCTCTGATTTGCTTCTGCCAAAGGTTGTTTAGTTTTGTTCTGTAATTCTTAGCCACGGTGACCTTGGGGATTTGAAATGCCCGTTAGACATGTGAGTGAAGCCTTTGTACATGGCCGGTGCTTCCACAGTGCATCAGCTCATTGTTCAGTGCAGTCTGTTCAGGGTATTATTCTGTATCCTGGTTACAATGAGACCTTTGGTTTTCCCAGTCCTCCCAGGATATAATTTGTTTGTTTACCTGAGGGGCTTGTCAGTTCCCTGAGGACTTTTTTCCCCCAAATTTCTGATTTTTTTTTCCACATGGTAAATTGCATCTCTTTGCACGTAACAAGACAGAGGCTCAGACTGTGCACCTTCTTAGACATAGAAATGCAAAAGAGSGGTAGTATTTCCTTTCTCTACACACACATAAATGTGTTCAAGGATGCACATGGACACTCCTCTGCCCCATCCATCCATGATCCACCCATGTCTTGGCAGAGGCATGAGGTTGCTCACGTACTCTGTGCTCAGCAGTGAAACACCCTTGTGTTGTCTCCCCACCTCCTTGTCTGAGACTGAAACTTATCCACATCACATAACTTGCAAAAAAAAGTGACCTGCTTGTGCTTGTCCCTTTTCCTTGTTCCTTTCTGCTGTGCACAGGGTGATTTGTAGGGGGAAGTGGAAAATAAAACTTGACTCACAGGCACGAATGCCTCATTCTCTCTGCCAACATCCAAATATTGCAAAATTTGAAAAACAGGATCTTGAAGGCAGGATTGGGTCCTGAATGGAGTTTACTTCCCAGATTTGGRTGGTAGGAACATAAAATCATAACCATCTAACAATGTTATGAGTCACGTTGCTGTAAAGTCGGTGACACCTCCCTCTCCTCCCTGTATGGGAAGGTGCTGTGGACAGCCACCACTGCCACTGTACATTGCACAATCCCCTCTACTGTGACACTGGGTAAATATTGACAGGTAACTTTGCACTTTGCATTCACCRCTTGCTTCCTTCTCCTTACAAGACGTGCATACAGAGCCCAAGATGAAGGTTGAGTTTGCTCCACTGTCTCTGCCACTGCAGAGAAGGCTTCAGACAGCATCGGTGGTTCAATGGATCTTCAGCTTCCTGGGTCTAGGTAAGAGACATCTCCTTTTGCCTTTCTGAGAAGCCAGAGAAGCTTTCCATAGAATTGCAGAATGGTTTGGGTTGGAAGGGACATGAAAGATCATCCAGTTCCAATCCCCTGCCATGGGCAGAGTCACCTTCCACTAGACCAGGTTGCTCCAAGCCCTGTCCAACAYGGCCTTGAACAGGGCCCCAGGGATGGGGCAGCCACAGCTCCTCTGGGCAACCTGTGCTAGYGGTTTTGGCTTCTTCTCACCACCTGATCAGAGCACGGTGGCACTAAGGAAGTGTATGGCTACCTGCCTGCGCATGGGAATATCTACAGGTCTTACACAGCATTTAAACCCGGGTGGGGTTTTCAGCTTCTCCTTTTCTTCAGGGTCAGAGTTTTCCCGGTTTAAGCTGTTGCTTTGCTTGGTGTTAGGGGTGGGAAACAGCATTACATAACTGAGGAATGATACTGTCATGGAAACCACGGGAAAAACGGAAAGTCTCCAACAACATCTTTTAGAGTGTTAGAGAGTTAAGGCATTACTTTATTCTGGCCAGGATGTTGTTCTGGCCAGGATGTGCGATAGAAATCATTTCATCCACGCATTGTCCGGGTTGTGTAGTGAAAATCATTCCATCACACACGGTTCTTTACTAGATTTTTCACATACTTACACAGACAAAAACCYGAAGAAATTCTCAKTCATTGGTCTTAAATTACACAATTCTTAGTATTCGATCTCCTATCGGTTATTGATCCCCTCGCCTTGGATGCTAATTTGGTTCTCATTCTTCAGTTCTTTTCCCAGACTAGGTGTCTCCGACCATGCCAGGGGGTGATGTTTGGAGTTGATATTCTTTAGTGTTCGTTAATGGTCGCTTATCTCCTATGTATCTTCTGGTTACTCTCAATCTATGTAGATGTCAAACTCATCAGGCCTCGCCCAGTGAAACAGAGTCTTTTGAAAAGAAACTTCAATTCCCTTCCACTTAGACTAAGAAGAACAAAGCCCTGATTAACGTTAATTTAAAAAATTTGTAAGTTTTATAATGATGGGAAGAGTATTGGGGACTCTGTTTTGCAACCCTGAGAACAGAAACTTCACTTTATACATATGCCCCTGCACGTTTCAAAAGCTCATTTTTCCAAGAAAACCCAAGCAGTTCGAGGAAGAGACATATTAGCAAACTGAGATGCAGRCAAACTCACTATTAGGTGGAGGGCATCAGGTGCTGATGGAAATGACACACATGCAGTTTTGGATAGGATGCACTGGGAAATAAAGAGATGGGAGACCCAGAGGCGCATTATCAGAGAGTGCAAACTGCCTGGGGCAATTTACAGCCCATCAGGCGCCAAGCTGAAAGGTAACATCCTAGAGTTTCCTATTGTTATGCCAGTTGTGAATCTCAGATGGGATCTGTGTAAAGCTCCTCGTTTTTTGTGGCAAGACAGTTGTTGACTAGCCTCAAAACACAGCAGGTCTTTGTTTGTATCCGTGTCCTGGTACACAAGCATCTCCAAAACTATACCTGCAGAGTAAGCACAGGCTGTGYTTCAGAGTCCCCCCCACTCAGTTTCTGAGATGGGTCCTTCCAAAATCTGGTACAGACCTGGTTCTGAATGGCCACCTTTGCCCCAGTAACTGATGGACTGGAGGACTGCACCATACTGGTCCAGATAGTGTAGCTCTTTGAATGCTTCTTGGCATAGGATTGGCCCATGCTAAGTATCGCTCTTCCTAACTATGTRTTAGCCCATTTTGGGCGGTTCCAGAGGCCAGGGACAATTGCTGGTCAGCAGGATGGGTGAGACTGTCTTTTTTATGGAAAAGAAGTGCCAAACAGACACACTTGGTGCCATCRTGTACTTGTGTTTTAAACCCTGGAAGTCTCCCTGAGCAGAAGAGATCCCAGCTGTGATCAACCTTCTCTTGCCACCAGAGAACACCTTGCAGGAGGAGACACGAATGTGTCCTGGCAAGAGAGATGGAGATCTGTCAAAAGCCGTGTAGCCTTGGACCCAGCTGGCTAGAATGGGACATTTTGGGATGTTTCATGGTTTCCTCTCTGTCCCTGTGTTAGAAATTATACAACTTTTAAAATTTTAGTCAAGGGTTTGTTCACCTTTGCCCAGGAGGGAAAGAATTGAACTTTCTCTTCAAAGAATTCTGTTTCACCGGGCGAGGCCTCGTGAGGTTAACATCTCAACTGATTAGGAGTACCCAGAAGATACACAAGAGATGAACAAACATTAACAGGCATTTAGAAACATCAGCCTGAAGCTTTATCCGCCTCCACACAGTATGGTCAGTGTGGTGGAGACACCAGGTCTGGAGAAGACTGGTAAGAGAACCGAAGAACTGAATTAGCATCCAAGGCAAAGGGATCAATAACCAGTAGGAAACTGAATATTAGGAATTGTGTAATTTAAGACCAATGAACTAAAATTTCTTGGGTTTTGTCTGTATAAATATGGGAAATATCAGGTAAAGAGTCATGTGTGATGGATTTTCCCTGCACAACCTGGGCAATGTGTGGATGAAATGATTTCTATTGCACATCCTGGCTAGAATAACATCCTGGCCAGAATAAAKTAATGCCTTAATTCTCTAAYACTAAAAGAYGTTATTGCAGAGTTTTTGTTTTTCCCCTAGTTTTGGTAATATCTTGGATCCTCTTTAGTACTGGCAGGGGCTCTAAGGTCTCCCCAGAGCCTTCTCTTCTTCAGGCTGAACACCCCCAGCTCTCTCAGCCTGTCTCCAAAGCAGAGGGGCTCCAGCCCTTGGAGCATCTCTGTGGCCTCCTCTGGAGCTGTTCCAAGTGGAGTCTCACCAAAGTGGAACAGAGGGGGAGAATCCCCTCCCTCAACCTGCTGCTCACACTTCTTTCTCAAATGCCACAGACACAGACTTTGTAACTCTCAAGAATTGCATAGAACATAAACTGCAGCTCCAGGGTCCACAAGATGGATAAACACGATTTTATTGCACCTGAGAGCTAGGTCATCAGGTCTGCTGCAAAACTGTGCAGTGCCTAATTCTCCTTCTATAATACTGTGCAAAGCTCAAAGTACGTTCTGCAAAGTGAAGCAGTATTTCTGGTCCAAATCCATGCTTTAATCTCGCAATTATATAATTATTACTTTCTTCTGCCATTCATTTGCAATCCAACTTTTTTTTTTTTTTTTTTTTTTTTTTTTTTTTTTTTTTAGAGCACACAGTGACCTTCACTCAATTTTAAGATTAGGGGGCTTTGTGTCCTTTTAAAACCTTTTGGTGCTCTGTGGGAAAGGAGCCCATTCCTGTCCCAGAATGGACTGTCAGTCTGAAAGGTACTGTGGATGGGACCAAAGAGACAGGAAAGTTCCAGAAAACGCATGGTTAAATCTGCATCGAAACCAATTCCAGACTTAGGCAGGCACCTGCTTATTTATGGCCTGTAATTTGGTGAGAAGGAGGAGCTCCATACCACTGTCTGGACACTGAGACTTTCTGGGTCACCAGTGGCAGGATATTTGCCACAGAGCTGTATTACTGCTTCCCGAAACCCTTGTCAGGTCCCCAAGCTGAGTCCACCACCACTAGTTCCACTGCTCAGAAGGAATGGGCAGGTTTGGATGTGAGGTTGCAAACAGACATGATCCTCATCTCCTCCCTCTGCAGGTCTGGACTCCTGTGCTATAGCCCAATGGCACAGGCTAAATTGCTATAAAATGGCTTAAGCCCTTACACAGAGCCCTTTCAAGGCAGACAAGGGCTGCAAGAGGAGGGTTAAGAGCATCATGCAAGTCTTTGCAGATGCATAAGTTCTGTTATCTGAAAATAGCCAGATAATTATGGGCTGGGCTGACATTAGCTGCTGCACTGTCTACACTGTCATGGAAAGTGGAGACTCCTTCAAACCAAAGCTAAAACGAAAGGGTCCTTGACAAGAAGGAGAGCTGTATGCAGATCTTAAATCTTCCACTTTCTGATCAGTCCAGATGCAGGGAGGTTTCTCTGTGGTTGTCCATGGTGAGGTTTGGCTGTGGATGAAGCATTCGTAGGATGGTCCTGGACTCTGCGGTGCACGTTTTGACCAGGAGTGCAGCAGCTCTTCATGGTCCAGGACGCAATACCTCACATCTCCATGGCCATATGGGACTCAGCAAAGAGAAGACACATCCATGTGGACGTGATGGCTTTCTTGGATTCTTTCACAGGCCAAGTGTTTTCCTGGGCTGGGTTCCCTCAAAGCAGCTCTGAGCAAAAAAGAGGTGGTGGGTTCCTTGTGCTGAGTGGTTCTTTTGTGAGCTGCAAGTCCCTCTCTGAACAAAAACATGGCCATATCACAGAGACCACAAATATGCCATGGGCTCTAAGTGAGCCATAGGTTCCAAATGAGCCATAGGTTCCAAAGCACATGGAGGACTTTTCTGGCCAAGTCCAAGCAGGGACCATGACCCATCAAAGTGCTGCTAACTCAGAATTTGTTCATTCAGCCTGAAATAGGGAAAACAGCAGCCCACAGAAAGAGATTTTTGGTATTGCAACAGCCCCAAAGGGAGTCCGATTCATGCTGCACTTGTCAGGAGGGTTTGCAAGATCATCACAGAATCACAGAATGGGTTGGGTTAGAGGGATCTTAAAGATCATCCAGTTCCAGCCCCCYGCCTTAGGCAGAGATACCTTCCACTAAACCAAGTTGTTCGGAGTCCCATCCAAACTGGCCTTGAATGCTTCCAAGATGCACATTCCTGAGGTCCCCAATGCCAGCCTGGAGTCCCTGACAGTGACCGCCTGCACAGATACTGCACCCTTGGGCACAGCCGAGCTGGGCAGCTTGGCCAGGCTGCCTCAGGCTATGGACTACACTCAGCTAAGGAAGCCTGATCACACTAGTACCACGTCATTTGAGCCAATCTTGATGACTCAAAGGGTCCAAAGGCTGGGTTTGGYATGCTTGGTCTGCAGAGGCAGCATGCCCAGGTCTCCTGCCCCTGCCATGGGTTTGTTTTCCACGGGTTCAGCCCTGCACTCATGGTTCTGCATGGTATATCTGGATGGATGTTTATGCCCAGTGGTAAGCAGGAATGAGAGAGGCAGCAGGAAGCAGTGCAGCAGGCTTAGGCACCAGCCTGCTGATTTCAGTTCCCTGCAATAGTCTGGTTCCACTGCATTAGGAGGGGGCACTGCTCAGTAGTGGGGTTGTTAGAAATGATACAACTTTTTAAATTTTTTTATAACTATAGTCAGGTTTGTTCACCTTTGCCCAGGGGAAGGGAATTGAAGATTCTCTTCAAAGAATTCTGTTTCATGGGCAGAGGCCTGGTGAGTTTACCATCTACATAGATTGGGAGTAACCAGTAGATACACAGGAGATAAGTGACCATTAACAAACATTTACCAACATCTACAAACATCGACCTCAAGGCTTACCCCCCCCCGGCATGGTCGGAGAGAATTAAGGGATTACTTTATTCTGGCCAGGATGTTATTCTAGCCAGGATGTGCAATAGAAATCATTTCATCCACACATTGCCCAGGTTGTGCAGGGAAAATCCATCACACATGATTCTTTACCTGATATTTCCCATATTTATACAGACAAAACCCAAGAAATTTTAGTTCATTGGTCTTAAATTACACAATTCCTAATATTCAGTTTCCTACTGGTTATTGATCCCTTTGCCTTGGATGCTAATTCAGTTCTTCGGTTCTCTTACCAGTCTTCTCCAGACCTGGTGTCTCCACCACACTGACCATACTGTGTGGAGGCGGATAAAGCTTCAGGCTGATGTTTCTAAATGCCTGTTAATGTTTGTTCATCTCTTGTGTATCTTCTGGGTACTCCTAATCAGTTGAGATGTTAACCTCACGARGCCTCGCCCGGTGAAAAAGAATCCTTTGATGAGAAAGTTSAATTCCCCTCCCCTGGGCAAAGGTGAACAAACCTGACTACAGTTATAAAAAAATTTTAAAAGTTGTATCATTTCTAACAAAGGGAGCTGAAGAAGGACTTTGGACAAGGGCCTGGAGTGACAGGACAAGGGGGAATGGCTTCCCACTGACAGAGGGCAGCATTAGATGGGATATTGGAAAGCAATTCTTGGCTGTGAGGGTGGTGAGGCCCTGGCACAGGTTGCCCAGAGAAGCTGTGACTTCCCCATCCCTGGAAGTGTTGCAGGCCGGGTTGGATGGGGCTTCTATGATTCCATGAAAAGTGTGGGAGAAGGTGCAAGCAGCAGTTCTTTCTGACCTGTGAGATGCATTACAGGTTAGACCTGTTGCTTTGCAGTGAACTGAAATTTTTTTCCCACTGGAAAAATTTGTAGTGCCTACCCAGGTGMCTGCTGCAGTGTCTCTATGTATAGGAAGCATACAATCCCATTTCAGCTTTAAGGAGATTTAGAATCCTGTTAGATTATTGAGCTTTTTTTCCCCCATAGGAATTATTGGTATCATCATGACAGTGTTTTAAAAAGGAGCAGGGATCTGCTTTTCCATGCAAAGCTTTGTATTCAGGGTAACTTATCACCAAAAGAATGCTACAAACCTGATCTACTTATTTATCCTTAAGTGAAAGCAAACAGTAAGTGCATGAAGGTCTTAGATGAGAGCATCCTATTCCACTTCTCTGACAGGCCTTAGGTGAGATGAGGTGGAGAGAGCAGGTATCAGGTGATTCCCAAAGATGGAAAAGATGTCTCAGAACATGAGGGCGTGGATGCATCTATATCACAGCTGAAGCTGAGGAAGGCATCTCCATCCTCACATCTTTCAGCCCTGGGTGGTGGATCTTTGATGAAGACCCAAAGTAGAACTAAGTATATAAAACAGGATGTAACCCATGAGCTGGGGAAGGCAAAGGACTTGGATGAATCTTTGGGGTTTTTTCAGCTCAGTCTTCCCCACCACAAGTAATACCAAGGCTTCCAGAGGGACAGATGAAGAGGACACAGGTCTTCCCAGGCACATCTGCTTTACCAGGTGGCAGCTTGGTGGCCATCATCTCTTCCCACTCTCTGCAGACAGTGTTGGGCTTGGGTGGGATTTCGTGTACCAAGTGATGCTTGTTTGCACATAGACTTTTCTTCTCTTGTTCTCATGCCAAAACACAGGGTTTAAGGGAGGTGGGAGGTAGAGGTCAAATATGAGCACCAACTGGAGGCACCTCAGAAAAGTCTTTAATGGCTTGGGAAAGTGATGCCTTATGCGGGACTACCTAAAAAGAGAGGCTTGACAAAAATTCAAAGGGTGAAAAGTGGTGGTGTTTATTTGAAGGCCTTCAGGTACATCCAGGGCAGTCAGAACTCACTCAGGGGGCTTACACCCGAAGGCGGACCCCCCTAAGATCAGGTCCCCAAGATGGACTACCCAAGATGGAYGACTGGTCACGAGTTCTCCATACTTTTATAAGTTTGGTCCATTAGCATATCGGGGTTAGTTCTTCCAGTTACAGCCCGAGGTAATGAAGTCATTCACCCCAAGTTTGCTCCTCCCTTTCCAACCATTGTTTACAGATCTCGGGCCTGAGGCAGTAAGGTATCCTTGAGATTCAGGCCTGAAGATGGATTGTTTTGTCTAAAGGCAGTAGCTAACATTTTGTATGGGCTTTAGAGTTACACACTAAGGATTGCAGGGTTACAAATATATGAAAAATATAAAAGCTAAAATCCTAAGGCATCAAAAGTACCAAGTCATAAAAGTCTTAGAGAATGAAATAAAGCATTCTTACAAAACTCATGATGACACCGAGTTGAAAGGACTGAAAATCCTCCAGAGGCCAGGATTGGAGTTGAGACTGAACCCAAGAAGTGGAGGAAAGGGTCCAAAATCAATAATAAAAAAACTCAATAAAGAGTAAAATCTTATCTATGGGTATAAATTAAGAACACAATTAAAATGGGGAMTCATTAGCTCAGGATAAATCTATTGGGGACTGTACAGACAGGACACAGTGCCCTTTTTGCTGCCATTGCAAAATATCAGGTGTCATGAGGGGGTATTAAGATGAGTTTTGAGGTAAAACAAGGCCATTATCACTGCAGAGATCAGTCTGACTCCAGAGAAAAGCAAGACAGCAAAGGGATATAGAGCTGTTCCATGAGGACCCTGTGAATGGAGTGAGATCCATCACTCTTTTGGGAAGAAGGAGACATGGCCTTTGGAGAAATTGGTGGTTGCTGCAAGGGTGATGCTTGGTGTCTCTTCAGGTTCCTGGGGCAGATAGAAAAGAAACCACCTCTGCATCAGAGRTGCCTTCACACTGAAAAATTCAGCAGCAAGCCCAGTGGAGGCTTGGGCTCCATCCAGGATGAAAATGTGTCTCCAAGTGAACCATTCCTGTCCCAAAGTCCACCTAACCCAACTGCCAAGTCACTGCTGGCTTTTCTTTCAGCACAGTGCTGTACAGCTGCCTTCATTGCCCTCTTCTTCACTCGTTTTTGGCTGGTCAGCGCCCTGTATGCCGCATGGTGGTTAATAGACAGGGAGAAGCCCAGCAAGGGTGGGCGGCGGATCCACATCCTCCGGAACTGCGTCATCTGGAGGTACATGAGGGACTATTTCCCCATCACAGTAAGTACCACCAATCCCACTGGCTCTTCAGTGTTTCAGGGACCAGCTTCACCCTTGGAGTCTGGATGGAGTCTGGATACAGTCTGGGGCCAGCAGTCATGGCATGGGCTGCTGGGAGTTTGGTATTGAAGGATAATCTTCCCAGCTCCCAGATTACTGGAAGACACAGAAAAAAATGTGGATCACCATTTTCACAACCTCATCCTTCAATCATCTGGCTTTTCCACACCTATTTAATCTTGCTGCATTCCAGCAGTTAGGGAAATCTCACTTTCTTTGTTTTCCATGTCTGTATTGCAACATTCTTGCCYTTCAGGTTGCTCAGAATTTACCCAGTGGGCACAAGGCCAAGTTTTAACCAAAATCCAAGAGATCCYGGGTGCCCTGCAATGTCAGTATCCCCTTCTGCTGAGGAAGGGGATGGATGGGTAAAGCTGGGTGTACACTGGGCGGTCTCACAGAGCTGCTGTTCTYTTGAGAGGGAATTCTGTGACATTCCCTGATTTACTTAATGCATGTGGCTGGCCTTTGCCCTTACTCTTTTATCCCATGTCCCCTTGGCATGGCATGGAAGCATGGAGCAGCAGCAAGTCCTGCCTCAGAGCCATCACAAGTTGGTACAAATCTGAGCAATGCAGCAGAAGAGCTCATGGGTTGAGCAAGGAAGAGAGCTTCAAGGGTAGACCAGGCAACGGGAATTTCTAAGGTAATTCCTTTAGCAAAACATTGGCTGTTGAGAGAACTCAGATGGGATGCACACAGCTGGTCAGAYATCACCTGGAGTCAGAATCTGGGTGCTGCAGTCCAGGAAAATGAAGCTGGGAGTCCAAAAGCCCAAAGAACCCACCAGCCCAAAGGAAAAAACAAGAACGCAGCCTGAGAGTCCATCCTGCATCTAGTAGGGCCTGGGATGAGGATTAGGGGGAGCTGGAGCAGAGTGAGGAGCAGAGATGACATGCCCAAGGTCACCCATCAGGTCTACTGCTACAGAAATAACCAGAAATAATCCTCTACTCTGCTCTTGTAAGACTCCACCTGGAATACTGTGCACAGTTCTGGTGCCCCCAATATAAGAAGGTTACATGGCACTTCTGGGGCAAGTCCAGAGGAGGCCACAAAGTTGATAAGGAGACTGGAGCACCCACCCTATGGAGGCAGCTGAGAAAGTKGGGGCTGCTCGGCCTGGAGAAGAGAAAGTTGTGTGGACACCTCACAGCACCTTTCAGTGTTTGAAGGGGCTACAGAGAAGACAGAGAGGGACTGTTCATCAGGAATTATAGTGATGGAACAAGGGGAAATGGGTTCGAACTGTAAAAGAGTAGATTTAGATAGAATATTGGAAAAAATTCTTCCCTGTTAGGGTGATGAGGCAACCTGACACAGGTTGCTCAGAGAAGCTGTGGCTGCTGCATCCTTGAAAGTGTCCAAGGCCAGGTTGGATTCGGCTTGGAGCAACCTGGTCTAGTGGAAGGTGTCTTTTCCCATGGCAGGGAGTGGAATGTTTTTAAGGTCCCTTTGATACCAAAATTGGCTGGAAAATAAACTTTCTAACACAATTTGAAGTGTTCCTTAGAAAGCAGGTACTCTTTATCTGTGCAGGACACATTAGAAGGATATCTCCTTTAATCTAAGGTGTGTGGTGAGGCTTTACAACAAGGCATTTATCCATCATAAGCATACATACTCATTAAAACGTCTTCTAGCTAATACATAAACATCACTTTTCCTAGAACTAATTTGCATGCATCTGCCGCCTACTGGAGATCCTTTTATGGTCCTGGAGGGTCCTCTAAAGGGGTCTCTGGTGGTTGTATTCACTGAATGCTTCAATATTAAAGGTGACCTTTCCTTGAACTTTTTCTTTGGGCATGTGCTGTTGCTTCTTGTTACCTAACTTGCAAAAAAACTACTGTAGGCCTCTTTTTCTGTTTCTCCACTGGTTCTAGCTACATTTATCATCCTGTGTGCATACCTTTACGTCCTTTTATCTTTTTTTTGCTAGCTAGTCTTTAAGCTCTACTCAGCAACTTCAGGGGAACTGAAAATTTCTATTCTCTGTGTTATTTATCACCTTCCAATCCAAAGTAATTCTATGATTTATGTGACTACAATAATGATATGCAATATATATTCTGTAAATTATCTGTGGTCATAAGCCACCACTTGTGCAGCGTTGGACCAACCTCTCTGCTAAATTAGCTGCCAGCTCAGCCCAGCGATGACCCTGCTCCTGTCCCTTTCTAAAGGATATGGAACCCCACTCCTGAATGCCACACTGCATTCCCTGTCTGTCCATTCTTGTAGGAGGACCAGTAAGACCAGTAGAGGGAGCATGGAATGGGGTTTGGCTGCAGCTCACTGGGTGAGGGCTAGGAGTGCTTGGTGGAGCCTTTCTCCCCATTTCTCTGTGAGAAAACAGASGAAGTTCCACAAAAGGACAGCAGAAAAATTAAAAAAAATATAATAAAGAGAGCATTATAACTAAGCAATCACATAATACTATTTCTCCAAAATATTTTCTCAGCCATAGAATCATGGAATCATAAAATATTTSGGGTTGGAAGGGACCTTAAAGATCATGCAGTTCTAACACTCTTGCCATGGGCAGGGACACCTTTCACTAGACCAGGTTTCTCCAAGCCCACTCYAACGTGGTCTTGAATATTTCCAGGGATGGAGCATTCACAACTTCTCTGGGCAACCTGTGCTAGTGCCTCACTACCCTTTCTTCAAGCATTAGTGCACCAGCCTTATACAGGGAATTGCCTGTCTCTGTCTTCTCATGGTTTGGGGCAGGACAATCCAGTCTGTAGGGAACAACCAGGAGAACACAGCCACATCTAAAGGGATGAATTAAGTCAGCCTGGTTAAACTAGTGCTGAACTCCTGGGCTGATGAAGTCACTCAGAAGCCCTAACCCCAATTAGCTTAATTCCACTCCAAAATTAATTAAAACCAAACCAAACAAAATATGACATGAAGGGCACTTTAATTCCATCTAAGAGCATCTACTTGAGATGTTAATGCTATTTAACTAATCCAGTTTAAAATTAATTTGGATTAATTTGCTTGAGATCCTCAGTAGTACGTGGGCTCTTATCAGAGCTCCTGGAAGTCTGCATTTGCATTTCCCTAACACGGCTGACAGTGCATGGAGCAGGCCTCACCATGTCTCCTGCGGAGCTGGGGGAACTGGGGCAGTTTCACCCATGTCTTGGACCCACATTTAAATAGACAGAATAAAGGGAGTTTTCAGTTACAAAGTAATCACTGCAAGCCCGGAAAAACTGCAGCTATCAAGATATTTTTCCATGATGAAGCGTAAAATAGACTTCATCCTTCAAAACACAAATTTAAGTTCATTAAGTTCTTCAGTGAAAGGGTTGTCCAGCCTTGGCACAGGCTGTCCAAGGCAGTGGTGAAGTGCCCATCCCTGGAGAGATTTAAAAGCCGTGTGGATGTGGCAGTGGGGGACATGGGTTAGTGGTGGCCTTGGCAGTGCTGGCGGAATGGTTGAACTCCATGATCATAGAGGGCTTTTCCAACCTAAACAATTATGATTTGTTAGAAGGCCAAGATCATCCCACATGTGGGATCCAGAAGGCTTCATAACACCTTTGAGAATGGATCATTACTGCTGTCAGCAGCCAAGGCACCAGCCAGCATCCTGACCATGGCAAGGGGAATCTTGAGGAAGTCAACAAACTCATGGCTCAACTTGGAGAGCACAACCATGAGCTGCTAACAGCTCATGGCCTTCAAACCACAGGTCATACACATTAACYTGGCACCCCTCAGATACCTCTGAGATGAGCAACTGCTCTTATCTCACTAGGAAAACCCTGGCTTTTCTCAGTTAGATGCTCATGCACAGACTGGCTTGGCTGGACCCTTAAGTACTTTGACAATTTTTAAATGTTCAACTTACTCATAAAGACCAGAACAGCAAATGCCATCCAGAGGGTGTGGAAAAGACAACCCATTCAAGGCAGGGTGCCACCTCTTGGCACCTCAAACCCAGCTGCATTAGGCACTTTGGCTGGACAGCAGGAGTGGGAGACCGTGCAGAGTCACATTATTAACTTTCCTTGCAGTTTGGGAATGTAGATTGTAATCAGTGCAAGCACTGCAAGCCCTYTGGCAGGTAGAGAGGGAAGGAGTGAGACAGTGGTAACAATCCAGAAGGGAGGATGGAGTTTCTCTGTTGAAGCGTTTCCAGAGGGAAAAGAGTGGTGTAGAGTCTAGACCTATGGGGTAACAGACTTTGCCCAAGTCTCTCCTCTGCTACAGATTTCCTTCTCAGTCTTGTACAAGCTCTCTAGTTTCTCTGAGTTTTAGCCAAATCATCCAGATGTGAGCAGACACTGTGACAAAATGGGGACCTCCTTTGCCCAGGGCTAGTGCAGGGGATAGCTCTTGCAGAAACATTAACCACATTCACCAAATCTTGAGCAACTCAACTGCTACCCTCTAGCTGCCCATGGTTTAGAGCAGGGAGTCAAAAATCACAGATTCACAGACTGGGTGAGGTTGGAAGGGAACTCTGGAGGTCATCRCACCCAACCCGCTGGTCAAGCAGGGCCACCCAGAGCCAGTTGCCCAGGACCATGTCTTATAGAATCACAGAATGGTCTGGGTTGGAAGGGATCTTAAAGCTCATCTCATTGTAGAACAAGGTCACCTTCTGCTAGACCAGGTTAGTCCAAGCCCCATCCAACTTGTCCTTGAACACTTCCAGGGATGGGGCAGCCACAGCTTCTCTGGGCAACCTGTGCTGGGGCCTCACCACCTTCATTGTAAAAAAAAAATTACTTCCTCATATCTAGTCKTAATCTTCCCTCTCTTAGTTGAAAACCATTCTTCCTTGTCTTATCACTCCAAGCACTATTCTTTGTTCTTTCCTTTCCGCTACTCTCTCCTCTTTCATTGGGATGAGCACCAAGACAGCAGCTGGGTGTCTCCTAGGGAGGGTTTTTACAGATGTGAGATGTCTTGGCACAGGTGAACTCTCCCATCGAGGCAGTTTGCACAGCTCAGTGGCTGCCCTCTCACACTCCCCTCCCCCCTTCTTGTGTCCCTGTCACACAGAGCCAGAAATGTTGCCGTTTCCAACATGCCTGAGCCTCTTGCCTCCCTGCTTATAAATCACTTGGATATGAAAGGCTGTTTGGAAGCTGAAGATGAATGCAGGAAACATTGATGCAAGCTGCGATTACTCAAAAAAAGGGCAAATGGTGGCAGGGGCCTAGGGCACTTAGGGATTCAGCCATCTGCCCTTCTTCCTGCCTGGATATTTCTGCACCTGGGCAGCAGTGGGACTTTTGTTTGTCCATTACCCTCATTAGGAGCAGGTGTTTGAATGGGCACATGTACAGTCAACAGTGCTTTCGGACAGGTGGGAAATGAGCCATAATGTAAGAAAGTAAAATACACTCTTATGATTAACCTGCAGTTCTAGCTGCTTCTAGGGAAACACACGCACTATTAACTTCACCCTAAGTGCAGATGGGATCAGAGTACTCAGAGGGATGAGACTGAAATGCATAGGGCTTTTGTTGTTCTTGAGCACGAGTGCCTTTGAGTTGTCTGGAAATGCATGGTGGCTCTGTGATCACAGAATCATAAATTGTTTATGTTGGAAAGGCCCTCTAAGACTATCGAGTCCAACTGTTCTGTAACACTATCACAATCACCACTTAACCATGTCCCCAAGTGCCACATCTACATGATTTTGAACACTTTCAAGGATGGTGGTCCCACCACTTTCCTGGTCATCTTGTTTCCATGTCTGATCACACTTTCAGTGAGGAAATGATGTGATGACTAACCTTGGAAAGGTTCATCCTCTCCCACTGCTGTGAGAATCCTCAGCACCCACAGAAATGGTGCAGAGGCATCAGCATTCAGTTTTGCCTGCTTCAGCCTGGGCTGTGCACATGTTGGCTGATRTTGGCATGGCAAGGTCTTCTCGGTGCCAAAGCTGGAGGGTGTCACACCAGCCCTTCTCCCCTGGGTAGTCCATAGCAAGTGGAATCCAGAGTCCAAATCCTAGTTGTCCCTTATCTCCCTTTAGTCGTCTCCTCTTGTTGTGTGGCACCCATTCTCCCATGTAGCATATCCCAGGCTTCAATACCACTTTCAGATTGGCTGAGACTTTTAACCAGCTGCTTAGCCAACACTCAAGGGCTGGCCATGAGCTGCACTGTATCTGCAATCCATGCTGCCCATCTCTAAAATGGTGAACATGAGCAATCCCYTCCCAGTAAAGTCACAGCAGCCTTGGGCAGATACCTGCTGCTCTTTGGTGGACCTGGGCACCCAACACAGGTGCAAAAAGCTGGGTTCCTGCAGGCTTTCCCCAATGGGAAGAAAACCATCAGCTTCTCTGTTAGATGTAAGATTTCAATTAAACGTGTGTGAAAACATCCTTGAATTACCTGGGACGTGCTTCAGGACAGGATAAACCTTGAATCCACACCGAGCTRTTGGGCAGGACACGTACCTGTCTGTGTAGTAGGTCTGCATGGATCATTACCAGAGTGATTATGCTCTCCCTTTGCTGTTCTGGTTGTGAGATCAAGGGGGACTGTGTGGAAATAATCACCCCTTTCTCACTTTTTTCCCAATATTAGAAAATTTATTGGAGGATGTTTTAAACAAAGTTCGTTGCCAACAGCACCTAGACCAGTTCCAGGCAACATGAGGAACTGTGCCATTACAAAAATCATTTTAGGCCAATGGATGGGAGGAGATGAAAAAATGGGCAATGAAATACATCTCAGTGAAAAATGAGGGAGTTGTTCCAGTCGACCTTTTCCAACAGAAAGGCATGGTGTGTGTGAGGCACTCCCTTCCAGAAATGCCATATCTGCTCTCCATAGCCAGTGTTCCACCCCACTGAGGTGACAGCACTAACTCAAGGCCCCTTTTTGGCTTCATCCCTGGGTCTAGTTGGTGAAGACAGCGGAGCTGGACCCTAGACAGAACTACCTGTTGGGATTTCATCCCCACGGAGTCCTGGCAGCTGGAGCCTTTCTCAATTTCTGTACAGAGGCATCGGACTTTTCCACGCTCTTCCCAGGCATCACCCCGCACCTGATGATGCTTTCCCTGTGGTTTCGCATCCCGTTCTTCAGGGACTACGTGATGAGTGGAGGTAAAAAGCATGGGCCTCTGGCAAGCAGTGGGATGGATGGGTGCTTTTTTGAGGAACRCAGAGTAAAGACGCATGGGGAAGAGGTGTCAAGGGCATATTTTTCCCCATGTGGGGCAGATTGGATCCCATTGATGGACACAGCTACTGGAGATGGCACCCCAAAAACTCTGAAGTTAAAAATTGCCCTCCTTGCTGTTATCTCTGTTGGTCAACTTCATAAACGGTCTCTGTGCTCGGGGCATAACTGTGCCAGGTGCTGCACAAAAGCAAAATGCAGAGCAAATGGTGAACAGAAATGCTGAGAGCAGCAGGGCAGGGTGATCCTGTATTTTTTTCCATAAAAATCATAATCAGGCTTGAAATTGAGAGAAAAAAACCTCTTCTTCTGAAGCGTCTGCTGCTTGAAGGGGAGCAGCATCCAGGGACAGAGGGTGAAAATTGTAGCACATGCTGCTGCAAAGCAACATGGCAGGAGAGGAAGAAGTAGTGAAAAAGAATAAGAAAAGGAACAGGTAAAAATTAAATTGAGAGAGGTGAAAGGGAGACGAGCTCTATCTCTCACCAGTGGGCTTGGCAATGGTCACTTCTCCAGCTAAATGTGGGCAGAATTCAGTAGGCTRAACATAGGCATCCAGTTCCATTTGACGTACCCCTGGGCATCCATCTGTTTTCCACATAAACTCCGTTTCCTGCTGCTGATAAAATATTTACATGGAGAGTGAAAAATCAAAACAGTGAGATATATGAGAGACTTATGACCCAGGTGAAGGAAGGTTTAATCACTGTAATGTGGGAGTTGGGTACATAGCTCATTTTCAGGTCAATTGAATCCATTTCACAAAAAGGCTTTAATTTGCAAATTATTTCAGCCCCTGAAATGAGGATTTTTTAAAAAATAATCAAAACAATGTTGCTTTGTCATTTGTGAATTAAAGATTTCTAACTTATTCAAGTAAACAACACCAAGGGACCAAAGTCCTCATTAAATTCCACTTTAAATTAGCACCATCCACTGAAACTTATGTGTGCTTTGACCTAAAGCAAACGTTTCCCCGACTTTGGAATGATTCAGGATTGGACACGGTCTCACTTGACAACAAATTGAAACAGATTTTCCCTGGGGCTTAAGTGCAGCTAGTTCTCCATTTACTTTTTTCTTATTTTTATCCCCTCATTTCTCACTTCTGAGCCAGACAGCAAAGAGATAATTGTGTACTCACCCAGCAGAGCTGTGCACAAATCCAGCACCTTTTAAGGGAGCTGGGCTAAGGTTTTCAACTCTGAAAATAAAGTGTTTAGCACCTCTCCAGAGATGGATTATGGGGAAAAAGGTCCAGAGCAAACCACAGTCAGGTGGGTTTTACAGATAGGTTTTACTTTTAATTCCTCTCTGCTCTTCAGGCCTTGTCCCCTCTGACAAGGAGAGTGCATCCTACGTGCTGCAGAAGCCAGAGGGTGGGAACTTGCTGGCCATCATTGTCGGTGGTGCTCAGGAGGCACTGGATGCCCGGCCGGGATCCTTCACCTTGCTGCTGAAGAACAGGAAGGGATTTGTGCGCTTGGCCATTCAGCACGGGTGATGCAGCGGGGCTCCAGGGGTGCTGAGGGAGGGGTGCTTGGGTCTGTGGCTGGTTAATGGGGTGTTTCTGTTTTGGAGAGTAAGGAAGGGGTTTTGGGGCAGGCTTTGCTAATCGTGCACCCTCATATTGGGTTCAACTCCCTGCAGCACCGCCCTGGTCCCTGCCTTTTCCTTTGGGGAGAATGATGTCTTCGATCAGGTGGAGAACCCCAAGGGCTCCTGGCTGCGGAGGATTCAGCACCGACTCCAGCAGATCATGGGCATCTCCCTTCCCCTCTTCCATGCACGAGGCATCTTCCAGTACAGCTTTGGGCTGATACCCTACCGACGGCCCATCTGTACCGTGGGTGAGTCAATCCACAGAACTCTGGCATGACACCAGACACACTCAGGTTGGCTAAACTGGGCAAACAGGGACAGTCTCTGGGTTGTGTCATTCTCCTGCCAGGCTGAAGCATCATGCCAGAGAGCAAGAGCAGTGGTGGCCTAGAAATATGGTGGCAAAGCAGCATCCCCAACTGCTCATATGTCACATTGGTTTGGCAATCTGGTTTAATTCATGACAGATTTCAGGCCATCTGGGCTGTGCTGGGAAAGCCCCAGAGCAAATGCAGCCACCCCATCACTCCTGTGAGAGGCAGACAACTCCAACCCCAAGGCATTTCAGTGACAAAAACCACTGCAATAGGGTTGCATTAAACATCTTCCAAGCCAGTTTTACAAACACAAGTAGGACCAGCAGGTCAAGGGAGAGGATTCTGYCCCTCTGCCCCACTCAGGTGACACCCCTTCCTGCAGTGCTGCTTCCAACTCTGGGGCAAGAACATCAAAAGGATGTGGAACTGCTGGAGTGGGTCCAGAGAAGGCCATGGAGATGCTCTAAGGCCTGGAGCCCCTGTGCTCTGGAGGCAGGCTGGGAGAGCTGGGGGTGTTCAGCCTGGAGAAGACAAGGCTCTGGGGACATCTTAGAGGCCCTGCAAGTGCCTAAAGGGGCTCCAAGGGAACTGAAGAGGGACTTTGGACAAGGGCATGGAGTAACAGGATGGCAGGTTTAGATGGGAAGAAATTAGATTGGGAAGAAGTTCTGGGCTRTGAGGGCCTGGCACAGGTTGCCCAGAGAAGCTGTGGCTGCCCCATCTCTGGAAGTGTTCAAGGCCAGGTTGGATGGGGTTTAGAGAACCTGGYCTAGTGGAAGGTGTCCCTGCCCATCGCCTGTGGTTAGAATGAGATGATCTTTAAGGTCACTCCCAATCCAAACCATTCTGTGATTCTGTGAACACTGAAGCAGATTGTAGGTTTGCTCAGTGTCCTGTGCAGACACAGCTGCAAATCCAAACCTATTTGCATGTGAAGAAGATGAGCCATTTTGACCAGAGCCTATGTCTGTGAGAGACCAAATGTCAAGAAAATCTTTGGTTTTGAATAAGTTTTTCAACATCTCCATCSTTGTCCCACCCGTGTGGCCAATGCTCTGTGAATTAATCTAATTAAAGATGCTGTTTGGAATGGTCAGAGCTCGCACCACTGATTAAGTTTGACAACCAGCAATTACTTCTAATTGTATTACAACCTGTTTGGATTGTCTCAATGGTTTTATGAGCTGTGTAGTATAACAAGGGCTCTTCCTTAATTGGATGAAGAATAGCATGACAAGATGTTGAAACCACTGCTTGACAAACCCAATTTGAGTAAGAGATCAGGGCAAGAGAGGCACCTCATGCCTGCCCCCTGCCAAGCATCTGGTCCTGCTCCTGGTGGCTCTGGGAGATGGAAAGGCTCTTCTAGTGCTAAGAATCAAAATAATTAGATTTTCCCTTGAATAAAACATGATTTTTTAAAGATAAGTGGGTACTTGGTTCCTATCTGTGTGAAACAGATGTTTCACAGAATCTTTAATCTGGGCAAAGTGGAAGCACCTCCACAGCAAGTGTATTTAAATAGTCTGGGGCTCCCTGTGCCTCACTTCCCCCATTTACAATGCAGACTCCCAGGGCCATGTGGAAACAGCTTGGAAAGCCCAACCCAAATATTATCTTGTCTTTATATTGTCTTTGCAGCACATCTGAGATGTGAGGAGCAGCTTTTGGGACTGCATTGGGATACAGCACTTTTTATTTGAAAAATCTACACAGAAGGTCTTTGGCATTAACCAACTTTGCAGATGGGGAAGCTGAGGCAAGGACCAGTGTAATCTTGGCGACCAACAGCTTGGTCATGATCTCAGCCACCATCTCTCCTTGGTTGTGCTAACTCCCAAGCTCCAGGACATGACTGGTCATACTGACCTGTCCATCCTGGAGAGGCTGACCTCAGCTCTGTGAGGGTGAGCAAAGTGTTTGGAGGTACCTGGCACTGGCTCCTCCTAATGCCTGTGCTTCTTTTCCAGTTGGGAAGCCAATTCCAGTGCAGAAGAAGCACAGACCCTCCAAAGAAGAAGTTGATCAAGTTCATCAAGAATACCTAAATGAGTTGTCCAAACTCTTTGAGAAGCACAAAGCTAAATATAACATCCCAGAAGACAGCCACCTGGAATTTATATAGAGTGCCTCAAGCAAGGTGAAACCATGGAGATCGAGCTCCAAGTTTCCCCTTTCTCTGGAACTACTTCACAACCTCAACATAGTAATGGTTAACATATGGCCTATATAGCGTAGGGAGAAGGGCTTAATTTTCGCAGTGTTTGCATGGCTGTAAAGCCAGATTTTTCATTTTTTCTCCATGTAGGACACATAAAAGATATAAAAAAGAAGAAAAAGAAAAAAAATCTCAACTGCTGTCAGCACTATTGAAACTCCCCAGTACAAAACTCACGCTTCCAGTCTGGCATGGATGCCAGTTTATAGATATTTCCAGGCAGATCTGAATGATTGAAATTATCTCCTTTGCATTATTTTAATTTTGAAATGGGACAATGAGCCATAATTTGTGCTGAAGGCATATGTTTTTAAAAATATAATTCATCTAGATCAACAAATGAACATTGTTTCTTTGGTGCTCTTCATGTCTCTAATTGCTCTGGACTCTTTTCTCACCACCTGAAGCACAGTTTATCAGAAAGCTCATATTCCCAGCATGATGGCAAGCACCCTCAGCATCAACACAATACATGGCCATAGTCCACCGGGGCAAAAGAAATCAAATAAATTCCATTAGAAATATGTATTGGAACTATAAAATATCTCTAATTTTTGTAAAGAAACCAGGACCCACTCTGGCAGTCACACTTGCACCACCTGAGCTGGGATCAAGGCCCCTTGGCAGCTCCACACTCCACACTCACACAGTCAGACCAAATTTCCTTACCAGCTCGACCCCAGGTTTCCCATAGCACAGTCTCATATGTCTCGGTCCTTCAAATAATTTAATTATGCAAGAACAAAATAACAGCTTGGGGTGAGAGCCTCCAAAAGCGAGGAGGAATCCCCAGCAGAAGAAACCCTTGGCTTTTGTGGCCTTACTATCTAAGTGTGTGGGAAAGTGTGGGCTCTTCCCACTGAGTCCTGGGTTCCTGCGGTGTCGCGGAGCGTCCATTCACCTGACTGTGCCACAGGTGCCTGTGCCCTTTTGTTGTGCAAAAGGTCGGCAGTTCACAGCCTCTTGCCACCGGCTCTTGTCACCAGAGCTCAATCTGCAGCTGGCACTGCAGCTGCCACTGAGCTGCCTGCTCTGAATGTGTTCTTTAATGATTAGTTTAGAAATACAAATTAGAAATAAATTTATAAAGTCTAGGGACTCATCCAAAGGGTTCACCATACCTGGGCTGCAGGAGTCCTGCTTCTAACTTGATCAGTTTAATCCCAGACTCCCTACATGGGAACACCAGACCAGTCACCAGCTATGGCAGCATGGTCACTGTGCATTTTGTTTTACAAATGAGACCATTTCCTTAGAAGAGAGGAGCATGACCAAGATCTGGGGGAAGGGAGAAGTGATTTGGGCCAGGAAATATCCATCGGGGTTTAGGGGAGTCACATTTGGCAGGTGATCAAGGCTTTAATTAGCTGTTTTTGATATCCAGAACTTCATTAAACTCTGTGCTTAATGGGATTTTGCAGGAAGTTTCAGGTGGCAGGAAGCCATCTGCTCAGATCACCCCTACAGAGCCCTGATAATTTCATCTTCTTCTTTCACCTTCTCTTCATTTCTTTCTCTTGCCCACATCCCATTCCCCACTTGCGAGGAGCCACCAAAAATCCTGCAGATCACATACACTTCATTTTTGTTCCTGAAACTGCAAGAATTGCATTTAACAGGAAAAACTTGTTAAAAAATTGAGAACTCGGTCTTAACTGACAATACCAGGCCATCATTGGGTTTTCTTTCCTTTTCCCTTTCCTCCTGCTCTGACCAAGTTATTCCACTGGATTCTTAATCTGAATGACCTGCTGCAAATCCCTTCCATTCCCAGAAAACAAGCAGCAGCAAGGAAGAATTTAAGGGAGCCCTGGTCAACAGTCTAAACACTCATGTAATTCCACACTTAATCCAGTCAAATAAAGCAGGTCAAGTGCTATGATTTCTTGCTTGCTTTCTATTTTTCTTTTTCTTTTGTTCTTCATTAAGGACAGAGGTGCCCAAGCAGGAGGAAGATTTTACGCATCAGAAAAATAAAAATATCTCTCCCACCTTTTTCTCTTGATGCTCATCACCATCCAAGCTTTACCATAGCTCCAGATTTCTTCTCTATCCTTTCTTCTGCCTTACCTTTTACTGGCCATCCACCCACAAATCTCAGGAATGTTGCCATGACCTTCTGGAAACATCCCAGTGGGGATCAGTGCCAGAGGGGAGTGATAGGGATGTCCCAAGGGTCACAGTATGGGGTGCTGTGGGGATAGGGGAGGTCTCCAGAGGTGAGGACAAGGACCTGAGATCTCGATGCAATGGGATAAAGAATGAAGGTGCTGCTGTTGGGGTGGAAATCAGCAGTGTAGAGAAGGTGATGATTTGGGGAGATGTCAGATGAGTGGTTGGGAGTGGTGATATTTTGGGGGTGTAGGAAATGGAGAGGGGGCAGGATGCAAGGTCATGGACAAGGATGCCAGATGTTGGGACAGMCAAAAGGGGTTTGGTCGGTAGGAGTGACATAATTCTGCTTCTACSCCATTGAGAAGCCATGTTAGAAGGTGTGCTCCCTAGTCATCCATGGAGGCCTTGATCTTATCCTTTGGGGGCTGTTGTGGTGATGCTTCTGGTGCCAGAGACAGACTTACTTGGGAGGTGGGCTGATGCATCACCTTCCTGACTGGTGATGCCAACCTGAAAGAGAGAAAAAGCAGAAAACAGGTGGTCAGGAAAAAATCTCAGGGAGGCATGAGAAGGAGGATGCTAGAGCTGTCTGAGGGTTGTTAGGGTGGTCAGGGAGATGCAAGACCTGAAGGCAAAGAAAGACCACACTGCTGAAGAGGAGGGGTCAAAGGAGAGTATCAGCTGTACATAATTGGCTTCCTTCAAGSTCAGTTTTATCTCACTGACTGAAACATGCCCTCAATCCCTCAGGGACCTATATAACCCAGGAGGGAGAGGTCAGTGCCTGGGCTTGTGTTAAATATACAATTAAGAGCAATAATTCATAGGCATCCTTGCAGCGAGGACTATTCGGGGGCTCAGGACAATGAGAGGTCCCATCTCAAGAGGCCAGAGCTGTCTCCAAGCAAAACACTGCAAGTCAAGAAGCTTTTGTGCTTTTTCAGCCTCATGCAAAGTTGTCTGGAGGATTAAAACTCCTCCAAYGCTACACAAGGCAGGAGAAGCCTAAAGAAAAGAAAAGAAAAGTGCTTGGATGAGCCAAACCAAACAATGTTCAAGTTTGCACTCTTCAGCTTGGAACTGGTTCTATTGGAGGCACAAACCATCCGACTGAGGGACCTCCAAGCTGTCACCTCAAAAYAAGGACCACTTAAATTTAAAACAACACTGTATATTCCCTTCCAGCATGTCCGCTCCCTACTTCTGCAGCTGGCTTTGATTTGAGAAACAAGCCCAAGGAGAAGAGATACATCCAACTGCCTCTCTTGCAAAAATTTCAAATTTGACCCTTTTTGGGACTTCTATGGAAATTCTGAATTGGAAAATACAGTAAGAAATAAAAGTGCTGTGATTCCCCTCCTGCCTGTCTCTTCCTCCCACCTCTTCCCTTCTGATCTCTCCTGTATTTCTGTTGCAAGAGGCTCTAATCTGGATTTGCCTTACTTATCAGGTTCAGATCATGAGGCTCAGAAGAAAACCTCTGACGACTGATAAATACAAAATATGGACTAGTTCTCCAAGAGGAGGACAGCCAAACAAAAAATGCTTTTTTGTCCTTCTGCAGCTCTAGTGCCACAAAGTTGTTTTACTGCCCTGAGAATGTGGTTAAAAGATTGCCTGCTGTTGCAGCAAACAGCTAGAAAAATGTGTGGTTTTCTTCTCAGGGAAAGATTTGCTGCTTTTAGTTCAATAAAGTCCCAAAATGTGGTATGCTAAACATCCCTCCCCCATGGCACACCTTTCAAGAAAGGAAATAAAATTTCCAATGCATCTGAAACCCATGAGTTTGCATTGAAAAAACCCAAACCAAACCAAACACAAAACCAATACAAGAAATCACATTTTTTTGTTTCTTTTTCCATTTAAACATTTGTAACACTAACATTTAAAACATTTAGAAAACAGGGATCTCCTCATGAATATAGACACTTACTTTTTTGGGTATTCTCTTAGTTCTATCTGACTTGTACCCAATGAACTCTTTTCTGCATCTCCTATCACATGAGCTCACCTCTTGACACAGCTTTTCTTGGAGGAACAATCTGACACAGGATTTTGCCAAACAACCTTGCTCAGGTTATAAAAACCCATCAGTGAAGAAATAACCTGCAATGACCAACGTGCTGCACAAGGCAGGAGGGTAGATATTTGACTTAAGGAAATACTGGATATGATTCATCTATTTTTSAAGCTTGTGCCTGGTTTTGCTCCTACCCATACCCTGACCCCAACACCCTTGGAGGTGCTAAGCCTTTAACTTTGGGCTGGCAACCTATTGAGCCACTACATCTCTGGGGCACAGGGGGCTTGCGTGCTTTAGGCAGCATGTGACCTTCAAAATACAGAAGGCACTTATCAGGAGGGAAAACACTTGTAAAATCAGGTAGTTGTGAGCCAGCATCTTGGATGTTGGGATACAAAGTAATTCCTGTGAGCTAAAGGGATTCATGTTTTATTAGATTATAAGAGGCCAACAAAATACAGCCCTTTTGGGGTTTGGCACTGGCCAGACTCCGGGCACCCACGAAAAACCGCTCACTCACCCTCCCCTGCTATAGCTGGACAGAGGAGAGAAAATTTAATGAAGGGTTCACGAGCTAAGGACCAGGAGAAAACACTCCAAGGGCAAAACAGGCTCTACTTAATGATATGGAGTGAATTTATTACTAACAAGATCAGAGAAGTAAAATAAGCCCTTAAAAAACCCCTTTTTGCCCCCCAACCCCTCCCTCCTTCCCACTGACAGTGCAGGGAGACGGGATGGGGATTTTGGTCAGTTTATCACCCAAGATTTTCTTCCGCTGCTCAGGGAGAAGAGTCGTTCCCCTGCTGCACCATGGGGTGCCCTCCCGCAGGAGACAGTTCTCCATGAACTTCTCCAGCATGGCTCCAATCTCACCAGCAGCAGCCCTCCCAAAACTGCTGCAATGTGAATCCATCCCACAGGCAGACAGTCCTCCCAAAACTGCTGTGGCATGGATCACTCTTCCATGGGGTGCAGTCCTCAAAGGGCAGGTTGCTCCAGCCTGGAAGCAAGGCCTCTCTCTCCATGGGTCTCTCACAGGACCACAGCYTCCTCTAGGCATCCACCTGCTCCGGCATGGGCACCTCCCCCACGGGCTGCGGGTGGATCTCTGCATCCCCTGTGGACCCCCATGGGCTGCAGGGGCACARCTGCTTCACCATGGTCCTCACCACAGGCTGCAGGGACATCTCGGCTCCGGTACCTGGAGCGCCTCCTTCTCCTCCTTGTGCACTGACCTTGGTGTCTCCATTATTGTTTCTCTCACATGTTCTCACCTCCTCCTCTTCTCTGGTTGCAATTAAAACTGTGTACCCAACTTTGTTATGATTTCTTCTTAAATATGTTATCACAGAGGTGTTACCACCATCTCTAAAAGACCCAGCCTTGGCCAGAGGCACATCCATCCTCAGAGCCATCAGGGATTGGCTCTGCCAGACATGGAGGAAGCTTCTAGCAGCTTCTCACCGAAGCCACCTCTGTGGCCCCCCCAGCACCAAACACCAGGCTCTGCAAAACAATACAAGCCCAAACACGATTTCAATGAGCAACTCAAGATGCTCTGAAAATTATATACAGAAAGCACTAYGTGAAGGATTTGAAATCACTTGGGTTTATGAAATGCTTGCAGAAAACCATGAATGCACAGAATATCATGCATTCACAGAAAATTGTGCATGCACAGAAGAAAAATAAGGCAAAGAAAAAAACCTCATGCCTAATACTTGGTGAAGAAACTTTTCTGATCCCCTAGAATTGAAGGGGAACAAATGATAGCAAGCAGTGATTTTATCTTCACCACTGCCAGCAAAGACAGAACTTGGCTGCTCATCGCAAACAAAAGCTTTGTGGACAAGGGTGTACGTGGATGCTGAGGAACTCTCCTCCACATCACAGAGTACTTGAACTGGGAGAGCAGTGCTGCATTGCCAAGAGCATGTAAACAGGGCCGTGAGGCCAGGATTTTCAGAATTGTTTACAAAGTGCTTAGCTTCTACCTTCTGAAAGGGAGATCCTCTAGGCTGCCATGTGGCAGGATCTCCTAGGAAGGCTAAGCACCTCATTTCCCTTATCAGCAACCCAAAAATCTCGAGGTGCTCACTTGCTAGAATCATGGCATGTTCTTCAGAGGAGGGAATGAGCTGCATGCCGGATTTTTCCATGCTGTGTTTTTGACATCACCTACAAATCCCACAGTGTGCCTTGTTTCCAGGAACTGTCAAGCACTTTACAAGTAAATAGGATCCATAATCCCTGGAGAGGTGAAGCARGAGCTCCTTTAACCCTCTGTTGATGCTGGGCTGCTGTTAACCCGAGATCATGAACGTCACAAGGCCAGAGAGCAAGAATAAACATGACCCTATGGCCCAAATTTCCAGATCATCTAGGTCCAAGTGATCTGTGGCTGGTAGGAGGAAGTCTGTATCAAAGCTGAGACCAAATCCTCCTGAATCATAGAACAGCTCACCACCGTTGTTGTGAAAAACATCATTCTTATATCTAATCTAAATCAACCCTCTTTTCTATGAATACTTACAGTTAAACATAAAGAGGGAGAAAGAAGAGTATCAACCTAAGAAGAAATAGGTCAAACAAGTTGAAATTACAATTACTTTAAAGCAAGCAAGCAGAATGGCTAAATTCTTATTTAAAAATTAGAAATAAAGAGGTGATGACCAGATTTCACAGGTATTTAGTACAAAAATTGTTCCCTTCCTTGGAAAGTGCAAATGAAACAGAAAAAGTCCTCTCCACATTAGCCCCACGGCTCAGGAGTCCCTGCAGCCTCACCTCCTCTTTTAGTGGCCATTTCTGTTAGTCTCTGTTTCCCCTCTCCTTCCTTCTTAGCCTGCTGCTCTATTTGGCATCTGTTCTCTTGTAGAAACCCTTGCAATTGTGGTGTATCAGATCTCCTTGTGTCTGGGATGACTACATCCTTTGGCCAAAGACTGAGATGGAATGGATTTCACATCCCGCTGAGAGCATGTGTGCAGCAGCAGAGAGGTCCCTGCAGCTGTGGCATACCACACTGATGATAGGATGTGCTGCTGGTTCTTCCTTGCCAAACGTTAGGGCTGGGCATGGCTGGAGCAGCAGGAAAGGTTAATCTTCATTGAAAGCTTTATTTGGGTAAGGAGGCCTTCTACCACTTCACTTTCCTTTGTATTGACTAGCACAGAGCATTAGGAGCATTAGAAGCATTAGAAGCAATGAAACCCAGTAATAAGCAAAACCATGGGACACTGGTCTCTTTAAGAAGGAAGAAATATTGATCACTTCCTAGCAGGTCACGCTAAAACTGGCCTCACGAAAGATCTTCCGAAGCCTATTAGCTAAGGCACATCCTGCGGGAAATCCTCTTAGAGCAGTGGAGGTGAGAATGTAGCTGATTTACTGTTCCCAGCACTGCAATCTTAGAGAAATGGGGCTGGGAAGGGGTATTAAGAGGTCACCGGGGCCATGCCCTTTATCGCAAGGAAGGATCAAGTTCATCCATGTCATGTGTCACCAGGCAGACACGGCGTTAATATGCTCTTAAAGACTTTCTATGATAAAAATGCCACAAACTTCCCAGAGAATTTATACCTAACCCAAATTTTAACTCAAATTCTCAAGGATGAAATTTGGCTTATGGCTTTTTTTCCCCATACAGTATGGCATGAAGACAAGATTATTCCTTTCTCTGTATCTGTCTTCATGTCATCATGTATCACGTCCTCTCAATCCACAGTTTTGCAGGCTAAACCATGATTTGATCAGTTGAATCCAGTAAAACCTCCGTAATAATCTTTATCAGAATGGGTGCTTGAGTGTACACAGACATGTATATTTTGATGATCATCTCAGCTTCTGGAGTTGGTCAACATGGGATTATGAGGACTTCCATGAGTCTGAAAGTACTCCAACATAAAAGAGCTGATAGAAAATGGCCTGTGAAAGGAGGATTTCCCTTCTTCCCATTTATACCCCAAAGTCTTTGATCTGTTTTTGGGTGTCCTCAAAACACCTCCATATTTGGCCAAGAAATTTCAGCAGATTGCTGAAAAGACCTGCAACACGGTCTAGTTGAAGATGTCCCTGCCCATAGAAGAAGGAGGGGTTGGAGTAGATGATATGTAAAGGTCCCTTCCAACCCAAACCATTCTGTGATGCCATGATAAACTTAGAACACTCCAGAAATATGAAGATGAGATGAATAGCCATTGAAAGGCTCTGCAGAGAGTAAAAACAGCCTCAGGTGACCAGATCAGATTTTTGTCCTTTAGCCTGTAGTTGTCACCAAGAAGTACCACTCTTATCCTGCATTTACTGGCCTGTTCCTGCAGCTGTGGAGTGGACAGGGAGCATCTGCAGCAACAGTCTTGTTGCAGTCAGTGTGACTCCCTGGTGAATACAGGATTGCAAGATTGGGTCTGTCTGGTGCCTACAGCCTACATACATATGTGGAACAACTCTCCTGAGACCCACAGGAGTTGTGAAACAAGGCTGGTGCCTTTTTCCAGCAGACTTTGTTAATTCTGGGTTTTTTATAGTTTTGTATTTCATTGTGATGCAACCCACTAATTTTAACATCGTGGAGGACTGAGGCAGCTCTAGTCCATTGATCCATCACATGTAATCTCTACATCATTTCCTGCAGTTGAAGGGCTGTAAAAAATACTCTAGACATTATATGCTTTCCACATTTCAAGCTATTCTAACACAGTGGGGAGGCTCAGGTTATTGCTCAGATTGGCTGAGCCAGGAGGCATTAAGATCCAGCTTCCGATGGGATGTCCACAAACCCTTTCTGCTGTGCAACATGCAGCGTGGAGTGGGGATGGTGTGTTAGCTGCTTTCCTGAGGGAAGGAGAGGAATTTCTATTCCAAGATCCTTCTTTATCCACAATGGGGAGGCATTTTAAACCACGCATGGTTTCTAGAGATGTACTTTGAAATTCAAGAGCCATTACAGAATATGAGTCGAAGTCCCAGAGACATAGGTACTTTGGCAGCAGAGCCCTGTCAAGCAGGGTCGTCTGTTTTTTTTAGTAGCAAAAGTTGCTGAAGGGTGTCCAGAAGAGGACAACAGAGCTGGGGGAGGGACTGGAGCACAAGTCCTATGTGGAGCTTGTGAAGAAGCTGGCGGGGGGGCTCAGCCTGGAGAAAAGGAGRCTCAGGGAGACCTTCTCACTCTCTACAACTCCCTGACAGGAAGGTGGAGCCAGGTRGGGGTCAGGCTCTCCTCCCATGGAACAAATGACAGGACAAGTGAAAATGGCCTCAAGTTGTGGGGGTTTAAGTGGGATATAAGGGAAAATTTCTTCACGAAAAGGGTGGTCAAACATTGGAACAGGTGGTAGAATCACCATTCCGGAAACTGTTTGAAAGGTGTGGGGATGTGGCACTTGGGGATATGGTTTAGTGTTGCTCTTGGCAGTGCTGGGGGAATGGTTGGACTCGATGATCTTGGAGCGCTTTTCCAACCTAAATGATTCTATGACTTTATGACTCTAAGTACCTAAGAAGAAACCAGGTAGCAGAAAGAGCATGAGAAGAAATAGCAGATAGGTCCTGACTCTTTGCTCTAGGAGTTCTATGCTTTTCTCTTTGCATCTGTGTTTCTATGTTGGTTTTGCAGGGCTTGGTTTTTGGTAGCAGGGAGGCCACAGAGGTGGCTTTTGTGAGAAGCTGCTAGAAGCTTCCACTACATCCAGCAGAGCCAATCCCTGATGGCTCTGATGATGGATGTGCTGCTGGCTAAGGCTAGGCCAATTAGAGATGATGGTAATGCCTCTGTGATAGTAGATTTAAGAAGAAATCATAACGAAGTTTGTGGCGCAGCTGTAATTTTCCAACTAGAGAGGAGTAGGAGCAAGAATATGTGAGAGGAACAACAATGGAGGCACCAAGGTCAGTGCAGAAGGAGGAGGAGGAGGTGGTCCAGGTGTCGGAGCCAAGATGTCCCTACAGCCCGTGGTGAGGACCATGGTGACGCAGGTTGTCCCCCTGCAGCCCATGGGGGTCCACGGGGGATGCAGAGATCCACCCGCAGCCCGTGGGGGAGGTGCCCACGCCAGAGAGGGTGGATACCAGGACTCTGTGATCCAGAGGAAGTCCCATGGAGAGAGAGGCCTTGCTTCCAGGCTGGAGCAGCYGTCCTTGGAAGACTGCACCCCGGGGCAGAGTGACCCACGCTGCAGCAGTTTTGGGAGGACTGTCTGCCTGTGGGATGGACTCACGCTGCAGCAGTTTTGGGAGKGCTGCTGCTCRTGAGAGTGGACCCATGCTGGGGAAGTTCGTGGAAAACTGTCTCCTGTGGGAGGGACCCCACGGTGCCACAGGGAAGACTTCTCTCCCTGAGCAGCAGAAAGAAGATCTTGGGTGATGAACTGACCAAAACCCCCACCCTGTCTTCCTGCACTGTTGGTGGGAAGGAGGGAAGGGTTGGGGTGAGAAAAGGGTGTCTGTAAGGGCTTATTTTACTTCTCATTCTTTTACTCTGATCTTGTTAGTAATAAATTCACTTTAAATCATTAAGTAGAGCCTGTTTTGCCCTTGAAGTGTTTTCTCCCAGTCCTTATCTCAACTCATTAACCCTTTGTTAAATTCTCTCTCCTCTGTCCAGTTGCAGAGCAGACGAGAGTGAGTGAGCAGGCCTTTCATGGGTGCCTGGCATTTGACCAGTGTCAAACCACGACAGTTTCTAATTTTGTAACTGGGGATTTAACATTTTTTTCTGTGCTAAAATAACCCTGAATTTTAATTGGTGTGGTGGCTGATGAGCACACTTGCTCTAGAACAGCAAACCAAAGCATTGCAAACAAGCCCTAACACTTTCCTTCATCCATTTCTGTAGCATAGAGAAGCAAAAACTTCAACTTTTTCTAGAAAGAAGCACTTCAGGGCAAGAGCATTTGTGCCTTCTCCCAGATCGCTAACAGTGATGCTGTTCTGCATTCATAGGGGAGAGCTCTGGGACAGGGTGAAAGGAGGCAAAATTATCTTTGCAAGGCATAATTAGCAAGCAGGGGTCTGATTGCAGCTGTTCTCAAAGGTGAAGGCTTCTAAATCAGCATCTGCAGCAGATTTGGGTCCTCATTTGGATGTCCTGCTAAATTTCAGATCTTTACTACTGATTTGTGTAGCAGGATCTTCTCATCCATAGTCCAAGGAGTATCACAGTAAGTTTTGATTTGATACCACTGTCTTGTAGCTGGAAGTTGCAGCCAGACTTAGCCAACAGGGAAAATCTCTGAAAATAAAGGGAAAAAAAAGGTAAGATCTCTGGTAGAAATGGTGAAATTTGCCGTAGCAAAGGCAAGCAAAGCCCTGATATTCACATCCAGCCAGACCTCCAACATGCCTGAGGAGGAAGAGCATTTTTGGTTAGGAGACTTGCTCAGCCTGAGACCCTCCTGAGTCCCCTTGTTTGGCTTCCAACCCCTCATCAGCAGAAACCATTCAGTCCAAGACCTCGAAGAGCAGCTTGGACAAACTAATGTGGGCCTCTGCACTACCCACAAAGCACAGGTAGGTGGGTGACAGTGTGTCCCTAAGCCCATGGGCAGTCCCATACCTCATGCAATGGGGAAAATGGTGCAGCAGATGGCCATGTACTTCTTCTCTTGCACCTTTCCCCAGCACAAAGCTCACAGAAGTTCTGGTCCTGCACACCGAGGATAGGCCAGGGCAGCTCAGGCTGGAGGAAGTTCCAGCTGCAACATTTCAGGGCTGGGATCAAAGAATCACAGGATCATAGAATAGTTTGGTTTGGAAGAGACCCTAAAGCTCATCTCATTCCAACCCCCTGCCATGGGCAGGGACACCTTCCAATAGACCAGGTTCTCTAAACCCCATGCAACCCGGCCTTGAACACTTCCAGGGATGGGCCCCAGCTTCTCTGGGGAACCTGTGTCAGAGCCCCACCACCCTCACACCCTCACACAGAATTTCTTCCCAATATCTTCTTCCCAGGCTAACCCTGTCCTCTGGCAGTGAGAAGCCATTCCCCCTCRTCCTGTCACTCCAGGCCCTTGTCCAAAGTCCCTGTTCAGCTTTCTTACAGGCCCCCTTTAGGTATTGGAAGGCTGCTGAAAGATCTCCCGGATCCCAGCGCTCTCATGCACATCCCYTTACTCTTCTCCCTTGAGATCCACATGCTGAGGGTCATCCCTGTGCAGTCTTCACCTCCTCTCCTTCCACTGAAATAAATCCCTGGATGTAGACATGGACTTGCTAACAAAGCAATGTCTGTTGCCTCCAAACCGACACCTTCTAGTTTGCAATCCTAAGAAACCCTTCCTTACATCTTAGAAAGGCCACAAGCATCCTCCCAGTTTCTAAAAACCTACAGTTTTTCTCCCGCCAAGGGAAGAGACAAGCAGCAGACAACATGTAGCAGAGATGCACTAGCTTAAGGGAGACAGTCTCTGAGGAAACAACCCACAACCGCTTCTCACKGAGCAAAGGTATCCAGAACATGCCATGCTACACCTTGAGAAACCAAGTGCCTGTGCAGCAGTGTGAAACTTGCCTCTCTGCCCTGTAGCAAGGTGGTCTCTTCTCACCAGGCTACTCTTCAAGKTTGGGGTGTATCTTTCCTTCTTCCCTGCTTGAAGTCATCCGGTGCTCTGTGTGGGGCTGAAACCTGCAGGACGGATTGCAGGGATCTGGGGCAAAGGGGGGATTTCCCAGCCTCTGCTTTTCTCAGCAYCGGGTGCTGCTGCTGGAGGGCCCTCAAGGGGTTCAGGGAGGTTTGCTGCAATTGGTAAAATCCTTGGAGGCCGGAAATGAGCTAATTCCATGGGGCAACTCTTGCTTATGTCCATGCAAACTGCAGGTGAACTGCCACGTAAATTTCTCTTTTTTTAAAATCCATTTTTTCCTTATGATCTTGGGACTGATGGATSCTGCACGGACATGGAATTTGGGGCCAGATCTGTCATGCCGAGGGTGGTGGAGAGCCCTTGACAGGTTTGACTGGCTGAAAGGTCAAGCGGAGAAGGACAACCTTGGMTAATAGTTTTAAAGCCTTCCTCAATGGCCCTTGTTGTGCTCAGGGGATGGAAGGTGTAAGATGCTTTTGCTAGGACTTTGCCTGGCATGAGAGCTGGGATGAAGGCAGGGAAGTGCAGAGGAGCACTTGTCTTGGCTTTGTCAGAAATGCATGGTCCATGTGTGGCTGGTCACCTTTCCAAGATTTGTGCCTCAGCTTCCCCACCTGTGTTTGGAGGCTGGTGCTGTCCCACAGCTGTTTGGTTGCAAACATAGAGGTTTGAGGAGTTCACAGGGAAGCCTTAAGGAAAAYGCAGTCTTCATCATGGGCAAGAGCTGAAAATGCTCATTTTTTAAGAAGCATAACTTGGTGCTTTCTAAAAGATCATGAAAGTCTCCCACCTTTCTGTAAGGGGAAACTATTTTTTCCCTATCGTTTTTAACCAGTTTCCCATGTCTCATTCTGCCACACCCTTCTTAGCAAAGAAAGCAAACATATTTGAGAAAAGCACTAAAATCTCCTGTTTTGGGCTGTGTGTGCCAATTCCTGTTTTGCAAAAAACCCCTGCAATTGGATTAAAAGTAGAGCTGGTCAACTGTCTATTACTAATTCTCCAGTGCTCATTCAGCACAGAGACCAAAGTTCTTTGGACATACAGTTAATTTTTAGGTGCTCTAATTTTCATCTAGGCAGCTCTACCCTGACTTGCTGCCAATAGCCAAAATCTTTGCTCTGTGACTTGCATAAATCTTCCTATCTGTCTKGTAGGGAAAAGTGAGGGTGGGACTTCTAAAAAAACCCATATATTGATATATTTTATCTTGATTTTAATGCCCTCCAGCACAAAGCTCACTGTGAAGTCTCTTGCAGTTTTGGCCTGAACTTTGCTCCCACTTGTGAAAAAACAGGTGGTGTAAGTGCAACTTAGAAGGGGAAGAAATGGCTACATTTCAAAACCTCTGTAATGCTAAATAACTTTTAACTGCGTGAACAAATAAGGCAAGTGCTATGAAAACAGCTGATGCCAGCTTTGGGCACTGAAGTGGTTGTACCMTTAACCAGTGAGTTGCAGAGGAAGTACTCTTTTCTCCAATACTACAAAAATAGTGGCTGTGTACACTGAGCCTGGAGGTTTGCAGTGTTGGTACTCCTACCGCACACWGCACCTAATACATGGTGAGGCATCAAAGAGGATACAGGATCAATGTMCTACAGGTGGACAGAAGAAATGTGGCATTTCCCCCCATGCTGGGCACTGCTGAGTTCAGYTTTGGGCCCCTCACTCCAACAAGGACATTGAAGGGCTGGAGCGTGCCCAGAGAAGGAAACAGAGGTGRGAAGGAGTCTGGAGAACCAGGAGCATCTGAGGGAGCTGGGGATGATGAGACTGAAGAAAACTAGGCTTGGGGGGACCTTCTCATTCTCCACAAATCTCTGACAGGAGGGTGCAGGCAGGTGGGGGTCAGGCTCTGCTCCCAGGGAAAAAGTGACAGAATGAGAGGAAACAGCTTCAAGTTGCCCCAGGTGCGGTTTAGGTTGGATATAAAAGAAAATTTCTTCCTTGAGAGGGTTGTCAGTCATTATAACAGGCTTCCCAGYGWATCACCACCCCTGGAAGTGTTTGAAAGACATGTGAATGTTGCACATGGGAACATGGTTTAGTGGTGGCCTTGACAGTGCTGGTTTAACAGTCAGACATGATGATCTTAGAGGGCTTTTCAATCCCAAATGATTCTGTGATTCCATGCCCATTAAGGTTTTACTCTCTGCTCATCCCTTCCTTGTACCAATGGTCTGCTCATCAGTCAAATTTACTTTTAATACAGTCTAGATAAATTCAGGCTTTGCCCCATCAGCTAAATAAATGCTTGTTTTTCCTTGGTTTCTTTCCTGGGGATGTCCCAGGATGAAAAAGTTCCAGGGATATGTTGGTAGGGGTTTTGAAYAACCTGGTCTAGCAGAAGGTGTCCCTGCCCATGGCAGTGGGTTGGAACTGCATGATCTTTAAGGTCACTTCCAACCCAAACTATTCTGGGATTCTATGATTTTATGTGTCATTGCACTCCTAAGGTGCCCACAGCTGCAGAAATCCTTCTGGAGAACAGGCCTTGCAAGACTCTGTCATGCAAACATCCCCTTCCCAAGCAAATTCTTTGAAGGAAAAACCTGATAAATACCTGTGAGATAGCAGCTGGGTGTGAGACTGACACACTGCGACCRATGGTGTAAAGCACAACTTGGCTGAAAATCAAGCCATGGGGTGGGGGCTTGGACAATTCTTTGGCCACATGAGCTCATCCTTCATATGCAAAGGTCAACCAATTCAAGGATCATGGTGGCGCTCAGATGTCTGCAGGTATCTCAGCACGGGCTCTGCTGAGGTTTCCTGAGGTGGGAGGCATTGCTCCCTGCTCAATCGCTCTTTCTGGCTCTTAACATGATAGTAGATGTCTTTGCACCCTGGCAAAACGTGAGCCAATGTCACTGGACTGTGCCAATGAGCTGGCCCAGAGTGACTTTATGCATYTGTAACATGTTGCCTGTTATGCTCCAGTTAGAAAGTGTATGATGGCTTTAAACTGAAAAAGAGCAGGTTTGGATGAGTGATTAGGAAGAAATTCTCATGAGGGTGGTGAGGCCYTGGCACAGGTTGCCCAAAGAAGCTGTGGCTGCCCCATCCCTGGAAGTGTTTAAGGCTAGGTTGGATGGGGCTTGGAGCAACTTTGGAAGGTGTCCCTCTTCTTGGCATGGRATTGGGACTAGAAGATCTTTAATGTCCCTTCTAACCCAAACCATTCCGTGTTTCTATGATCCTATAACTCTATGATAAGTGATTGCCATTTCTGCAACGAAGAAGGGGCCATACACAGTTTGTTAATGGGTTCAGAGATACCCTGGTCAACATTTTATATGTCTGAAGTGTGGCTGGTTCCTGCCCATATGACATGGACTTCTCTTGTGATGGAGCATTGGAAAGTACCAGTTTTGGCTCCTAAAATCATAACACCTAGCTCAGARGCATGGACAGAGAAGAGAGTCCAGGCACTGATGTGCAGCCTGGCTGACAGAGCATTTCCACCAACCCACAAGAAYAAACAGGACTTGCAGGATCCCACCAGAAGCCACAGTCAGAAGCAGGAGAGACCAAGGGGAACTTCGAAGCTCATGAATTCAAGACTAAGGAAAGGGGTGAAAGACCAAGCATGAAATTCCTACAACCACCTACATCTGCAATGTTTCTTCAGAAGGATACAGCAGCTTAGTTCCTCAGTAAGCTTGTGCCTCAATTCCCCCCTGCACACCCTGGGCTTACACAGCTTTTGGGTTTATTTGAAGCATTGTGGAGAAGCAGGTGATGTGTGGGGATGTGGGAACACATCTCCCTTAGCTCAAGATATAGCTCATCGCTCAGGTGATGTATGAGCCAACAGCACACTTCCATAAATATTACCTAGAATGTGAACTGCTCCCATTGAGGTAGGAAAAGGGATCAAAGGACAGAAGAMCCCTTCATTAACTTTCTGCTACCTCAGTACAAAATGCTAAAAGTACCCTCAGGAAGCTGATGGATGAACCTACATAAAGGTAGGGGCAGATGTCCAGGAGCATAATTTTGTCAGTATTGCTGTTTGTGAGAGCCTCCCAAGTGGCATGTGGAGGTTCAAGTTGCATTTTGGCCGGATATGACTCGTTCCTAGCCTCCTGAGCCTGAATTAACTTGCTAAGGAATAGCACACAATGTTTTGGAGGGAGAGCAGGGAACACTGTAGGAGACACACAATACAAACAAAGTAAGCATGGATGCCAAAGTCACATTTATGGCAGGAAGAAAAATACCTACTGTAGGAGTGAGAAGGGGTCTTGTCACAGTTTTGCCTGCTTGGCAACTTGACAAAGCAAGTCTTACTGGTTGGCTGACTYAGGTTCAAACTCCTTGTTAAATCCCAGCTTTTACTGTCTGGTTTGTCGTTTACTGATGATAAGACTTACATCACTCCCTGTGAGGGGATGATTACGATTCAGAGGAGGATATAGGGAGGACATAGGGATAAAAGCAGGCAGGTCCCCGTGATCTGGGAGGAGCTCTTTGAGGGGGCATAATTTGGCAGCACAAACTTGGTGTTCTTGCAAAGTCCTCCTGCTTAATGTAARGCTTTCCCTTTCCATGAGGATGCTCCTCAGACACAACATGTGGTCTGCAAAGAGAGCAGAAAGAGATTTCCAATCTGAATTCATCCCCATGCAGACATCAGAAGAGGTGCTGGAGCATGTCCAGAGAGTGGCAGGAAAGCTGTGGAAGAGTCTGAAGCATAAGTCATATGAGGAGCAGCTGAGGGAACTGGGGGAGCTCAGGCTGGAGAAAAGGAGACTCAGGGGGGACCTTCTCACTCTCCACAACTCCCTGATGGGAGGGTGGAGCCAGGTGGGGGTCAGGCTCTGCTCTCAGAGAACAAGTGACAGKATAAGAGAAAATGGTCTCAAGTTGTCCCAYGGGAGGTTTAAATTGGATATTAGGGAAAATTTCTTTATGGAAGTGTTGTCAAGCCCTGGCACAGTCTGCCCTAGGCAGTGGTAGAGTCCCCATCCCTGAAGGGATTTAACAGGTATGTAGATGTGGCACTTGGGGACATGGGTTAGTGGAGGGCTTGGTGGTGCTGGAGGAATGGTTGTACTCAATTTTAGAGAGCTTTTCCAACCCAAATGATTCTGCGATTCTACAAAATAAACACTGAGTTGGACCTGATCGTTGTACCCCAGCTATGGTCTCTACCACAGGGACAGATCCATCACCTTCATAGTAGGTTCAGGTGTAGAAACTGGGGAGAAAAGGCCCTTTTCAGATGCTATGGTTGCAGCCTGTGCAGAGATGGCTGGATTAATGGACAACCCCRGTAGCTGTAAATCCTCTGTTTTTAAGACATATGTTAACGCTTGAAAYAAAAATGTACTAAAAATAGTACTGCTCTGAAAGAGAAAAGTTAAAAATCTATAAGGATAGGTTTAACCTCAGGCAGGTAAATCACTCTATGGTTTTAAGTCAGTGCAGGAGAATTACAAAGACACATAAGCCCTTCTGTGGTGTAATGTGTTCTGACAAGCCAAATACAGGAAGTTTCTTATATACATCCAAACCTTTGGCATCTGGGTGAAGACATTGAACACTGATGCTTTGAAAACAGGGCATTTTCTGCTGCTAAGTAGACGTACAGGAACAAAGCTACAGAGCTGTACACCAAGCGCTTAGTCAAAGTACTGCAAATCTGCCCCACACTTTGCAAACGATTCCTGCAGTCCCTGAATAGAAGTGGGAAGGGAAAAATAAATGTGTTCTCAAAAGCTTTATTTAATAGCATCACCCTAAAAATGCAATATGTGTATTGAAAAAAGTGTGACTGCATAAGGGTTCATTGCTACTTTGCTATGAGATTCCATTGCCACTAAAACCCAGAAATAAAGGAGCCTAAAACTACTGTGAATTGTTCTTGGCTGCAGAGAGCTGGAGGATTGGCTCCTGTCTGTGTTAATCTGTCCTCAACCCATGTCTTTCAGGCTCAGGTGAACTAATAGTATGGTATTTGAAAAGATGTTATTGTTCAAGAATAATCATGCCAGACATGCAGGTTAATAATAGACAGAGTTGTGTATCTCCTGCGTCAACCAAGACACCAAGAAAACAGGCCCTGGGCATTTCCAAAATCATCTATTGAACCAGCACCCAGTGCRTGGCTTCTTGTTGGGAAGAACAACCTTGTGGGAACAAGGTATTTCTAATCTATTATTTGGGACTGTTTGATGATTTTCAGTGAGCTGAATGGGAGAGGAAAAAAAAAGGTGCAGAACAAGTACTGGTAAAAGAAGTGAGATGGGAGCTGGCTGGAAGCCAGATCCCAGTACTACGCCAGTAGTGGAGTCAAAGAATCCCAGAATGGTTTGGGTCGGAAGCATCCTTAAAGCCCGTATTGTTCCAACCCCCTGCCAAGGGCAGAGACACCTTTCACTAGACCRGGCTGCTTCACACCCTGTCCAACCTGGCCTTGAACACTTACAGGGATGGGGCAGCCACAGCTTCTCTGGACAACCTGTGCCAGAGCATCACCATCCTCACACGGAAGAATTTCTTCCCAATATCCCATCTAACCCTCCCCYCTGTCAGCTTAAAGGCATTCCTCCAGTTGTGTCACTACCTGATCCTGTGAAGGTAGAGGCTGTCCTGGGGCTCAGCTGTATCATCAGGTCAAGGCTCAAGTTTTCCTTCCTCACAAGAAACTTGGTGACAAAATTTGCACCTTCAAGTCATGCTTTAAAGCAGCTGCTGAGTCTGAGGCTGTGGTGGTTGTGTCTTTACTCCTGACAGTTGTAATACTCTATGTGCTGGTTTGAACGTGAATCAGCAGGGGAAATTAACCCCACACAAATACCTCGAGAGAGATTTTAGGTTAGAATTACAATTTTAATAGAAAGGTTATAATAAATTCAGTAATACAAAAAATATGGGCTTAAACTGGCAGAGCCGTGGTACAACCTGGCAGTGGTTGCAGTGCTGTTGAAGATCAGGAACTCTGGTTGTCCAGTGGTTGCAGTGCTGTTGAAAGGAGTAGTCCCACAGAAAGGCCTGGTCCTCTGGGTATCCAGTGGTGGTGGTCCCATCCTCTGGTTGTCCAGTGGTGATGAAGGGTCTAGTCCTCTGGGTATCCCATGGTCTGGGTGTCCAGTGGTGAAGGTCCCATCCTCTGGTTGTCCAGTGGTGCGGAAAGTAGTAGTCCTGTAGAAGGCCTGGTCTGCTGGGTATCCAGCGGTGGCCCCTGGTTGTCCAGTAGTMTCTCTCAATCCCCGAGCCTGTTTTTATGTGATGTTTCCTGGCTGGTGTCTCTCCCAGGGGTGAGGATTTCCACAATGGAAGGGGATGTTTCTGAAATTCTATTCATCAGGGCTTATCCAGTTCGGTAATGGGCCATTAGTAGAGATAATCCACTCAGGATGGGTGGTGCCTGCTGCTGCTGCCCGGGATAGTTATCACAGTGGAGATAAGAGATACTACCCCACCTCACACGATCTGCATAGCCTCAGGGAGCAGGTATATAGCCACCTAACTGCAAATGACCCATCTTATCAAGGAATTATGTGGGTGGTGATAGAATACATCCTTTTTTGGTTAACCCAGGACACTCCATGAAGCACCAAGGGTTTTTATTATTATTAGTTTATTTACTTATTTTTAAATGAATCTTTCTAGGCTGGGACACCATTGCAGCATACGGAGCAAGAAAAGCAGTCCAGAAACTCCCTGTGTTCCGAGCCTGGGCTGATCGCACAGCAAGGGGAGGGGGCAATTCCGCCCTTCTGCCCCACACAGGTGAGACCTCACCTGCAGTGCTGCATCCAACATCAGAAGGATGGGGAGCTACTGGAGCGAGTCCAGTGGAGGCCATGGAGATSATCTACGGACTGGAGACCCTCTGCTCTGGAGATAGGCTGGGAAAGCTAGGGGTGTTTAGTCTGAAGAGGTGAAGGCCCTGGGGAGACCTTAGAGGCCCTTGCCAGTGCCTAAAGGGGCTTCAAGAAAGCTGAAGCGGGACATTGGACAAGGGCCTGGAGGGACAGGATAAGAGAGAATGGCTTCTCACTGCCAGAGGGCAGGGTTAGATGGGACATTGGGAAGAAATTCTTGGCTGTGAGGGTGGGGAGGCCCTGGCACAGGTTGCTCAGAGAAGTTGTGGCTGCCTCATCCCTGGATGTATTCAAGGCCAAGCTGGGTGGATCTTGGAGCAACCTGGTCTAGTGGACKGTGTCCCTGCCCACAGCAGTGGGTTGGAACTGTAAAAGCTTTAAGCTGCCTTCCAACCCAGACCATTTCGTGATTCTATAATCAGGATGCAGAATTTGCACCAAAATATATAAAAAGTATTACAATAAGAAGAGACACCTCAGCCCTTCTTCACTTGCAGATAACTTTAATTCAACAGGGRACACAGGCAGGCAGGAGAATGTTCCCTTTCCACTCAGCAGTATGGTAGAGGTGATTTATTTCTGTTCTGGGTTCCCTTTTGGAGATCTTAGCCAAGACCTGTTGGGCAAAATCCTTTCATCAGACTAGCTCTTGCAATTTTACATTATTATGCAGATTTCAACAGGCCACTACAAGTGTTGGAACACATCCTTATGGCCTAATAGGGAGTGAACAAGTCCTGGTGCCATTTTGACTCAAAGGGATGGGTGTGGGAATGCCTCAGGGGATTGGGAAGAAAAATAAACCACTCTTTTACCACTGAATCGCAGATTTAAGCTCTCCACAGCAGAAAATATGACTTTTTTTCCATAAAACACACTGGTAGACATGTCTCTCTGGGTCAAAAAGTGGATATTGCAGCACCATCTCCAGAAGCAACTGGAAAAAACTGCTGACACAGCTAGACATGATCCTGCTCCCACCCAAAAAACTAGTCAAAAGTTAAGCAATTTTGGGGCTGTTTCAGTGGTGATTGCTACCTGTTCTCTGCATGTAAGGAGCTCTACATGCTTGTTGCTTTCCACAGGCTTTGCCTTGAGAGATGTTAAAGTGCTTCTTGAATACAGATTATACCATTTTCTCCAAATTACAGAAGATTAAACTGAGATTAGGGAAGAGACAGAGGCCTGATCCTTTGTTCAGAGCTATAGAGAAGTCACTCCTTTACCAACTTACCCAGACATGACTCTCTTATAATAAAAGAATCTGGTTTAATGCCATGGGAGCTGCAACAAACCCATCTGTCCCCAGAAATCTCTCAGCAAGTGCAGCTACATTAAAACGTTGGTGCAAACCTAAATAACACCTTGTTTCTTATGGTTCATTTGAATGGACCCTTAAACATGCTGTTAGAAGAAAACAAGGCTTAGTCAGTGGTTTGGACATACCTGCAGGTTATCTGAATGAAAATGATACTTAATGAAACCATTAGAGCTTCTGTTAAATTTTAAAGTTTTCATTAATTCCACTTTCATTAAAACTCCTTAAAAAAAATAAAATTACTAAATTTTTCTCCTTTCTACCTTTTCTCTTAATTTCATGATTCTTTTAGGAACCTGGAACTCCCAAAGCCAACTGGGGAAGATAAAATCAGCCAAGAGTGGGGGGGGGAGAGCATTTGAGCAAGAAGAGGGCCATGGTGTCTTAAACTCCCCATTGCTAGTAGGGGCATGGGGTGGTCCCCTCCCCACCAATGAGGGGGGAGAATGGATTGAGAGCAGCCCTGAAAGGAAGGACTTGGGGGTGTTGGTGAACAAGAAATGAAAGATGCCCCAGCCATGTGCTCTGGCAGCCCAGAACCTCTGCATGTGCTGGGCTGATCCCATAGCGTGGGCAGCAGGGAAGAGGGGATTCTGCCCCTCTGCCCTGCTCAGKTGAGACCTCAGCAGTGCTGCCTCCAGCTCTGGGCTCCAACATCAGAAGGATATGGGGCTGCTGCAGTGAGTCCAGAGGAGGTGATGGAGATGCTCTGAGGGCTGGAGCCCCTCTGCTCTGGAGATAGGCTGGGAGAGCTGGGGATGTTCAGCCTGGAGAAGTGAAGGCTCCAGGGAGACCTTACAGCCTCCTCCAGTGCCTAAAGGGGCTTCAAGAGAGCTGGAGAGGTACTTTRGACAAGGACCTRGAGTGACAGGACAAGGGGGAATGGCTTCCCACTGCCAGAGGGCAGGGTTAGATGGGATATTGGGCAGAACTTCTTGGCTGTGAGGGTAGTGACACAGGTTGCTCAGAGAAGTTGTGGCTGCCCCATCCCTGGTAGTGTTCAAGGGCAGGAACAACAGGGCTTGAAGCAACCTGGTCTGGAGGATGGCGCCCCTGTCCATGGCAGGGGGTTGGAACTGGATGAGCCTTAACGTCTGTTCCAGTATAAACCGTTCTGTGATTCTATAAAACAGGGAATGAAAAAGCCTGCACATAGGGCGGGCCCCTGCTTGTCCTCCCCGCTCCCAAATCCCTATCCCATGCAGAAAACTGCATGACCGGGCCCGAGAGCTGCCCCTCACCCCCACGTCCGGGCTGAGCAACCTGGGCGTCCTGCCGGGCCGGGCCGGGCCGGGCCGGGCCCGCCCCTCCCGGCCTTGCCCCTCCCTCTCCCTCTCCTTCTCCTTCTTCCTCTCCTTCCCCCGCTCCCTCTCCTCTCCTCTCCTCTCCTCTCCTCTCCTCTCCTCTCCTCTCCTCTCCTCTCCTCTCCTCTCCTCTCCTCTCCGCCCTCTCTTCCGCCCTCTCTTCCTCCCCCTCCTCCTCCCCCTCCTCCTCCCCCTCCCGGGGCTATATATGGATGCGCGGGGGGTATTCCTCCTGCTCGCCGGCTGCGTCGGAGCTGCAGAGCTGAGTGCCCTCTCCTATCCCATGGCCGTACCCGAGTCCTGACCACCCCTCCCGCCATGAAGACCATTATCGCTGCCTACTCCGGGGTGCTCCGAGGTACCGGGGGGCCGATGGGAAGGGGTGGAGATGGGCCCTGGTGCCGGGAGGAGGATGCTGCGGTGCGGAGCAGCATTCCGGCGCTTCAAGGGCTAGGGTGGAAGCAGCACCGAAACACTCAGCTTTATGATATTCCCCCCTTTTCTTTTCACCGCGGGAACGTTTTTCAAGGGGGGTAGGGAGGGAAAAGAGCCATGTGCAATGGCGGGGAGGCGGCTGCAGCTTTTTTTGGGCTGAGGATTACAGGTCTCTGCGGAGGTTTTGTGTTTTAGCGACATCGGAGGCTCAGGCCGCGCTTCTGGGGCTGTTGGAAACGGCTCTGGTTGGTCTAAGTGAGTTTGCACCTTGGCAAAATGTGGGCGTGGGGCACTTGCTTATAAACGAGTCTTTTTTCCCTGTTTTTGTGATGGTGGGAGGAGAAGTGTAGTAGTTTTATCGACACTGCATGACTGATAAAATTCAGTCTCAGCCTTATTTTCGTAGAATCACTTAGGTTGGAAAAGGCCTCTACATCTAGTCCAACTGTTCTGTAATACTGTTCCCCACACCTACATCGACAGGAGAGGGGAAAAAAGGCAACACGTTGCTATTTGTTGTTTCTTTATAATGAGGATCTGAAGATTCAGTGCTCAGCAAGAGTTTCGCGGTAAGAAGTTTCGCCGAGTTTTCTTTTACAGCTCTCCGTGCTGGTAAGTGACTTTTCGAGAGGAGTGGAATCGGTGTCAGTGGCTGACACCCATCGTGGGCAGAGCTGCTGCAGACACCGAACGCTCCCCTGCACGCTGGAACATGTTGGTTAAAGTTTGGAGAGGCAGTGTAGGAAATCCCAAACCACAAGCTCCCTTGCATGCTTGTAAAGTCACCTCGAAGGATCTTGCAAGAATAAATTCAGCAAGTCTGAATGTTTTGCTGGATAGAGTTTTGTACCCCTTCTGCAAGGATGCTTGTCTAGACAAAGGTCAGGATTTGCAGTCGGGGCTTTGCATGAAAATGTGCTTGGAAAACGATTTACCCTGTGATTTGTGGAGGGTCCTTGAGTGATTGCTCTGTGTTGTGAAAGGCTTTTTGCCCTCTGAAAGCAAACTGCTCATTCCTCCTGGGATGAAGAGATACGTGAAATGGCTTGTTGATTAAGCAAATCATTAGTAGAGCTGAAAGGACATGAACCCGGTGAATTAACCCCTGAGCTCTTGCTTTTGCACCATATAGAGCTGCTGGTGCTCCTCTTAGCCAGAAGGATATTAGAGATTGATCTGGAGGATCAGTTGTGAACCGACTGGGGAGAAGACGTGCATATGTTTCCTGTGCTCAGATCTGCTTCTTAAAATAACTTTGCTTGCTTACACAACTAAAAGGAGACAAGTGATGTTTTGAGTTGAGAGAGGTAATTTGAATTAGGAGCATCTGAACTGTTAAATTGAGAGTTAACTGCAAGCTAAGTGCAGAGAATAAATAATTCAGGAAACCTATAAAATATGTAGGGTTAACCTGAGACCTTAGCGGCCACCTTGTTGCCACTGGCATGTTAATGATGGATCTAGGACATGTGCATAATTCAAAATGGAGTGTGGTTTAGGGACAGTGATTGGCCTCATCTCTAGATAATCCTGATTAGCGATGGAAAGCTGTCTTAACTCTCCCCAGGTCAGTTTTCCTCTGAGGCACTTCATGGGGATCCTGCAGTGATATTTGTGCTTTTTAACTTATTTCTTCGTGTTTTTCTGTCTTTGTGTTTTTCTGCATGGGGAGACAGGGGATGTTGCCATAGYGACTGCAGCATCCACCAGTGCAAGTCCTTGCTGGTACTGTAGCCTGCCTGGGCAGGAAAGCACAGGACTGGCTTCAAAGCTGAATCCAGGTGCCTCCCAGAGGAGCTCTGACTTGGGCTGGGTTTTGGGGATAGTGATGTGGGACCCTGCAGATCAAAGACTGGCAGAGGTGATGTGGTGTAGAGGTTCATTCATGGGACCTCATGTACTGCTTGACTATGTTGGATAACTTCCCCCACTACAGAGGATGTGTAGAACAAACCCACTAGACTTTTTTTTTTCCTACATCCCTGAATTTTTTTTTCCAAGTATCTTGCCTGTGCAAAGGGCTGGCTTTGGGGTGAGCATCTGAATGGCTCATACTGTCCTTTAGTCTTCAGTCTCAGTGCTTTTCTGGCATCTGGTTTTGTCCTGTTGCTTGTGAATTTGTCTGAATTAAGTTTGATCCTATTTAAAAACAAGAAAAAAAAAAAAGCATGCAGGCATCTGCCTCCATATCCATCCCTGTTTACATGCAGAGGAATGTCCTTGGATATCAACCCAGTATTGCAAAAATAAGAGCAGATCTTGGACCAATGCCTAGGGTTGGATGATGCTTTGAGACACCTGGGCGAGTTGGAGGGGTTATTGTCTCCTTATCTTGACCTGCCCCACTTTGGTTATAGGATGCCCAGGAGGTCTCCTCTTCGTTTGGCAGAGCAGCAAGGAGGTCTGTCTCATCATGCTCTCCTGAGGAAAGATGCCAGTGTGGCTGGAACATTCAAAGCCTGTCCTGTGCTGAAGTGTCTTTTTTCATGTTGCTTCATCTGTCAAAAGTTTGGGATGAGGAAGATGATTTTGCTTAGTTTTACCTTGCAGTTAGTCTTACACTGCATGTGAGGTTTACCAGACCTCACTTCTGCTCTGGGGTGGGCTGCCTGGGAGCCCCTGTTTTGGGAACATAGGATCACTGCTGGCTGCACTGAAGTGTTTTCTCTTGACAAAGTTGCTGGGAGGTGGAGGTCTCAGCTTGCTCATATGAAACCTGTCTTTCAGAGCTCCCATGTGCTCTGGACACACTGATGAGCTGTAGAAGAATGGTTCATTTTCTTTTGTCCAGACCTGTTCAGTCTTGCTGACTTAAATCTAAGCTTGTTGGCTGGTCTGGGGCAGCTGGGTCTTGTGGTTACATCACTTTAACCACATAAAACTCTGAGTGTGGAGACTGAGGGCCAAGTTCAGTGCTGTGAATAAATGCAGAACTAACATGAGAAATGTCATGACAGATTTATTTATTGGGTATGGAGCATCCCAGCTCCGTTCTAAAGAAGCTGATATAAATTTTTCTTTGCATGTCCCTGTCAACAGTGTTGTTGACCTCCAGTTGTAGACACTCTTTACTGCAGATAATATGGGATTATTATGTAGCTTCCAGGGATGGGAGTGAACTGTTTTAAAGCTATGTACAGGGTGGGGATAGCTATACTCCACTCTGGTTACTCATTATTTACTTAACAAATGTTTTACTATATAGTGAATATACTTGTGCTTGGGGCACCCAAATAAACCCAAGACACAGAAGAACTTGCCTTGCTCAAGGGATTTTACAGGTGTCACCACTGATGTAGCAGTGTGCTGTGTGGACTCCTGCTCTTGCATGGGAGGCTGAGCCCTCCTGAATATTCTGGTATTGGTCTGTTATCTAGCTTTGTTATGCCTCCAATTTCAGCTTCTCTGCCAAATATATAGCTCAAAATGTTCATTTGCACCTTATGCTTTGATGGATCTAATTTGGTTTTTCTCTAAATAACCCATGTGATGCAGTTTAATTCTTGGCCAAGAATTAACATGCTAATTGTCTGGAAAAGGTGGCAGATGAAGTGTGGCTTTAACAAGGTTTCAGTGTATTTTTAACTATCTGTAACACTTGTACTTCCTGTCAGTTAATTTTTTTGGCTGCTTTTTAATTAGGCCCTGTCAGTTGGGTTTTTCTGGTGTCCAGGTGTGAAGTCCTGTTTACTTCCACTCCTGGGATCTTGGATTCTGCTTCCCTGCCTAGATAAATCATGTTGTTTGAGTAATTTTTCTGAAGTAAAATGTGCTGGAAGAGCAGCAGATGCTGAGTCTGTGTTGCAGGAGTCAAATGCTTGGTTAAAGCATTTGCTGACTCCAAGATCTCCTTGATAGCAACTCCTGCATTTGATGTTTGCTGGAATTAAATGATAAAAGTGTAGTGAGCCCATCACCAGTAGCAGGATAGCTAGCTAATGTCCCTGAGCTTCCTTGGAAGGCTGCAGATGGCTGCAATCTCTGAGCAGCAGGGAGGTCTCCTAGAGAAGTTTCTGCTCCGTCCATCCTTACAAGGAACATCCTTGAGAGCCATGCATGGCTTAGTGCAGGGAGTATCCCATCAGTACTTCAGGGAATGGGCTGTAGTGTGAGCTGGGGTGCTCAGGATCTCATCTGAGACCAGGAAAGCTGTTGGTGAAGTATGTCCTGTGTTGACATGGTTTGTCAAGGCTGACCCCAACAGTCATGGAATGGCTTGGGTTGGAAGGGATCTTAATGATCTAGTTAAGTCTCCCCAGTCAGGCTTTCCAGTTCTGGAACTGGTACCCTGGAAAATGCTCCAGGGGCTGTGGTGTGTGGCCAGCACAGGACAAGCTGCTGTCTTCAGCAGTCAAAGATGGAGGTTTGGGTTTCTTCAGGATCCAAAATATTTCCTTGCTAAAAGACTGATAGAAATGGATACGAAATGCTGGTGACAGGCAGTATTCTTCTGCCCCAAAGTTATTTGTAGTTATGTCTACTGGGCTTTTTTAAAGTAAAGTAGGTTATTACGATAATCTATTTTCTGAAAGTTAGAGAAAATGCCTTGGGTTTTTAATATGTAAAGGGTGCTTGGTGTGGGCCCACAGGTGAGCCCTTAAAAGGAAGTATTTTCTCCGGTGGACTGAACCCAAGTGGCAGTGTTGGGTTATTCTTCTGTGGCTGAAGGTTTGTCAAAACGCCCCACATTTCTGTTGACATGTCAAAGCTCTTCTGCTCTATGTCACTAGTAACTGACCTGGTTCTCCTGGGCGTGGAGGGTCTTTCCAAAACTGCCTCCTGGCTGCTGTACTTGAAGGAGAAAGGAGGCAAGGCTTGCGTGGGGGGTTGAATAGAGAGTGTCAGGTCTGACATGATGAACAGCAAGCTCAGGACTGGCTGGAAAGGGTTGTCTGTGCACTAAAATCTGTAAATGCCTGCTGATGCACTGGGTTCATCTGGAGTGTGCCGGTTTGGTGCAAAGGTAGACCTGATGCACTTGCCAGGTGACTCCTCTGACCATTCCCACAGTCATCATTTCCCAAAGTCTGACCATTGCCACTGGGCATCTTTCATGTCGTAACGGGGAATTAAATGTTAATATTCAGCCCATGGTAAATACTGACTTTTCTGGTGTGGAGAATCTTGTTCTTTGTGAAGTATGTCTTTGCTTTCAGCAAATAACTGACCCAGGACACCACTTGTCCAAGGGCAGGTACTTGTAGCTGTCTGCCAAACCACTGCCTTCCCTCTGTCTGCAGGAGTTCAATGTGAGCTTCATGTGGTTTGGAAAACAAGTTGACAGGTTGACTTTTGCTACCCGGTACTGGTCTGTTTACAGGGCTGGCAATGCCTACAATTTGTTCAAACATCTAGAAAATGCTGAAGTTCAGATTCTCATCTGGAGGGATAAACAATTTTTCTCTTTGGCTTGATAAATCCAGCCTTGGATCAGCTAAATCCCTATCCTCTTGTCAAAGAGGTTTGGTAGTGTAAATGCAGGTGTTTGAACAATAAAATTATGTGGGGCTGGGCTTTTATTGTGAGTCACAAATTATCTCTAAGACTTTTGGTTTATTTTGAGGACATAGACATGGCCAGTGACATCACTATTGCTGAAAGCTTTGTTTAAACCTATATCTGATAATCCTCAGTCTACATCAAGTCTGTAAGGTTTTTGAGTAGCAAGTTCCTGGAGCTGTGGCAGCTCAGCAAGAATTGAGCAACCTGGTCTAGTGGAATGTATCCCTGCCCATGGCAGGGCATTGGATTGAGATGAGCTATAAAGGTCCCTTCTAATAGAAACCATTCCAAACCTTTTAGATTTCTTTTACCCTTGGACAGTCAACTGACTTTGTAAAAAATGTGGTGGAGTTTATCCCGCACCCCAAATTCGGGGATTTACTGCTCGATTTTACAGCATGGGATTTCTGAATCTCGCTTACATCATCTAGTGTGGCAAACCAATGCACAGTGACAGTTTAACTGAACATATTCTCCTGTCTCACCTCAGAAACAGAAGAAATACTTGCTGGATTCACTCTTAATACTGTGCTATATTATCTTGTAAAGAACTGCCTTGAACTCTAGCTGCTGCTTCAACCTGGATTAGTGCTGTAGGTTTCAATTTCTTGGCAGTTGTAGTGGTATGATCTATCCCAGCCTAAAACTTGGTTTGCTTGGAGTAACTAATACACAGCCCACTGCTGGGATTATCCATTTAACATGGACTAAGCAGAACCAAGGGTCTGAACTGGGTGGTCTGGCTCTAGATTTAGGCTGCAGCCTCTGGTGTGGCTCCCCCCCGAATGTTCCCAGGGATGAGRGTAACCTGTGCCAGTGTATCACCACCCTCACAGTAAAAAACTTCATCCTTATCTAATCTAAATTGACCCTCATTCCTATGAAACAGATGCTTTATGTATTTAAAGCATGTGTCAGTGAATGTGGCTTTGTAGAAACTACCAAAAATCCTAGTTCCTGCTTATACCTAGAGAAGCTATTTTCAATTGCTTTTATTTGACTGGGTGTGAGCACTTGCTACAGCATCACTACTAGCAGGGTCATATCTTGTCAGCAAGGACTGAACCCATTCAATATAGTAGCTTTTCATATTCCTTCTAATACCAGGCTGATCTTAAACACAGAAGGAAATATGTAAATATACATGAGCTTGATTTGTATTTTGGCCAGTTATTATGGTGCTTGTAAATAAAGTAATGAAGAAAAGTAAAGGAAAACCCACTTGCACGTGCTTCTTTCTGGAGGTTGTTGAGCATATTGCCAAAAACTGCAGTGGGTGGTTCCTCATATAGAAAGCAAGTCTTTCACTTTGGTGTTTTACCCACTTTTGGTTTTCTCCCCACTTGAATATCTTAAGCTTCTACAAGAGTGGTTTTCAGCTCCTCCTTTCCTCGTTTACTGCTTTAGGAACGCTGATAGTTTTCCTTACTGTTAGAGCTGTGGGTCTTCAGGGTTGTGGGTTGAGGTGTTGCTCAACCAGCCCTTGGGCTATGCAGAGTAAGTCTGGAGCACAGAGCTTTCCTTGTACAGCACGTGGGAGTTGTGCAACAGGCCTGGTGAAGGGTGGATGAGAACAGTTCAGACTACAGCCTCGTGTCTGCTTGCTTGGGGTTTGCGCAGCTGATCTTTATCTTATTGTGAGCTCATGGGATTCCCTCTTACCAAACACCACTTCGAGGAACTGGCAATTTGAGGTGAGGGTATGTGTTAGGATCACGTGTTAACATCCTTTGCGTTTTTATGGTTAAGTGAGTAGAGGCTTGCTCAGGTGGGAACTGATGGTTACCCATTAATCCCCTCCAGTATTCCCAGAAAAGCTGGATGTTGGTAGATGGCAATCCTTCCTCTTCCAGGATGTCCAAACTCCATGGAAAATACTAGCTTTTAGCAAGCCTTGCTCTAAAAGCAAATTGCACATTTACCTAAACCCTCTTGTTTTATAAGCTGGACTTGATGATCCTTCCTTCTATGATTCTATTTGAAAGGAAAAGTATTTTTCCCTTTGCTCAGTGTGCAAATGTAAATTTTTTTTTTTTTTCTTTAGGCACAGGATCAAACATTCTTTCTGCTCTGCAGGATTTGTTCTGGTTATTGAAATCCAAAGCAGAGAAACAACTTCAAATCATCTCTGTGCTGCAATGGGTTCTCACTTTCCTTATCATGGGTAAGTAATACTTTTTGGCCTAAAGCAAATGGGTTTTTGCTGTAATTCTGGAAGAATTTTAATGGAAAAATATTAACTTTTACGTAAGTATTAATTACTGGATGTGTACTGCAGCAGGGCAGTTCCTGGGGGGTGTGGATATTGCAAACCAGTTACATTGATGTTTCCAGCAATAAGTGACTTTTCCTGGCTCTAGAAAATCATAAGAGCTGTGGAAAGACTGACTGATGTTTAGCTCATGTCCATGTCTACTGTGCTAATGAGGCTGAAACAATTGGAAATGTCTCACCTGGCTTGCTCATGGGAATATCCACAGAGATTTCTTAGAAGCAACTGGTAACTGATGCAAGTGATTGCAACAGGAGTGCCCTACTCTTGGCTTGGCCTCCTTCCAGGAGGTACCAGAGATGAGCAAGAAGTGTTTGTGTTAGACTAGTAAAAGAGTAAGGACTGCTTGTCTCTGGGTATTTGGGTTATGTGAAACCTCAGGCTGCTCTGCTCCACTGGATTGTCGATAATTAAACTGGAGAATGGCTGCAGTCAGTATCTGTCTCACTGTCCCTTCCCAATTCAGTTTGTGCTAAAATGGTAATGTCATTTGTGGGTGGGATTCTTGGCACCCTGGTGGGATGGCTGGTGTTGAGCTGGTGTAACCTGTGGAAGATGTGTGTAGCTGTGGGGGAAAAAAAACCCTTGGTGTTGGCCACAAAGAAATCTTGGTACTCATCTAGTCTGGTGAAGCAGCTGCCCTTCCTGGAGATAGGAGAGATGCTTGGAGGCACCATTAAGGGGAGGTTGAGGTTCTCCGGAGCTCTAGAGGAGGCTGCCTCAGCCCTACATAAGGGGTTTTTAGCCAAATCTAATTTGATGGAGGATTAATGACATCAGGTTGAGACTAAGACTTCAGCACAGAGGGGTCAAAAGGCAAGGGGTCTAAATGGAAACCAAAACCTGATGCAACCTTATTTTCTTGTCTTTCTTGCACCTCTCCAGGTATCGCTTGCACTTTAATCCTCATGTACATACTGTGCACAGATTGCTGGGTGATTGCTGCTCTATATTTAGCCTGGCTGGTATTTGACTGGAATACACCAAAGAAAGGTAAATATTGCAGAACAGATCCTTGCTGTTAAAGTGTCTCTGTCTCCATATTTGGACAAAGAACTACTTCCTTATAATGGATGACTTCCCTTCTTAGTGGGACTTGGCTGAATCACTGACCAAAAGCATTATTCAGTGAAGCAGTTAAATGTCAGCCCTTGGCATGAGCAGTTTTTCTGCAGGTTTTACTGATGCTGAGGGCAATACAAAATCAATGTTCACTAATATCATGCCATTGCTGGCTCTTACCAACATATTTATAAGGCACAGGTTTTTTCTGTAGTTCAGAAAGATCTAAAGATTCAAGACTTTGCTGTCCTCTCCAGCTCTTGCAACGTTCAGATTATGATGTGATTATTAAAGTGTGCCTCCTTTATGGAGTCAGTGTTACTGCAAATTAAACAGAAGACTTTATTTCAGAAAAAAACGCCTGTAGAAGCCAGCTCTGGGAACCAGCACTGGTAATAAGCTTTGGCAACTACTTTTATAGCCAGATTAGCAGAGTTCTCTGTTGCTTCAAGATGACTGAAATCATCCAGGATTTTAGCCTTTCCCAAAGGTTGAATCTGAGTGTTTCTAGTTTGAATTGTAGAGTTGTCTACCCTTAATTTCCTCCAAGTGCCTTGAACTCCAGAGCATGCACTGATTTCGGTGAATGGTGCAGGTGTCCYACTTGAAGGAATGAAAGTGTTGATTCCTCTAGTGAGACAGCAAACTCTCTGGAGTCCTTTAGGCTTTTTGATGGGCGACCATGTAGAAAGAGCTTTAAAAACATGATTCATTTTTCTCTTCAGGGGGAAGAAGATCCCAATGGGTGAGAAATTGGACTATCTGGAGGTACTTCAGGGATTATTTTCCAATAAGAGTAAGTAAAAGTTTAACTCTATACCCTGGGATTTAACTGCTTTAGTGTCTTGTTGTACCGGCACTAGTCTGTCTGTGGCACTGAACCGTAAGCAGGACATGGCTCAGTCACCATTGCCATACTACTGCTTGTGGCAGCTGTGGTTAGAAAATCTGAAATGTATCACCAGTAATGGCAATGTGATTGCCAGAAACTGCTGCTTCTGATGGTCTTAGCAGATTCCTTGAGGCAATCTGCAATCCTTGTTCATCTCTCCAGCTTCTGGAGACACTGACACAGATTGTCCCAACGGGTGGTGGCTGCCCCATCCCTGGAAGTGTTCAAAGCTGGGCTGGATGGGGCTTGGAGCAACCTGGTCTAGGTGGAAGGTGTTCTGGCCCATGGCGGGGGATTGGAACAGGATGGTCTTTTAAGATTCCTTCCAATCCAAACCATTCTGGGATTCTCTTCTGTGCTGCAGCAGAGTCTGTATTGTGCCTGACCCTAACTCTGTTCCCCTCTCATAAATCRTAAAATCTAGCTCAGTTGTGGTTTCTTTTCCAGTGACACTTCTGCTCTGGGTTGTATTGGGCCAGAATAGCTGGGACCCCTGTGCACCAAAAGTCTTAGCAGTTCACAGGGAGCAGTGAAATTTGTCSTCAAGTCTATTTGCTTTGGAGAAGGGAGTTTTCCAGCAGTGGGAATAGCTTCAGTTCTCCAGCTTGTAACTTGCTCACCACATGCTTGTATTTTTCCTGCTGTTCAGACATGTTGCAGACAGAGGATAGGGCTGCCAGTCTGCTCTAGGACTGCAGGATTAGCTGGATAACTTGAAAGGGAGCAGGGGTCAAATTTGGCTAGGAGGGAACTCGATCCTCTTTGGAAGGGCACACAGCTGAAAGGAGTATTATGTAAGGTTATTGGCAAGTTTTATTCAGCTTGAGTATGAGGGAGGGACCTTGATACGGCTTTTGACCTACCTATCCCCAAGATAGTCCAGCCTCAGAAAGGAACAGGGAATCCAATTCCAGCAGGATGCCAAAGCAGCTTAGACTGGGTTCCTCTTTTGCAAAGTCATTTGAACTCTCAGGGTGCCTGAACGTGCTGCTGGTGAACAAACCTCTTGTTGTACTCTTAAAAACATAGAACCATTTAGATTGGAAAAGACCTTTAAGAGCAAGTCTGACCATAAAGCCGGCACTGCCAAGTCTACCATGAAACTTGCTGTTGTTAACAGGTAATTCTTGGCAAATCTAGGTGTACATGGAAAAATTCACTACACTTGCACAGGCTGGAAGTCAGCGTGGGTCTCATGGCTAGCAGAGAACTGAGCATGCTCTGCTGTTGAAGATGGGTCTCGGATGTTTTGTGTTCTAGTACCAAGTCCTCAGTGCTGCACCAAACTCTGCTGCCTTGATATTGCTAAAATGGGCTCTTGTCCTGGGGACTTGATTCCAAAGACCTGTAGTGCTGGTTCTGCTGTTTCACCATTCCTTTGATGGCACATTTATCCCTGTTTTCATGGAAATGTGCTCTGCAGAAACCCTGCAGGCCAGATCCTCTGTGGATATTAAAAGTTTATCAAACAGCTGGGTTAAGTAGATTTAAAGATGAGATGGGGTAGATAAGCTAAACTTTGCAGCTCTTTTTAGGTAAATACTTGCTAGTTCACATAGTCCATTTGTGAGAACCCATTATGTTTGTAATTCCTTTGCCACTAAGGGGGTGGAGTTGTGCAAGGTTTACAGAGCCCACTGGTAATTGGCATGCAAAAGGCAGAACATGAGGGCTGACAGCTGGGGGATGACTCCTGCACCTATTTTGGGGGAACAGCCAGCTTGCTGCAGGGTTGGTAAGAGCTGCTACAGGGATCACAGGGCAGAGGGGTGCTAGAGGTGGTTTTCTGCAGTTATGGGACTGATCTTGCAGCATGAACCATGAATAATATCTCTGGATATTAGGAACGGTACCAAGAACCAGAGTGCCTTGGGCTTGAATTTGCTAAGAGCATGGGAAGTCCTGGGTTAAGCTAGTTACCTGCTCTCAGTCAAGAGGGARATGGGAGTAGAGAGGATCACTTGTTTAAATGTTTTCTCTGCAAAACTCCCTTTTACTGGATCCTCATCTCTGTAATGGCTCAGCAGGGCTTGGTTTGTGTTGCTGGTTCGTGGTTTGTTGGGGCAGTCCTCTGCTGCACCTCATCCTGTGCCATGTGTCCACTGAGCACTGCAAGGACAGATCACACCAGTGACAGTCTCACTGGTGGTGCTTATAATGCTGAACTCAGCTCCTGCAAAGTCTGCACATAGAGCTGTGGTAGCTGCATCCATACCTGCACAGGTACGACCTGTGCTGGGCTATCAGCTCGGATTTAATTCATAGAATCATAGTCCAGTTGGAAGGGACCTTAAACTCATCTCATTTCATCCCTCTGCCATGACCAGGGACACCTTCCACTAGACCAGATTGCTCCAAGCCCTGTCCAACCTGGACTTGAGCTCTTCCAGGGATGGGGCAGCCACAGCTTCTCTTGGCAACCTACGCCAAGGTCTCACCACACTCGCTGGGAAGAATACCTTTCTATTTGGCTTGCTGCATTAGAGCAGCTGCATGAGAATCAGGCTCTGCTCTGATGTTCGTGCTGATTAGGCTGGTCTCACTGGAGTCAGTAGTGTCTCCCAGCCTGAAACACCAGGACTATTGTACCTATACCTGGAGATAGGAGGTCATGTTTTGTAATACCAGGTGGATTTGGAAATCAGCCTGAATCTGGCTCAGTTACTCAGCATGAGCAGTGGTTGGCCTTATTCTCTGGGGATTCATGCAGCTACTCTGACAGTAATAAGTTATTTTATGGCACTAGAAGCTTATGTTTGTCTGCTGGTTAGTGGCTGGCCTTGTAAACAGTGCGTTAAGCTAAGCAGTGCATGAAGTGGCTGAGGAAGGTTCCAGTGAGCTGAGTCCTGGAGCTAAGTGACAGGTAAAGCCCAAGCCATTGCAAGTATGAACGTGGTGCTGGACCACAGCAGCCAGATCTCAGGAACCTCATGAGCACATCCTGCTGATCTGAGAATGTCATGCTGGGAGTGCCATGATCTAAAGGTCTTCTTTAGATAAAGAAGCTGTCACCTAAGCATGTGAACATCTCCATGTGCAGTAAGACTCCAGGTAGCCAGGGCTGCAGACCTTTGGCTCCCCTTTGTTAGGCTGTGAGCACTTCAGGTGTGTGCAGGGAGACCTGCTCACTGGAGTGGGAGAGTGGGCAGCTGGCCAGAGGAGGAATTGCTGCAAAAAGTGTCTTTTTTTTTTTTCCCCCAGCATTTGTCTTGTATTCTATGTCTTGGCTGGCTTCCTGGCAAAACTCCTTAATTGTTGTACACAAGTTACAGAGTGGAAATAGAGGGGTTTGATTATGTCCTAACCTGGTCTAGTGGAAGGTATTCCTGCCCATGACAGGGGGTTAGAACAAGTTGAGCTTTAATGTTCCTTCCAACCCAAACCATTCTGTGAATTTTTGATATATATAATATTGGGTGCCTRGTGGGGGTTCTTCAGGTCCTGGCTTGCACTGCTGGGAAGGTGAGATAATTTCTTCCATAGTGCTGCTGGGTGTGATGCAGCTAACTGCAATTGTTGGGTTGTTTTGCAAGCTTACATGCTCATGAGAAGTGCTGCTTGGATCCTGCAGGATGAGCTCTGGTTTTCTGCTCTCCGCATGCTTCCATAGTCAGTGCTGCTCAGCTCCCACCCAAACAACTGCTTTTTATCCTGCTCTTTGTGCTGAGCAGTTGAACTGCTGCGATGGTTCTGCAGTCCCCTTTCTCCACTACTGAACGTGTCACTGTTTCTACAAATAAAATTGGCAATACAGTTCTTTGGCTGTATCTGGCACTCAAATATTAACACTTGTGTTTTCTAACAGTTGCACTGGATTACTGCTTCTGTAGACTGGCTTAGGTCTATGTAAAGAAATCTGTTATTGTTAGACAGGTGAATGGACTTTGCTCCCAGAGAAACGGGTTTGGGCTCTGACAGCAGCTGGGACAGGTGTGTTAGTGCAGTGGGGTGAAGGTTCAGCTTCACTCCAAGTACTGATTGTCCAGTTGGGATGCAGCAAGGATGTGCTGAYTCTGCCTCATCATGGCAGCACTTGAGGCTCCAAGGAGCTGTGTGGGACTGAAGAAGACCTTGAAGGCAAAAGTAAAAACCTGTTGGAGGTTCAGAAGAGAGTTGCAGTAGTGTTGTTCAGTGACACCTACAGCAATTCCTTGGGGCAACCTGGTAAGGCAGCTCACTGCTTGTCAAGGGAGAGGTTCAAAGAACCTCTGTGAGTGATYGGCCTCCTGAAGAGCGCTTYAGTCATGGAATCATAGAATGGTTTGGGTTGGAAGAGACCTTTAAAGGCATTCTAGTTCCAAACCACCCTRTCTTGTGCAGGGCATGTCCACTCTTGCTTGAGTCTAGAAATAAGTGATTTACAGTACTTCAAAAATTCCTGCTTCTAGGTTAAATTTAGGGAGAGATGAAGATGTTGGCAGGTCAGACCCACCCTGGGCTGAGTTTATGCATTAGCAGATCCAAGACCTCCACCACTTGCAGAGAAGTGCACAACCCTGTCTGAAGGTGCTCTTAGGTTGCCCTAGCTTGACTTGGGTGGAAGAACACACAGAATCACTAAGGTTGGAAAAGACCTCTAAGACTGAGCCCAACTATTCCAGTGCTTGACAAACCCTTTGGGAAGAAATATCTAATCTAAGCCTCCCTTGGTGCTACTTGAGGCTGTTTCCTCTTGTCCTGTCACTTCTTACTGGGAGAAGAGACTGACCCTCACCTGCACCCTCCATGTTTATCTTCTGTGAACCCATGTGTTGTGGGACAGGTGTGGAGGGCAGTGGCAGCCTGCATGGGGCAAACTGGGGAAAAACACATGTGTAAGAATACCAGGCTGAATCTCAGCCCTTCTCCCTTGCCACGGGTGAGTTGGATCCCTGCATACCCTTTGCCCAGCTCCTGCGGTGGTGTGGGTGATTGTCATGGGTATTGCCAACCCTATGGCTCCATAACAGGAGCTTTTGGAAAGCAACCACAGTGATAAGGCTGCAGCTTGGCTGGGGCTGCTATGAGGTATCCAAGCAATGGGCTCCACTGGGATCTGGGTATCCTTACATGTGGTGGAGGGGCTGGAGCAGGAGAACAGTGTGTCTTCTGTACACGTGGCTCTGCCAAGCTCAACATGGAGATGTCTAATGCTCCAGAATGAGAAGGGCACACCCTGTTTCMGCTCCCTTTCTTATAAAGGAGCTGTGCTTGGTGCAGGTGAGAGATGAGGCTTTGAAATTACCACCTTGCTCTGACAGGAGCTTTAAGGAGGACTGTCTGTTGCTTGTGTGGCCAAGCCTCCTGTGTCTGTACCTACCTAGCCTGGAGTCATAGAATCAGAGTATTGTTTAGGTTGGAAAAGCCCCCTAAGATCATCAAGTCCAATCATTCCCCCAGCAGTGCCAAGGCCACCACTAACCCATGTGCCCAGGTGCCATATCCACACAGCTTTTAAATCCCTCCAGGGATGGGGACTCGACCACTGCCCTGGGCAGCCTGTTGTAGAAGTCTCCCTACAASTGAGAAAGAGCTGATAGATGGAGGGGTTGCTTACCATATCACCATGCTTTTCCTCCAGTTTTTCCTGGAGAGTGGTTTTTGGTCTGTAGCCTGTGATCCCTGTTTGTTGTAGCAGATCAAGGGGACAGCCCTTCTACCCTGGGGAGTGAAAGCAAAGTCATCTACTAATTGGGAAAGAAGTGAAAGGGAATGAAAGGATGACTTGGTGTGATATAGGCAATGGGGCTCTATAGAGCTGTCACAACCACAAGCCTCTGTGCCCTCTTCCTGGAGCTCTACATGACTTCAGAGCCAGAGGAAATTGTGGAGAGGGCCAGTCAACTTGCTGAACCTGCTGTTGCATCATGCCTGTATGGCAGCCGCTGCTTTAAATAGCACAGGGCCTGTAGCTTCATCTAGGGACAAGGCTGGGAACAGGGGGAGGAGAGAATCAAGTTTCTGGGCATGCTGCTTTAGTGTGTCACAATGGCGCTTCAGCTCCCTGTAGCACGATCCAACAGAATGGACTCACAGTGCCAAAACACTTCTTGTCCAAGGCAGTGGGGTGGGTAATACTGGTGTGACATCCTGGAAATCTGGTTAGTTTTTTTTTCCTATGGTAGCTGATGCAGAGTGGCCTTTGCATATGCAGTTTGAGGGATGGGGTGCACATGTCTGTCACCTCACACCAAAGGTGCAGCTTGTAGGTCAGAGTGCTGCTGGGGTGTTGCAGTTKGCAAAAAGTGGCTCTGTTGCAGCCGGAAAAGAGGAGATATTTAGATTAGATATTAGAAAGAGATTGACTCTGAGGGTAGTGAGGTGCTGGCACAGGTTGCCCAGAGAAGCTGTGGCTGCCCCATCCCTGGAAGTGTTCAAGGCCAGGTTGGACAGGACTTGGAGCAACCTGGTCTAGTGGAAGGTATCTCTGTCCATGGCAGAGGGTTGGAACTGGATGATCTTTCATGTCCCTTCCAACACAAACTATTCTAACAGATGGAAAAAAATTAAATTTGATCCCTATTTTTGTGGGATGATGCAGCAGCCCTGCTGTGTTTTTTGCTGTGTGCTTCCTCAGACTGCTTGTGTACTGCCTGGGGAGGATGCTGCTGCTACCTCTAGCATCAAAAAAAACCCCTCTGGCAGTAGTGGTACCAGGACATGGGTTGTTCTGTACTAGCTAAGACAGTTTTGGAGTGTCCATGCTGTGCAAACAGAGGAGCAAATGGTTAAGAATGTTGCACAGCCTGAAAACAATATGATCACAACTCTTCAGCATATTCTGCAGGAATCAGAGATGGCTTGAGGTGTCCTGTTGGCCCCTCGGCATCTAGGCCAGGGCAGAACCTCTTGAAAGGAGGGATAGTTTCCAGTGGTAAACCACCCTTCTGCACATTTTCCCACTTGGAAGGTGGCCAACAGGCACATTAAATGGTTGACTCTTTTTTTCAGGCATTAAGCGCGCTTGCTTCTGCTATGAGACAGTGATTTTTATGTTCTTTCCTCCTCATACTGGGATATGAGCCACTAATGTGCTGAGAGAGGTCCTAGAAGGAGGRGTAGCTGTAGCTACATGACTAAAGAACTTGGCTGGTTTGGGCAAGAGGTATGTAAGAATTCCTTAGGAAGGAGTAGAGAAGCAAAGGGCCCAGGCTGCAGCAACCCAGGCCCTATTCCTACTTGGCTGGCAGGCTTCTTGTGTCAGAGATCAGTCTCCTGAGCAGGATAAACAGGCTAAAGTCTAAATGGCTGCTCCTACCAGAGCCTTTGAAATCCAGGAGAGCCCATACACCAACTCTTAGGCTGTTCTCCCTAGTGGGAAGAGAGGCAAAACCTGGGGAATATGACTTTTTTTCTTCTTCCATTTTTATTTATTACCTGAAAATATCCATCTTCAATTGAGCTCTCTTTTCTTTCCTAGCTGGTTAAAACCCACAATCTGCTGACCACCAGGAATTACATTTTTGGGTACCATCCACATGGCATCATGGGCTTGGGTGCCTTTTGCAACTTCAGCACAGAGGCCACGGGTGTCAGCCAGAAATTCCCTGGGATCCGACCGTACCTTGCTACCCTGGCTGGGAACTTCAGGATGCCCATTTTGAGGGACTACTTAATGTCTGGTGGTAAGCACAAGCACACTGTGCCATTTCTGCTCATGCCCTTGGCTCTGAGCTGTCTTCACCTCTTTCAAGTGAAAAGCTGGGCCAGAGGCTCATGCAACCACTTCCTGCTGGTAGCATCACCCARTTATATAGTTGTCAAGAGGAAGCTGTGAATAAATGTGAGAAATCCTATCTAGTGGAAGGTGTCGCTGCCCATGGCAGAGGGTTGGAACTGGATGGTCTTTAAGGTCCCTTGCAACCCAAACCTTTCTGTGATCCTGTGAATATGACTAGTTTGGGCTGCAGGGACTGCTACTCCTTTGTTCATCCTTAACTCTAGGATACTCTTGTCGAAAGGCATAGTAAAGATATCTGACATCTATAGTTGGTGGAAGGTGGAGACATGGAAGCAAATTGTCCTAGCTATCATTAGAAGGTGCTGGAAGAAGTTGCACTGACTGAAAATACTGAATAACCATGGCCAGCTCAGCTCCTGGGCTCACTGCCACATGACTTGTCACACATCTGTGTTTTGTGGTGGTGGTGCATGCCCTCTCCACCCAGTCATACTGCTGGGTGCCTGCCACGAGTAAAGAGTGTGGGATTGCATGGTTCCAGCTGTTCAGAGAGCCGCTTCCCTGAATGTATTCCTATAGRTGGATCCCAGGGATTAGGCAGTGATGTAAGTTTGCTGAATTACATTAATAGTTCTGTTTTAATGGAGTCCAGGATTTTAATGCTGAGGGGCTTGTAAATTATGACTGGGCAGAGGAAGCAGTGTTTAAAGTCTCAGTAAACTGTGTTCTTGCATGGCCTGAGCTTCCTTTTCAGAGTGAGGGTGCCTGTGAATTAGATGGAGGTGGGGGAGTAACACTTAAAGACCATGAATTGAACAATCCAGTAACCTGTTTGCTGTTTCTGGAACTCGTTTGCCAATAAATTACTTTAAAACAGATATCTTAATAAGTACCATGGCTGGGAAGATGATAGGAGTAGCTGTACCTGACTTGTTAGAATTGAATGTTTCTGAGATTACTGCCTTAATTAGGTGAGGGAGAGAAAAACTAACTGGATCTGGTGCAGAAAAGGTGTTTGTCCCTCTCTAGAAAGGGCAATATCTGAAGCTGGCTTTTCTCTTCCTCCACTGATGGTAGTTGCTGTGTGAAGCCCACAGTTTGGGGATTCCACAGGACAGCAGTGCATGAGAAGTTGAGATCTGCTTTCTAGTCTGTCATGTCTGTAAATTTAGTTGTGTTGCTTAAGCTTCCATGCAGTCTTTCTTTATTTTAAGAAACCATCTTCAATCTGCTCAGTATGAGTGGCAGACAAATGTTGTGGCCAGCCAGAACTGCTTTCTTCTTTTTAGAAGGAAGGTGGGAGTAGACATTAGCAACATCATTGCTGGCTTAGCTATCCCTGAGCACTGTGGTTAAACCAGAGGAAAACTGTGCTTCCTCTGTTCCTAGGATCTAAGCAAGACTACAGGTATGACAGAGTTAACCTGAAAGCCATAATTTGTCTTCACTTTCCTATACTAGAACTTAAGTGTGATGATACAAAGGCCTTAACATCACTTAGAAAGTGCTGGTAATTCCCTCAATCCTTTGTTCGGTGGATGAACCACTTCAGGTGAAATTCTAACAATTCCTAACGCTGTACCAATACACATAGTTGTTTTACAACTGGCAAGAATTCCTAATTTTACAGCCTACTAGAGGTTAAGGTACAGCAGGGATCCTGTAAGGCATGAGGGGATGGCCAGAAAATCCTATATACTGTCTGAATGTGCTAAAGAGCAGAATTTAGCAACTGCCACTTGTCTCCATGTCTCACTGCACTTTCTGGAGGAAGGATTTGGTGCTGTGAGCAGCAGTAATATCCTGCTGACAAGTGTGAAAGGGCTGAACATATATCTGTTTGCCAGGGCTATGTAGTCAGCATGAGCCCTTGGTGTGGAGAATGGGAGAAGGATGAAGGCTGGAGCAGTTAGCATAGTCTGAGCCTTTCAGAGGAAAAATGGTCAGAGATGTAGCTGTGTTGAAAGAAACTAATTCTTCATCCTGAAATCCAGCTGATCTGTCTCAAGAGTGGTCTGCTTCGTTCTTGGCTGCAGCTGGGATAGGTGATGATCTTGATGCTCAGATAGACATCAAAGCTGGCAGGCTTGTCCTGCCTAAGTCCCGAGGGCCTGTTTGTCATTCAGTTCTCGGTGCAAGTAATGAATACCGTGAGATGTGCAGAATCAGCTTCTGAGATTAAATAGTGTAATAGGGCAATGACCTTAAGTACTCAGGTYGGATGTGTTGTGTGATGGGAATGTAAATGATGGCATCCCACTTGTCCTTGGCTTATCCTGGCCAAAAATGTGAGGCAGGAGCAAGTTTGGACACCAATTGTAGGATAAAAGCAAGAGTTTAAAGACCAGACAATCACACAGCAATACAGAGGAAATTAAAGGTGCTGTCTTTGGGTTCTCATTTCTCTGGAGTGGGGGCTGGTGCTTTAGAGGAAGGATTGCTTAGTAAAGCTGAAGGGAAGTCATGCCTTTTCCAGTGTGGGATAGAGGATAAGACCTTCCCAGACACTCCTCTCAGAGTATGGACTTACCTAAGCACTCTGTCCCATACATCTTTCCTTCCCAGGACAGCAAAGGATTGCAAGAGCTTCATGTTTTTTCAGATCTGCCTTAAAGGTTTGTCCATTTATTCTTTTTGTATCACTAAAGCATTCTCCCAAACCTATTCCACTACCTAATTTTGCTGAGGAATTGATCAAAATCAGACTCTCATCCATCAAAACAACTGCCTTCTTCCTCACTAAAGGTAAACCAAATCCTACTGCAAAGTTTATGTGGAGGGAGAATGTTTGACACCAATGCCTTTGACATCACTAGGTACAGAAAATCCTTGCTGAAGTCTTGATAAAGGAAAATTTTTGAGAGCTGATGTTTGTGGAGTTTATGACCAAGTCTAGTGCTGCCAGGCCTATGAACTGCTTGTTTAGCTGAGGAACAGGTTACCTGCTAATGCCACCCTCTCTTACCACAGGGAGATAGGACAACTTGCAATCAGGGCATAAACTTTGTGCTGTAAGTATGAGAAGATCCTGAAGTCACTAGCCAATCTTTCAGCCTGACCCTTGTGTCTGTCTCCTTCATCTAGGTATATGTCCTGTGAACCGTGATAGCATAGACTACATCTTGTCCAAGAATGGCAGTGGCAATGCCATCATCATCGTGGTCGGAGGGGCAGCAGAGTCCCTGAACTGCACCCCAGGGAGGAACTCTGTGACCCTGAAAAATCGGAAAGGATTTGTGAAACTGGCTCTACAGCATGGGTAAGGGGCAACTGCTACCATGTAGAAGGTGCTTTTATCTAAACAACTTGGTCTAGGTGAAAATGTCCCTGCTCAGTGTGGGGTAGTAGGACTAGATGGCCTTTAAAGGTCCCCTCCAGCCCAAACCATTCTGTGATTCTGCTCCCTGAAGCAGCTGATACCTTGGAGGAATTATCTTTTCTGCAGTTTTGCTGTGTTATGTGGGTGTTTGCCCAGAGCATCAGGCACGAGTGTCCTCTGGCTTCTGCCCCTGAGCAAGGTACAGGGGTAGGGGGATCCCTGGGACAGCAGGAGGCTTCCAGGGCAAGGAGGGGCATGTGTTAGTAACCTGCTTGGGGTTGACTTGTGCAGCCTCCTGATCCCCATGTGTCTGAAAGGAGATGTCCATCAAAAATAGGAGTTGAGGATATACGGAAGCATGTCTAATGCCTGACTGCACAGTGTTCCACAGGCCCATTGTCAGTACAATTCTCTTGCATGCCTTCAAAGTATATCTGTTATGTCATGTCAAGTCTGGCTGGCTTATGTCAATACCTTGTGCTGCAAAAAAAGCTCTGGGAATGCTACCAGCAACTGGGCAGCCTGGCAGAACACACAGTAATGAGTGTGGGTTGTCATGTGAACCACAGTCCAGGGGGGTGGGGTCCTGACATCCTTCTGTCTTTCTAGAGCGGACTTGGTTCCTGTCTACTCCTTTGGGGAGAATGAAGTGTACAAGCAGGTGATCTTTGAGGAGGGTTCCTGGGGAAGATGGGTTCAGAAGAAGTTCCAGAAGCACATTGGCTTCGCTCCATGCATCTTTCATGGCCGTGGCCTCTTCTCCTCCAACACCTGGGGGTTGTTACCTTACTCCAAGCCCATCACTACTGTTGGTAAGGTTTTGGTATAAACATGCTATGTGCCTCTCTAGGTAGCAGAATACTTGAGTCTGTGCTGTACACCTGCTGTAGTTTGGTCTTGGAGTCTTTACTATAAAATGGCTTTCCCTTCTATATAAAGCCTTCCAGCAAAATTGAGAATGAACTAGAAGAATTTCCAGAGGCTACAAGCCTTCAATCATGTTCTGCTTCCAGGCAATTTTGCAAGAGAGCTCTTTTTTTCTGGGGGAAAGGGCTGTAGCTCTACTTTCTCTGGCCTTGGATAGCTAAAGTCAGAAGCAACCTGGCCCCCGCATGCTCCTAGAACTGGCCAGTGGGATGCTGTCTGACAGCTGAATCTTAAAGCCAACCCTAAAACTTGCATTTGAGTCTTCCAACCCAAGGCAGTGAGGCTTTGAGGGAGGGGGAAAAAGGTCAGCTTTGCTTTTGTGGTGTGTATAGAGGAATACATAAGAACTGACTCTTGATTCTTGTTAATTTAGGAGGGGTTTATCACTCTGCTGTAAACAGAAGTGAGACTTCTCAACCACCTTGAACAGTAGAGGCATTTGTGTAGCTAAAGCAAATCTGGTATTGCTGGTGAGGTGATGTGGGTCCTTGTGGTGAGACAGTTGTGCTTCAGAGCCTGGTAAAACTGGGAGGAATCAGGCAAGCCTCTACTATAATGGCAAACTGCTGTACCAGAGTGGATGTGCTGAACTACCATAGCTGTGGCCATAGAGGACAAATAGGAGCATTCAAACTAATGTGGATTTGTCCCTTTTTTATCAGTTGGAGAGCCCATCACCATCCCCAAAATCGATAATCCATCCCAGAAGGAAGTGGACTTCTACCATAGCATATATGTGGACTCCCTGATCAAACTCTTTGACAAATACAAGAGCAAATTTGGCCTGCCAGAGACTGAGGTGTTGGAAGTCAACTGAAGGCACTGGCTCAGCAGTACCTCCTTCTCTCAGAACCAGCACATCTTCTCCAGGAGTCCAAGCTGTCATTGTGTACTTGAAAGCATGTGTGGGTGTATGTGTCCTTCAAAGAAAGTGTTTAAAGTATTGCTAGACAACTTTTAAAAACAATAAAGAAAGGCTTTGCTTTAGATCAATCCCATTACAAACATCTTTTTATAAAAAAAGAACGACTTCCCATTGCTGTGATGATTTGGATGGGGGAAATGATTGCCTTTGTAATCTGCTATATAATGCTGTTAGATCACCAGCAATGGATTAGAAACATTCCTACAGCTACTGTACCCACAAGCTGTTTTGGGAGAGTAGGATCCATCTGTTTTTCAACCTAGAAAGCAGCAGGTTGATTTGACCAGCATGGCAGTTCTACATGTGTGTTGCACAAGAGCCATGTTGAGACATGCTTCTGTAGTATAAGGGTATTTCTGCTTTGGAAAGACCCTTTCTGGAAGTACAGTTGGGCTGCCAGCCCCCTGGTGTGGCATCTATGAAAGATGGTGCAAGAAACCAAGTGGGAAGAGTCAGGTGGACCTTGATCCATAGTGTGGTGGATGCTCTGGTGGCTGTAACTTCACCACTGTATTTGGAATGCCAGTTTAGAAGCAGGCCTGTCCCAGGCACTGCTTGCACAGAGGCTTGTAGCTGGAAATATGCTGGAAATAGCCACAAAACTCCAAGGATAAGCTCTAGGAGCAGTGGGATGGTGCAATTGTGTGGCCCTGGTGTTGCAGACCCTGAGGGTAGCTTGTAGGGGGTAAATGCAGTGGGACTATTGATGCAAGTGTTTTGGATCCCAAAAGTATTTGGGGAAATCTAGGAGTAACTTCTGGCCAAAGATGGCTTTTAATTATTCCATCCAGTGAATGTAAAGGAGTAGCCTTTGCACACATGGGATCTAAAGTGAACTACTTTTAAAAGTGTTTATAAAATGTTTACGTGGATGCTAGCACTGCTTGTAGTGAGATTTCTTCAGAGTACAATGTGTTTATGTATAAACCTGAAACATTGCACTACTTGCATGTCTGACCTGCCTTTTCAACCATTCAGTTGAGCGTATCTTGAGCTCTAAAATGTGCCTTTCTTCTATGCAAGAGGATGGTACTTCACATTCCTGGAATCTTGCCTCTAAAGACAAATGTTCATCCGTCATATTTGATAGATTATTGTATTACAGAGTATCAATTTTTGTACAAATTTCTAGAAATAAACTTGGGCAAAAATAGCGGGCTTTGCTTTGGTGCCTTTGGTGTTGCAGGGTGTGTGGCTGGTATGACAGCAGTAGTTCGTGTGATTGCAGTTGTGCCTTGTCTTCTAGGGGAAAAATATGGCTTGTCTCTCCAAAAGCAGTCTCATACCAAAATCACCATCTCTGGAAGTGTGTAGTGGTGGACCTGACAAAATTAGGTTAAGGATTGGGCTCAATCACAGAAGTCTTTTCCAACCTTAATGATTCTGTTCTACCATCTGCACTCTCCCTGCGTGGGACAGCCAGGATAGTTTAAGCAAATCTTTGTGATGTAAGGTTGGGGTTTTGCCTGTGGGTGTACAAGGAGCTGAGGCAGCCTCCATCTATGGACCTCCTTTACTGAGCAGATACAGAGAGCTCATGCCCTATCGCTCCTTACAGCAAATTACTTTGGGTTTTGTTGCTGCCTAGCACAGAAAATGCTGGATTGCATCCCTGGTCCTCAGGTGAAGAAATCCTTCCAGCCCCATTCAGCACTTAAAATGGGGCTTTATAAAAAAGAGTGACTTTTTATAGGGAGTTCTTAGTGATAGGACAAGGGGCAAGGGTTTTAAACCTAATAGGGGAGAGATTTAGATTGGATATGGGCAAGAAATTCTTCCCTGTGAGGGTGGTAAGGCCCTGGCACAAGCTGCCCGGAAAAGCTCTTGCTCCCTCATCCCTGGAAGTGTTCCAGGCCAGGCTGGATGGGATTTGGAGCAACCTGGTCTAGTGGAAGGTGTCCTTTCCCATGGCAGGGGAGTTGGAATGAGATGATCTTTAAGGTCAYTTCCAACTCAAACCATTTTGTGATTATTCTTGTCAGACCCCCCAGCCTTCTAGTACTGGAGGTGCAAAGTACTCCAGAAATAGCCCACAGTGCTGAAAAGTTCATGTGGGCCCTTTTAGTAACAAGGGAGGGTTTAACCTGTTGGTTTTGGCCTAGGGTTGAACTCTGAGCTATGGAAGTAATCTGTCAGTGCTGGCTGACTTTCACAGCCTGACAGTGCTGCTCTGCAAGGTGAAAGGCCAACTTACTCTTTGCCCTTTTCAGGCTTGGCCAATGGAATTTGAAAGTCTCCTGCTCAGGAAGATAAACCTGGTGTGTTACTTGCGTCCCCTTTTCCTCACCCCTAGTAAGATTGATTTGTATCTCTGTTTTCTGCTAGCTGACATTAAGGTTGGGTTTCCAGTGACTTCTCTGGAAATGCATAGCAAGGAAAGCTCTGCCCAAACCACTTATAACTGCTTGTGACAGGTCACTGGAATCCACCTTTGAGGATTCCACAAACTGGAGGACGTCAGTTCCTGCAGAGCTTTTTCCAAGCAATGTTTTTGATTATCAAATTTTATGTCAAAGCATAGCTGCAGACTCCAAATCCCCCTAAAGCAGAAGATGGAGAGAGTTATTTCAAATAAGGCTCCATTCTTGCAAAAAGGGATATGCTAACGAGTATCCTGTAATTTTCCATAAAGCAAGGTCAAATCAGCTCTTCCCAATTCTTGGCTGTGCTGGAAGTCCTAGTAATTAAAGTCTAACATGAGATTGACGCTGAACATTTTTCTCTTGCTACCTCTTTATCACCAGTCTGTGAAAGGGGAATTTTTCTCTGATCTCAGCTCGTGCCCAAGGTACCAGCCCAGGATGTTTCATAGTATGCACTTGCAGAAGGCCAAATGCATTCTGGGCTGATCCTACAGTGTGGGCAGCAGGTCAAGGGAGGTGATCTGGCCCCTTTGCTCTTGTGAGACCCCACTTGCAGTGCTGCCTTCAGGTCTAGAGTCCCCAGAAAGACATAGACCTGGCAAGTCCAGAGGAGGCCATGAAGAGGCTCTGAGGGCTGGAGCCCCTCTGCTCTGGAGCTGAGTGGGAGGCTTGAGGGCATTCAGCCAGGAGAAGAGAAGGCTCTGGGGAGACCTTAGAGTCCCTGCCAGTGCCTAAAGGGGCTCCAATAGAGCTGGAGAAGGACTTTGGACAAAGGCATGGAGGGACAAACAAGGGGGAATGGCTTCCCACTGCCAGAGGGCAGAGTTAGAAGGGATAGTGGGAAGAAATTATTCCCTGTGAAATACTGGCACAGGCTCTCCAGAGAAGCTGTGGCTGCCCCATCCCTGGTGTTCAAGGCCAGTTTGGGTGGGGCTTGGAGCAACCTGGTCCAGTGGGAAGGTGTCTCTACCGTGGCAGTGGATTGGAACTGCACGATCTTTAAGGGCCCTTGCAATCCAAACCATTCTGTGATTCTATGAACTTAAACATTAATAGGAGTTAAAATTATCACCTCTGACTTTGTGGTGACCAAGCATTGGAACAGGCTGCCGCCCAGGGAAGTGATAGAATCATGATCCCTGGAAGTGTTCTAAAAGGTTGTGGCTGTTACTCTTGGGGACATGAGTTAGTGGTGGCCTTGGCAGTGCCAGGTTAACGGTTGGACTCAATGATCTTAGAGGGCTTTTCCAACCATGACAATTCTGTGATTCTATGGTTCTGTGACTATGCTGTGTGTTGCTGGGACAGTGTCAGGATAGAATTGCTATACTCTTGCCACCAGAAGGTGACTTCTCTTGGCTGTGATATGAGACAGGCTCCTGTCCATGATAGACCAGCCCTGATAAAGCTGTTCTTACAGTCCCTTTTGAGAAATGGGCATCTTTGCTTTCCTGTGGACCTGTCTTGCCTTTAGCTCCAGCAACCTCCCCTTCTCTGCCTTTGTTTAGCTTGATATTAAGTGCATTTGCACTTCTCCGGTTCTTTAAGATCTCCCTGTCCTCCTAACATTCCTCATTATACCTGCAAGAGTCCTGATAAATCTGCCCCTCATTACAGGCTGGAAGAGGGAACTTTACACTTTCACCACTTTTTCCCTCATGCATTTACATAGTTTCTGTCCTGTTTTGTCCTCTTTGCCTCAAATCAGCTCTCCCTCTGGCAAACAGAACAAAAGAGTACATGACTCAATTTATAGAAAAGGCATGGCAGTTGGATGCCCGCCACCTGCAATGATTTATCCCTTCCTTGAATGCCAGCCATAGGACATCCTAAGCATGTTACATTGATGCCTTAAGATTTGCTTTTTATACATTTTTCATATATCCATAGCTCTGTAGACTCCTATTGCATAGTTCTATAGCTCCTAGTACCCCTTCTGTTAGATTTTAGGACAATAAGCTAACCTTCTCACACATTCCTGAAATATTGTTTGGTTGTACTGTCAAGGAGAGAACATTTTGTTTTTGTAACCAGAATCTGAGAAGACATAAACAAGAAATAAGGCAAAGAAGCCCCTGGACTGACGTCAGTGGGGCAGAACCCAGGGGCCAGATGACCTAATGGACTGCTCTTTAAATGGACCATATTCGATTGATATGCTAATTTGTTAAACTTATAAAAACTGTAGAAACCCAATGCCAAGCGTGCATATAGGCACACTGTGCACCTTGAAAGCTTTCAAATAAATAACTTGCTTTTTAATCTTAGTATTCTAATACGGTTGCAAAGTTCTGTCTCTTCTGTTCTAGCAACAACATGAATCCTGGGTTCTGTTTTGAGCCCTTCACTACAAGAAGGACGTTGAGATGCTGGACTGTGTCCACAGAAGGGAGCAGAGCTGGGAAAGGCTGGGGGGGCTCAGTGTGGAGAAAAAGAGGCTCAAGGGGAACCTTCTTGCTCTCAACAACTCCCTGACAGGAGGATGAAACCAGGTGGGGGTTGGGGTCTGCTCCCAGAGAACAAGGGACAAGACAAGAGGAAATGGCCTCAAGTTGCACCAGGGAAGGTTTACATTGTAGATTAGGGAAAATTTCTTCACTGAAAGGGCTGTCAGGCATTCGAACAGGCTGCCCAGGGCAGTGGTGGAGTCTCCATCCCTGGAGGGATTTAACAGATGTGTGGATGTGGCACTTGGGGGCATGGGTTAGTGGTGGACTTGGTAGTGCTGAGGGAATGGTTGGACTCAATGGTCTTAGGGGGTTTTTCCAACTTTTATGATTCTATGGGTTTGCTCAGCTATTTTTCCCTCTCTGTGAAGCAGGGCAGCAATATTTCTTATAGCAGCTATGAAGGTGGGATGTCACCAGCTTGCTTTGAGCCCCTTGTTAATTAACGTAGCATAAGCAGAATAATGCTGTTTGTAGTGTGTACCCCACAACTTCTTTTTGATTCAGTGTGGAAGCAGAGCAGGGTCTAATGAAAGAGATGGAAAAAAGAAACAGAGAGGACATGCTGCCCTCATGAGGTGCCTGTCAGTAACTTGCTGATAATGAAACAAAACCCCCARGCATTTTGGGGAAACGCCAAGTAGCAATGCTGAGAAATCACTCACCCAGACAGGAATGGCCTTCTTTGAGGAGGAGACGGAGAGCAGAAATGGATGCAGTACCCTCTGGATAAATATTTTGTCAATTTAGCCCAAGCAGCAGTACCACATGGAATAACAAATGAATTTCTACAGTGCAAATCCTCAGAGTTTCATGCTGTAAAATGATCCCCTTGAAAATGGTTCTATTTGGCAACAACTTAGATAAAAGTAGTTTTTCCATTAAAAAAAAAATCATACTATCACAAAAATGGACATTTTCTTGCCTGCTTCTGCAAGAGATTCAAGGGATCACCTTAGGCTGCTGAAAGGGCGGGAAAAAAATGSTAATGCAGGGATTTCTCTATTCTGCTTTGTGGTTATCTTTTCTTCTCTCAGCTAGGGGACTTGGGGTGAACATGTTTTAACAGGCTGTAAAAGGCCTTATGAGAAGTCTTGTGGGAATTTGAACTCCATCCATGGTCTGATTATTTACCGGTTCTCTGGTTCCTCTCAGATCTGATCCACCCATATATCTAATCATACATTGAGAATTTTTTCCCCAAATAGATTTTGGCTTTGCTCTGTGCTTTCTATTGTGCTTTGATCCAGGTAACACAGTGCAGGAGGGCCCTCCTGCCACATTGAGCTAATATTAGTCTCTGTGCCAAAATCTCATACTGGCATTGTGTGAAATCCTGGGAATGGTTGGGCTTGATGATCTGGGAGGTCTTTTCCAACCTAAATGATTCTGTGATTCTATGCCTTTATGCAAATATGCTGTATAGCATCAGCAACCATAGTATCCATCCATTCTTCTTCCTTCTCACATCAGAAGGTCTGGATGTCCCAAATTCTTTCTAAATGGATATACAGGTTTCATTGGTGAAGAGTCAGTCAGAATGTTGTGACCTACAGATGATACATAATAAGTATCAAAGATCAAGAAAGTTTTGATAGTTTGGTATAATGGCATTGTATTGTTCTGGAGATGCTTATAGCCAATGAAAGTACAAAGTTTTGGTACAAATGCTGTCCTGAGGAGGCTTCACAGCCAGTAGGCTCCCATCCAATGTGTATACTGATTTTTTGTCTTCTTATGTATGTTTAGCTTTCATCAATGGATCATCCTGCAGAAACTTTCCATTCAAAGGCCCTTAAAGGTCTCTATAAATACTCCACAGAAGGATTTACTTTTCCCATAGAAGAAATGCAAGCACTTCTTGAGTGGAAAGCACAACCATGACACATCAGATTAAGTGATAAAATCACATTACCTCCTCTGCAAGATGAAAATGCAGACGCAGGAAAGGGAGGGACTTTATTTCAAGTAGAATTCAGAAATAAATTTCTTTCAAGGACTTCTGGCAATGTGGCAGGAGATATTTCATGATCATACTTACATAGGAGCTTAGGAATTTTGCATCTTGTTTGAAAGACAGTCCTTTCAGCAGCCTGCAGTCCCAGTGCTTATTCACCCAGTGCTGGTGAACCACCAGCCTTTGGCCTTGATCTACCCACTGAAATCAGAAAGCATCTTCTGGTTGATTTACATGGGCTTTTGATGTAGTCCCCAGTGGTAGCAACCACTTTGAAGTGGGTGAGTGTGATGGACCCCATGTGCTAAACTGTGGTGATGATGGAGATGGTCCTGTGCAGAATCAGTCTTGTGAGCAAGCAGAAAGCTCTAACAGGTTTAATTTCTCTGACAAAAAAGATACTGTAGTGGATGACCTGAGGCTGTGGAATTACTTTCTGAGAAAGGAAATTGCTTGTTGTCAATTCCTTCTCCAGAGCAATCATTTTATCTCCCTTTGAAGTCAGATACACTGAAACTTTCCATTAAAGGGTAATGATCCCAAAACAGACGAGCATTCGAGCTATTCTTTTTGCCATGCACTCCAGCTTTCGGAGGCTAACACTTCAGCTCAATGTAACAGCCTATAACAAATTTTTTAAATTTGTTTTCCAACTCCTGTAATTCAAAAGTCTCCATAAAACACAGAAGATATGTGTTGTCATCATGTCCAAGAAGCATCACCACCAGTAGACAGTGCGTGTGCTAGAACAGGGAGTTTCAGAGGTAGCCCCCTTGTATCAGCCCGTACAATACTAACCACAATGATCAACGCTGTGGGACATAAGCCAAGACCAGCAACATTTATATCTGGTGTAACCCCCAAGCAGTGAGTACTGGTATGGCCTTCTATAACCCTTCTCCTAAAAAAATATTGGAAAATACTATTCCTCATCTCAAGCTGATTAAGCCTCTTCTATTTTTCTCCCTGCTCTGCCTTTTAGTTCATTGTCTGCAGGGTTAAATAAATCAAGGCCAGGTTGGATGGGGCTTAAAAGAACCTGGTCTAGTGGAAGGTGTTCCTGCCTATGGCAGGGGTTTGGAACGACATGAGATTTAAGGTCCCTCCCAACTCAAACCATTCTGTGATTCAGTGACTTCTTAAACCCAGCAAAAAACCAGCACACCTAGAAAATTTTACTTTAAGAGCAAATTTGTTTTTTCTGCTGCCTTCAAAACCTGTTGTTATTTGCCTTATTTTGAGGGAATGGTGGATGCATGGRTCTAAGATACTGGCAAAGTTTAGGAATATTGCACTTAGTTTTGCTACAGGAATCTCAACCACCAGTTATAGTGCAACCTGAGTATGTGAACCTGATTTTTTTTCTTTGGAAAAGATATTTCAGCATTACTCCTACAAGGAGGATGCCAGTTAGTTTAGATGTTAGAAGGAACTAGCTTGTTAAAACATCCAAACAAAAGCTTATTATCCAAAAGAGCTGAAGGGGGGTCAAGTGGCAGGGGGTTGTAAAAACTGCCTTCAGGCAGATGTTATTACCTCATCACTGTGGCCATAAAGAAAAGCTTTCACCAGGAAAAAGTTCAACAAGTTCAAAGACCCTCAGAAAAGCTTCTCCATTTGTGTTTTGAGTGTGACAAAATAGAACTGCTGCCATGAAAAGTCATGGTGGGATCTTCCCAGATTTCACAAGGAAGGCAGAATCATGTCAAGATAGTTTTGATGAGGATGTCTTATAGGCCTCCTGGAAATGGCCTTTGGGATGAAAGCCGTGAGCCCACAGTGTGCTTACTCCTGTACACATCTGCAGCAAACAGATGAGGTTTTGGCTTTTGTGGAGACTACACATGAGCTTTGAGTGAGGGAGTGCTGGCATCCTGCTTAATCTAGACTTGGCAAGGTGCTGGTTTACCCTTTGGATTGCCGTTGCAGTAGTTGGGAAAACTATAGTTATCAGATATAAAACCAAACCCCCAGGTCTAATGTTCTCAAGAAGGGAAGATGCTGTACAAAAACACAGCTACTGAATGTACTTCCTAGAGGAACAGAGGCTGCTGAACTGATTTCACAGAATCACAGAATTGTTTAGGTTGGAAGGGACCTTAAAGCTYATCTTGTTCAACGCTCTGCCATGGGACACCTTTCACTAGACCAGATTGCTCCAAGCCCCATCCAGCCTGGCCTTGAACACTACCAGGGATGGGGCAGCTCCAGCTTCTCTGGGCAACCGGTGCCAGGGCCTCACCACCCTCACAGGATGGTTAAGAAGTCTGGGATAGTCACAACTGCCTCTGTGGCATTCCACTGAACTGAATTGCATCATGATGTCTTGACCATTTGGTGAACTTCATCCCACACCAGCATGACTTGGTGAGGTTTTTTTTGCAAACCCTCACTATCAGCTTGAACAAAACCCCAAAGATGCTTAAATGTACCTCAGTACCTTGACTTCAGTGAATTTGAGATCAGTCTATCATGGTGGGATGATTTCAGTCTACAACACATTTCTCAAGCTAGTCAGAAAAACCAGCAAAACACCACCCTTTCCCCCAAACCACAATGTTTTAGTATGTTGCTCTCTTCAAAGAAACAATAGACATGTGGTTTTAAAGCAATATGGCTTAAAGCAATGAGTGCTTTCCCAGAAATTAGGTTTGGTTTATGGGTTTTTGCTCCATATTTTGTAATTGTGCTGTGAAGACTGTGACAAGGGAAGAGTCCAGGTGCCAACTGCTGACATCCACATGGTAAAAAGACACTCTAAGAAACTACCAAAATTACGATCTACTTCTTCTACAACCTAGTCAGTATAGAAATAAAGCTGGTTTGTAAAGGTTGATGCGGGATTCACTTTGTTCTGAGATAGTGCTGCTGTCCTCCTTCATTTAATTGCCTTCTCATTTAAAATATATTTAGTTTCATAGAATTACAGAATCATATAGGTTCTAAAGCCCTTTGAGACCATTGAGCCCAAGCATTCCTCCAGCACTACCCAGCCCACCATTGATTCATGTCTCCAAGTGCTACATCCACATGTCTGTTAAATCCCTCCAGTGATGGGGACTCTACCACTGCCCTGGAYAGACTGTGCCAGGGCTGGACAACCATTTCCATGAAGAAATTTTCCCAATATTGAACCTAAACCTCCCTTGACCCAGCTTGAGGCCATTCCCTCTTGTYCTGTCACTTGTTCCCTGGAGAAAAGGCCAACCCCCACCTGGCTGCACCTTCCTCTCAGGGAGTTGTAGAGAGTGAGAAGGGCGCCCCTGAGCCTGCTTTTCTCTAGGCTGAGCCCCACCAGCTCCCTCAGCCACTCCGCATCAGATCTGTGCTCTACTCCTTTCACCACTTTCCCAATCTCATTTAAAATATATATTAAAAAGATATGTTTGAGTCTGAGCGTAGCAGGGCATCTCCTCCACCACAGGAGAGCTTATCTGTTGCTTTTTTAGCTGATGAAATAACTCAGGGCATCTCGCTCTCACATGAGCCTCAAATGAGCCTTGGTAAAGTAACTCAATCAGGACAGTTTGCCTTGTAGTGAGCTATTTCGGCACCATGGAATTGATACTTTTAGCTGACAGTAAACATCTTGCTGTGGAAGTGAGATGTGAAAAGATAAGCTGGAATTTCTGACTGACAGACACTCCACTTCACAAACTATAAAAGCTACACCAAACTTTCACAAAGCATAAATCTTCTGCACATTCCCTAGAAACATGTGGGGGTCTCTCCCCAAAGTTTGGGATGTCTGCTTTGTGATTACTCCTTCAAGGGTTGAGTGAAAGGACTCTGTACAGTATCGACAATTTGGTGGTAAGTTACATTGACTCCTAATTTATAGTATTTCTTTGCTAGCTTTAATATAGGTACCTTAATGTCGTGCACTGTTTTGTGTAATCTACTAGTAGTTCTTTTGTTTAATACTGTGTATTAAGTAACTGTGTTTAAGGCCTTTTGTCTGTTAATCTCCTGTCTACTCAATAAATAACTCATTTTATAATAGACCTCATCTGCCATCCTTAGAACTTGTGAGCTGGAGCGGTTTAGGTGTGGGCCACCTAAATTATAGSTGCTGCCAAAAATCTGAGCCTAACGCAGGACTTGTCTGAACCTCCCACTCAATCCATAACACTGAGAAGAAAGTTTTTTCCATGTAAATAATAGCTCTTCTAAGCACCATGAGAATAACAGATATTCTAAGCATCATTTGCACTCCAAAGCACCAGGAGTCCTCTCCTGTGACCTGCATGGAAATTATCTAATGGTTATGAGCTGACTTGGAAATGTCTTCTATTGAAAGTGGATCTCCTCTGCACACATAATGTGACCAGAACAGCTTGATGATGTGTCAAAACCACAATGAAGTGTGTCTGTCTGAGGTAGGGTTAACCTATAATGGAACACTCAGGAAAATTATGATAAATTAATTAAATCAGTTTTAATAGCCCCACATTTGTGGCTCTGCATTTTGTAGTTCTTCAGATGTGCAGTGTTTTTAGTTCAGTGAAATAGTTTCTCACGCACTTTTGTGTAAACACGAATTGTTGACCTAACGGCAAAGATTGTTATGAATTCCTAACCTATATGATAGACAACTCTATGGACCAGTGGACAGCAGGAGGTGGCATTCCTATCCTCCAATCCACAGTACTTTCTGAAAACATATAAATAAAGTTAAGGCAGAGGTGGGCTCCTCTTCTTCCTCCCTTTTAGCCTCTGCCTGTTAGAAAACCCTGACAGCTGTCTCCGTGTGTTTATTCGAACCCGAAAACAACACACATTTATGAAGCTGATGGTGATGGTAAAATGCAAACAATGGCCAGTTGCAAATTAATACACCCCCCATGGAGTTTAATGCATTAAAGACTTGTATTACTGTTAATTTAAAACCAAGGGCCTCCACATTGAAAAGATCTGACCTGTATTGTACTTTCACTGTGAGCTTCTGATACATTGCCTAGGGATGATCAGAACACCTCAGATATCTGCAAGTGTCTCACAGCAGTTCAAAATAACCTCTGTGAAGGGAGCAAACATATTCAGCTGCAACTAGAAATACAGACCTTCAGAAATACCTGGGACCTAAAAAGGTCCAGGGTTTAGTGCCCACAAATCCAGTCTCTTGTGTTAGTCGCTATTGCTTGAGCTTGATCCTTCCCAAGGCAAAGCTAAACAAACTCTTTTAACCCTATATCTGTGGCTGTAAATTACATTATTTAATAAGCATTCGGCATGGAATTTGTCCTTTTTCCTCTTGAAACAGCTCACAAACTTCAAGTATTTTGCTCTGCATTTGGAATCCTTCTATCCATCAGTGAAGTATGTTGGCTCATTGGAGTGATTTTGCAACGATCTCATACCGAAATAAGAAGCATATTTGACTCGATCTGTGGCAGAAGTAGGAATTATTGTTAGCCACAAAGTCATTTCTTCCCTTCCTAAAGGTTCTACCATGCCAAAATTTGCAATAAAGTCTGTTAAATAATCCCTGTAATAACTTGCGGGTGGTATCTCCCCACCACGTCATTTTGAAGGACGAGTCCATGTGTCTCAACTTCAGTGCAAAAAGAGCACTGATAAAGTAGTGCTTCTAGAAATGGCAATTCAAGGATTCAAATGTAATTTCTGACAATTCCTCACTGGCATTTCATCCAGCTTTCTCCAGAGGCTTTTCAAAAATACACCTCATTCTGCAAGACTCTTTACCACATTTTGTTAAAATTGCATTTTGAAATTTTGTTAGTAGTAATTTTAAGTATTTTCTGGCTTTACTTTAAAAAAAAAAGTCCAGAAGAAATGGCTTCTGGTTTTCCGTAATGTCAAAGTGAGGAGCTGCCAGTGTGAGTTTAGACAACATGTGAACACAAGACATAGCCAGTAACCAGGTGATGTTTTTGACTGTTGGATTCATTTGAAGAAAACTGAAGATCACAGAATCACAGACTTGCTTAGATTGAAAGGGACCTTAAAGCTCATATTGTTCCAACCCCCTGCCATGAGCAAAGACACCTTCCACTAGACCAGGTTGCTCCAGGCCCCATCCCACCTGGCCTTGAACACTTCCAGCTTCTGTGGGCAATCAGTGCCAGGGCCTCACCACCCTTCACAGGGAAGAATTTCTTTGAAATATCCAATCTAACCCTGCCCTCTGTCAGTGTGAGGTCATTCCCCCTTGTCACAGACTCACAGAGTCACAGAATATTCTGAGTTGGAAAGGACCCACTGGGATCGTTCTGTCATTCCAGGCCTTGTCCAAAGTCCCTCTCCAGCTCTCTTGGAGCCCCTTTAGCACTGGCAGGGGCTCTAAGGTCTCCCTGAACCCTTCTCTTCTCTAGGTTGAATTCCCCCAGCTCTCCCTGCCTGTCTCCAGAGCAGAGGGGGTCCAGCCCTTAGAGCATCTCCGTGGCCTTCTCTGGACTCACTCCAGCAGCTCCACATCCTTCTGCAGAGGCAGATCTGCAGGTGGATCTCACCTGAGTGGGACAGAGGGGCAGAATTCCCCCCTCCCCTGTTGCCCATGCTGTGGGATCAGGACAGCACACTGGGGGCTTCTGGGCTGTCAGTGCACATGGCTTATCCTATTGAGCTTCTCATCCATCAGCAGTCCCACGTCCTTCTCCCCAGGGTTGCTCCCGTTCATTCCTTCCCCACCTTGTGTTTGTGCTTGGGATTGCCCTGACCCACGTGCAGGACTTTGCACTTGGTCTGGTTGAACTTCACAAGGTTCACGCAGACCCACCTCTCCAGCCTGTCCATATCCCTCTACACAGTAGCCACACCACTCAGGTTGGGCAGATGGGGAGGTTATGGATGTGGGAGCACTGTGTGCATCCCTGTACTTSCTGCAGCTGCAGGAACTTCAGTTTTTATGATAACACACTGCAGGAACACCCATGGGGACATAATAAAGGTCATGCTGTGGTCTTCAAAACGATGCAGATGGATAATGCCAGCCTTTTGATGTGGTTAAAAAATCCAAATGACAGTTTCTTAGGGCATCAGTAAATTCCACAGTGTCCTACGTAAGGCCATGTACATGGGTGAGTTGAGCAATGCTGCTCCAGCATTACTGCCTCCAGTGATTGCTCATAGATTAGGGACAAAAGAAGCCACTCCCCAGCTGCAGCTTGCAAATACTCTGCTTAAAATAATCCAACAATCCTTATTAATGAACTAATTATTTTAAGCCCTACAATTCAGGGACAATCTGGGTTATTAAACGCCTCTCATCATGTTGAATGGTCACTGTGGTGAACTATACAAGGCAGGCACTAAACCTCTCAAAACTCTTGAAAATCAGATGTAAATCTGAAACTTTATCCCTACAAACTCCTTATTTTATAATGCCCTTAGAAATGGTTCTTTTTCATGCTAAGATAACAAAATCCAAYGTTAAGTCTGAAATTTAAAACGAGGCCAAAGCTTGATCTAGTGAGAGCTGGAAATCTGCTGGGACTTCTTTGCATCTGTATCAGTTCCACTGCTACAAAATCATTAATAAATCCACACGGATTTTGGGGTCCTATTTGAAATTTTCTCTGGGGGGAATTTTGCTTTTTAGTCCCTGAATTATGGGGTTAGACCTCGCAGTCTGAGCAGCAAATTAAATGTAATCTCCATATACATAGCAGGTGAACTGCTATGTTAAGTAACTCATTTGACTTTTCTAAACATCACTATTTTATCATCACACCCTGTTCCTGTGGAAATGAAGAAAATAGGAAGATTCTGCTATGGCAATGACATACGGACTTTAAATTCACCAAATCTATTTAAGTTAGTGTCCTGATGTTCTCTGGGATAGAGTTAATTTTCTCCTTAGTAGTTTGTATGTGACTGTGCTTTGGATTTAGGATGACAATAATGTTGATAACACACTTTTTATAGAGCGGAAGGGTGAAGAAGTGGGGAAAGATCAGTCACAGAAATGTCACATTTCATCTGAGGATGGATTTATTTTTTTTTAAAAGGATGGATTTTTAAAAAAATATTTTGGGCAAACAAGCAGTGGCATCTTTACACTGTTTGCATAAATTTTTTTTAGTGATTTATCTCAGAAAAAAACCTATTCTTACAGTTGTGATATTCTCTGATTTTCTATCTAATTCTGAGCTAGAATTAGTTTTGCTCTCTGGAGTTAGATCCCCAGAAGATCTTCCAAAAAAGGCCACTGTTTTTAATCAATTTTCATGATCAGAGACAGCAACATCCAGAACTCACACACAATGCCAGCCTCAACAATGTCCAAAACTTAAGCCTGAGGTATTGAATTTATTTAGTGCCTACATGTAGAATCAAACAATTTGACAAAAAAGTCCACATAGATGTGTCACTATGGGGTAAACCAGGGAATCACTCGGGGGAAAAGTTTAGCATCTCCATTTCAACTAGGAAGCACTTTGGAGAAAAACAGACCATGGTGAGCAGCTGCAAAGGAAGGAGGAGGATGGAAGAAGATGACTTCATCCCACAAGGATGGCCATCAAACTCCAGAAAACTTGAGTTTCCAGTCCAGTTTTCGTTTTTCTTCCTCTCTTTAACAAGTTCACTGTTGAATAACCAAGACAAAAACAAATGTTGAAGACAACGCTGTTACAACACGTCACCACAGCATGGCTATTACAAACCCAGGAGCACTGCAGGTGAATGAAGGCTTAGAGGGCTTCCAGCAGGATGGTCTCCATGGTGTGGGAGCTGCACAGTGCTGAGCACAGGAGGACTGGAGGAGAGGAGGAGCAAAGGAGAGGAGGACGGGGTTTTCCAGCACCACACGGTACACTCAACCCTTTCAGAGTTGCCCGGCCCAGTGGGAACAGGCATTTCCAGTGCTGCTGCAGGGGTGGCAGGACTGGTGTTCCTGGCAGTGTGGAGACAGGTGTTCCGGCCCTGTCTGTGACGGTCTCTAGCAGTGCTGTGGGGATATGAGTCTCCGGCATGACCGCCTACACCAGGCAGGTGCTGCAGAGTGCTGTGGGAATTGGTGGTCCCAGTGGGGCACAGGGACAGAACTGGCGCTCTGAGAGCTGTGCAGTACGTGGGGATGGTGCCGTTCCAAGTGGTCATGATCCCTCTGCTCAGGATGGATGTTGCCTGGATGGCATGGGATGGAGATAGGTGCTGGGGGRATGGTTGTGTTGGGCTTTGTTGTGTGTAGGTGTCATGGTTGGTATGATTTGGGGTGAGTTGGCCTGATGTGGGATGGCTTGGCATGAAATGGGATGGATTTGTATGATGTGGGGTGGGTTGGTCTAATGTTGGGTTGGTTGGCACAATGTAGGGCAGGTTGGTCTTTTGTTGGGCAGGCTGGGATAACGTGAGGCAGGTGGATGTGCTGTGGAGAACGTCAGTTTGATGTGAGGCAAGTGGATGTGACCTGGGGCAGGTTCATAGAATCATAGAATCATGGAATAAGCTGAGTTGGAAGAAACCCATTAGGATCATAGAGTCCAATTCCTGGCCCTGTGCAGGACACCCCAACAATCCCACCCTGTGCCTGAGAGCGTTGTCCAAATGCTTCTTGAGCTCTGGAGAGCCTCTTCCAGTGCCCAACTTCACCCACTGCTCTGGGTGAAGAACCTTTTTCTAATATCCAACTTAAACCTCCCCCAACTCAGCTTCATGCCATTCCCTCAGGCCCTGTCTCTGGTCATGAGATTGAAGAGATTGGTACCTCCACTTTTCCTCCTGAGGATACTGAAGACCTCAATGAGGTCTACTCTCATTGTTCAGTCTCTACTCCAGGCTGAAGTGACCTCAGTCGCTCCTCGTGAGGCCCTTCAGACCCTTCACCATCCTCATGGACCTCCTTYGGACGCTCTTTAGTAGCTAAAGGTCTTTTTTATATTGACATGACATGCGTTAGCCTGTTGTGGGGCAGGTGTCACATGGGGCAGGTGGATGTGATGTGGGGCAGGTCGGGGTGATGTAGAGGTGGATGTGATGTGGAGGAGGTGAATTTGATGAGGGGCAGGTCAGAGTAACGTAGGACAGGTCGGGGTGATGTGGATGAGACCGCTGCCGATCCACAATGCCGAACCCCCTCCGGTTGCCATGGCCACCGCCCCCCCGTCGGTTCCCTCCGCTGAAATATTTCCGTCCCACCACGTGATGACAACAGCTCCTGCACACGTGACGGAGGACACGCTGTCAATCAAATCCAATCTCCTCCAATCACCGCCCCCTTCTTCGGGCGCCGTCCTGCCTTCCGGAAGCGGGCGCTCTAATCGGCGCCGGCGCTCGTTCCAGCGGTTTGACAGGGCCAGCGAAGAGGGGYGTTGATTGGTGTCGTATTGAGCCAGTCGCAGCTCGAGAAGAAGGGTGGGCTCCCGCCCCTGTGGCGTGGGGACCAATGGGCGTGCGGAAGGCRGTGCTGCGCCCTCCCCCCGGCACTGCGGTAATATGGCTCCGTAGCGGGCGCCTGGGTCGGCGTTGCTGCCGCCATTAACCCCTGCGCGCCCGGCGGCCCCGGCGGAGCGGAGCGGCGACGCGACCCTACGTGAGGATGAGCTCGGCTGCCGGCCCTCCCACATTACCGCCGGGCTCCGCCGCCCGCGCCCTGCATGTGGAGCTGCCTTCGCAGCAGGTACGGCGGGGCCTCGGGGCGGCGCTCGGAGGGAGCTGAGGTGGAGGGGGGTGTCCTGAGGTGAATCAGGAGTGTCCCCTGAGATGTGGGCTGTCCTCAGGTGTGGGAGCCCCTGAGGTGAAGGGGGGTGCTGTCTTAGGTGTGGGATGCCGTGTACACAGGGGCGTACTCACTGAGGTGTGGGTTGTTCCGGGGTGAAGGGAGATATTTCCTGAAATGAGGGGTGTGCCCTGAGGTGAATGGGGGTGACTCGAGATGTACGGGGGTGCTCCCTGAGGTGTGGCGTTCCCTGAGATAAAGGGGTTGACAGATACTCCGTGAGGTGTCAGTGGGGCTCCCCCGAGGTTTGGGGGTACCTGAGGCAGAGTCCTCAAGATGATGGGAGTCCCTGAGGCAAGGAGGGGTTTGAGCACCTTTCTCGTAGGCTGGTAGGAAGGTGAGAGGAAGCATGGGGCCAGGGGTCTGAGCTCCTCTCCTAGGGGAGTCTGGTGGTGTTCCCCAGGACACTACTTCCGTGCCTAAAAAGGGGCAAACTAAAGGTGGGAGTTGCAGCGGYGATAACACCCTGAAAATTTAAACTTGAGCACCTCGTGAGGCCGGAGCAGCTGGGGTGTTCTTTCCTCTGTCTCTTARCGGGGTGGGGAGCGAGTGTAGGTATAACATGCAGTGTATTCTGAAAAGTGGTGAAATGTTCCCTCACCATCACATACTTCCTTTGCCTAAATCTGTTTTTCCTGTTTCTTGATAGTTGGCTTTTGGTTTACTGGGCACTCGTCCCCYATTTTAATTTTGGAGATCATTAGGAGCAAGGTTAAGCGAGAAAGCCTATGTTCTGCCTGAGCATTTAGCAATCCCTATCAAAGTGACTCTGTGCCCTTTCCCCTCTTGTGTGCGGTGACTTTGATTGTAGAGGAGCTGGAGCAGTAGTGGTGGAGGAGGGACTAATTAGCGAAGTCTTGCTTTTCTTTAGAAATACTGTAAGATGTGAGCCTTGTTTGGCTCATTGACTCCACTGACTCGGTCCACTCAATGTTATTACGAGGTAGACACGCGATCGGTGTTACTTGAGCTACATTACAAGGTGGGAATATAAAGAGTTCCTAAGAAAAAAATCAATAGATGTCAACTTGAAGTGGAGCTATAACTGCTCTTTGGATAAACATGTTTTAGCAGACGTCCACTTAGGGGTAAAGGCAGGGAATGGAGGTGGCTGTTGGCCACCGGACTCTAAATTGCGAGCAAGTACTTATTCTGAAATGTGAGCCTGCTCTATGTAAATGAACATAAGCATGAGCACTTCTCTGTATGAACAGGAAACAGTGTCTTGTCCATGAGATCAAGTGTGGCCTTCTCTCTGCTGAATTTTTGGTTTAATTCTTTCTCAGGCTTCTGCAAGGACCGAGTGAATGCTGCGGGGAGAAGCCTGAGATATTAGTCATTGGATTTCATTTGTGAAAGTGAGACCAAGACACAGGCTTTTTCTCCTAAGAGCAGAAACTTCTGTAGGAGTTTGTAGGAGCAGAAACTGAGTCATCAATTATAGGATGTTCTAGTTGAGTAAATATTTAGTTTGGGCCATTGAGGATGCTYGCATGTTAATTGTAGCAAGTGTAAGGCTGTGACAGAGACTGAGGTATTGTTCTGCTGAGTGTTCTGCTAACACAAGGACCGTGTGCTGAGGGATCTGTGTACTGTGTCCATACTTGCAATTAAGTTGAGAGGCTCTGCTGAATACACTGCTAACAAATTCCCCTCTTCCTCTATTATCTGAGCTCAAAAGTCTGTTACTAAACTGCAAGTTACCTTGAGGGGGCTAAGCACACCAGCGCTATTTTACTGTAGAATCATGAAAAAGAAAAGTCATTCCCAGTCTATTGTACCATCTCTATAATGCCAAAGTCTGGCTGATCCAAGATATGGGGTGCTATGTAAGGCAAGGTAATAGTTTGCTATGTGCCACACAGAAATCAAGTTGGTAATTTGTTTTGATAGGCAGTTTTCTCTAGAATGCCCAGTGCTACATTTTTTGACCATAAGGATGAGAGCAGGATGGTCTGAGTCATGGCTATAGATTTCTCTAAAGACAAATTCTCAACTGTAAACTCGAGGTGAGTGCTTTTAATGACCAAAGTGTCTTTTTAAGAGCAGACGTACTGAAGGTATAATTTGGGTTTAGTCTAGCTTTAAGTGTTCCAGTGACAATCACACTGATTAGAAAACAAAATTCCTGCTACTGATGTTTTTGCAGGAGTGAAAAGTCATGTCCAAAACCTTTTGCCACTGTGACCACACTTGTGTCAAAACTGTGATGCCTAAAATTGGGAGTACCTGAAACAGAGGCTGAACAAAGTTAGTGAATAAAAGTATGAATTTGAGGGCCTTCGAGTGGTACACCTCTGGTACAGCGCCTTGACGATGCTAGGCTAGACCAAGATGGACCMCGATCACGAGTTTTCCCCCCTAGATATAGGTTTGGTACATTTGCTTATCAGAAGTTAATTGTCCAATTACAGTTTCAGGTAATTCACTCCCTCCCAATTCACTTTTGTTTATACTTAGGCCTAGGATAGTGACCTTGTTTTCCAGGCTTAGAGAGAATGTTTTGTCTAACAAGAAGGTGAAGCACATAATATGGATTTCAGAATTACACACTAGTACAGTGCAGGGTTAGAAAAATCCAAAAGCTAATGCTTAAGGCATCACTGACTGACCTCTTCTTTAACCCTTTCTTTTGGTTGTTGTTAGCAGGATGACCAGGGCAAAGAATGGCTTTTCCTGTTGTAGTCTGCATTTTAAGAAGGAGGAATAGAGGATATGGCTGGAAAGAAATGCATCTGGTTAAGCATAAAATTACCACTTGAATCCCTTAGTAATTCTGCCAGGAAGTTGTTTTCTTTTGCTGTAAGAGTGAGCATAACGGAACTTAAAATGTGAAATAATTGCACTTTAAAAGCAGAGATTCTTTAGGGATATCTCTTCCCAGTTGCACGATGCAGGAAAACCAGGAGTATCATGATCAGTGATTAACAATTTCTGAGTGCTTAAAACAAACTGTTGAATCATGTCATTATAAGCAGTTCAAAGCAATGAAGGAAGTGGGGGAGCCAAACCTTTCAGAGTCTTATATCCTCAATGGAACGGATTAGCCAGAAAAATGCAGCCAGAACGTAGAGAGCCAGTCATGCTGCAGTCAAATGATCTGTTGAATGTTACTGTGCTGATTGCTGGCTAAAACAGATTTCACGTGTGGTTGTCTAGCGACAGGAAAGCACATCATTATGGACTCCAGAACCAGTGCCTGGGAGGGTGCATGTGAGGGAGGGATATGTATCTGCTGGATATGGATGTGGTGGTAAGGAGGGAAGGGGTAAATTGTGCCATTGGGCACAGCCACGAATGGTGTCAACCCAGGTGACCCAGTATTTTCTGTATCTTTTGGTTCACAGACATCTCTTGGCAGATAGTGAAAGTTTCTGTGGAGAAGAGCAGCAATGAGGTTTCAGCTACAGGTGTCAGAAGTGTGTGTTTAGGGTACAGCAAAGCAGAGCAACCAGTTAGTGAAACTTCTCAAGGATGCTCTGTAACCTCCATTCACTTTAAGACTGGGCTTCCTAAAGATCCAGTTGGAGTTTGAGGCRGTTTTAAGAGTGCAAGAGCAGTGCTTAGCTCCTGTGGCTTCTGTGCTAGGTTAACTGGGAGCACCACTGCCCTCTGGATTYGACCGTCCAACCATTTCCTTATCCCTCTAACAGTCCAGTCATCAAATCCATCTCTCCARTTTGGAGAGAACGATGTTGTGGGCAGACCATAGCAAAGGCTTTACAGGAGTTCAGATAAATGACATCTGGAACACTTCCTGTGTCCACTGATGTAGCCATCCCATCACAGAAGGCCATTGGGTTGGTCAGGTAGGACTTTCCCTTGGTGAAGCTGTGCTGGCTGTCGAATCACCTTCCTGTCCTGCATGTGCCTTAGCACAGCTTCTTGGAGGATCTGTTCTGTGATCTTCCCAGGCACAGAGATGAGGCTGACAGGGTGGTAGCTCCCAGGGTCCTTTTTTCTGGCCTTTTTAAAGGTGGATATTATGTTTCCCCTTTTCCAGCCACCTGGGACTTGTCCTGACTGCTGTGACTTTTCCAGTATCATAGAGAGTGGCTTGGCAACTAAATCAGCCAGGTCTCTCAGGACTCTCTGATGCATCTCACCTGGTTCCATAGGCTTGTGCACATTCAGGTTCCTCAGGTGGTCACGAACCTGATGTTACAGTGTGAGGGGCTTCGTTCCCCCAGTCCCCATCCTGCTGTCCATCTGTTTAAAAGGTGCAGGAAGAGAGGTTGCCATTGAAGACTGAGGCAAAAAAGTTGTTGAGTACCTCAGCCTTCTCCTCATCTATTGTTACCAGTTTTCCAGCATTGTTTAATGGAGGGGTAACACCTTTTCTTTGACCTTCTCTTTCTGAGTAGCTTATGTGTAGAAGCCCTTCTTTTGTATCCCCTGACAGATTCAGTTCCAGATTTGACTTGGTTTCTTTCTTTAAAGAAGCATATCACTCATTCAGAACGTTTTGGGGAACATGACAGAAAGGGGTGGTTCAAAGTGTGCTGGCAAATGTGTTTGAGGGGTCTTATGTGTAGGAGAAGTGAAGAAAATTACTGTACGGGGCCAGGGCTGCACATGAACAAGACTTTCAACTAAAACAGTGAGAAAATAGTATCTTTTTAAAAATAGTTTTATATAAAACTCTTCTTATATAGTCTCCTGAATAATATGAAAACAAAGACTGACTCTTAAATATTTTACTTCCTCTTTCCTACTAAATGTGCGGGGGGGAGAAATCAGAATAGTGGATGGAAAGTGTTGTGTTGGAATATTGCTTTCACTTCTCTTTGATGCACACTGTCTTTAAACGCTGAGTGGRAGGGAAGTGCTGCAGCAGTGAAACACCACAGTGTGAGTTTTTGACCTGATGATCTTACTCAGTTGTAACCATACCCAGCTGTATCAATGTTTAGTGTGTGTTGGAGATTAATTAGGAAGTAGTTGTTAAAGTTACTGTAAAATTGTAATTTTAGCCCAAAATTTTCGCTGGCTGTTAACCTGGGGCTGGAATTTTGCTACCTGCAATGTACTACCTCTATTCCCCAAGGGATGTGGGTGTGTTTTGCATGCCAAATGATCTGTTAATAAGTTAGAGAGAGACTATTCTGTCTGAAAGCTGTGCTAAATCGGTTTTCATGCTTTATTTGGGTTGTTCGTGGTGGGTCAGGGAATGCTTTTAGTTGAGCAACTTACTAGCTAAAGTCTCATTTATGAAGATCACTTGTTTGCCCTTGGTTTGTCATCCAGCAACATGATAAACATTAATATGCTTCAGTTTAGTAATCATCATATGCTATTTGCTTGTGCAACCTTGAGCATCCTTAAGTGCTTCTTTGAGGTCAAAAGTGCCTTTGCTTTGATTTTGTTGATGCTCTTGGCTCTGTAATGCCCTGTTTACTTTTTAGGTTCTTCCTTCTGACTATCATCTTGGTATTCCCAGGTTATTCCCACAGCAAATGTGGACTAATGTTCCCTGTCCCAAGGTCTTGTTAAGAGGCTTAAGGGACTTCTCTGAACTGCTGCAGTGTGTTATTAATGAGGTGGGACTTGCCCCTCCATGTTCTCTTTTCTACCCCATGGCTTAGTTCCCATGCTGTGTCAAAGAAGCAGTTAGAGTTTTGGTCTTTTATCTTGGGAGCAAATACTTACTTAGACAAACTCAAGAGAAAAACATCAATAAGGAAAGATGGTATTTCTAGCTGCCACTTCTAAAAKGTCTTGATTAAAGATGGAAAGACTGTCTAGTTCCATGTTATTTGCATCTTTATATAAACACCTAGCAAGAAGAGCTTTGTCTGGCCAGTGGGCAGTGCTTGTAAGGTTTTCTTAACCCCAGTTTAGAGCAATTTTTTTAGCATATGCTGACTGTTCTTACTCTTTGGAGCTGTGGTGTTTGCCAGCTCGCTGGATCTGTCGCTCCTGATGGTCTAGTGACCATAACCAAACACAGCTGTTGAAACAATACAGAGAAAGAACTTCATTTGCCTGAGATCCTGCATAGGCTCATGATTTTACTTTTGAACCCTTCGTGCTAACATTACATTTAAGTTAATTCTGTGTTTTGATTCTTGTTTTGCCACRCCTAACCAGCTATCCTGTTTGTATCCCAAGACTGAATACCTGTGTCTTCTGTGCCTGCTCCTACCTTGTGTTGTAAATAATAGGCTTTTACAGTCTTTCTGCAGAGATTAGCACAAATCCTGGATGTGGAAAGAAGGATGAGGATGCAGAAAATAAGTGAGGTGTGAACGTTGTGAGTTTACATCAGTTTTGGTCATAGTTGTCTCATTGGTTTTGGGCTCTAAAATAAATGGTGTAGATTTTCTACAGGTTATTGTGGTGTACCAAGAGAAGATTTCTTGTGCCTGCTGAACAGTTATGAGCTGTTTAAATCATTTCATGGGGGTAGAAGTTGAGTTCTGAGTTGCTCCTCGGTGTAAATGCAATTATTTGGTGAGGAAGGGGTTTAGAGGGTTAGCTAGTAGGAGAGGGTGCAGGGGAGGATAGACCAAAGAACACAGCTGTCTTTCAAGAGTAATACATAGTCCTAAGTTTTTATCAGTTATAATATAGTTAACTGTTTTAATTATTATATATTTAATTATATTTTCTGGTGCTACTGTTGTTGTTTTAATTTGTATTAAAGGAGCAGATCGTGCCATAGACTRACATATTTTGTTAGATATAACATTGACTTCAGATGTTGCATTCCTCAACTCCATGCTGACCTTGCAAAGGGCTGTTTTGCATTCAGATAGCTGGAAAATAACTACACTTCTGCACGGACCATGTCAAGTATTGAGATGTTCCTTATTCTTTGTGTTTCACTTTCTTGTGTGAATTAGGGAAGACTCAATGCCTTTTGAACATCTTCCATTTGCTGACTGTTCCTGATGAAACTCTCAGTGCAGTACAGAAGCAGGAGTAGCCATGGCATGGCGTATGGATGATTAGAAACCTGTATTGACCCTTCATGTGTTCAGGTTAAAGCTTCATAGCTGTTTTCCTTCTAAAGTGAAACTTCTAAAAGCCTTTCAGCTGCCCAGAAGTGTAAAGAAAAGGAGGCAATTTGATTTAAGGAACTGGAAACTAAAATTCACAACTGTGCATGTGTGAAAACTGAGCCCACGTAGATGAAATAACTTTGACTTTACTTGTGGTCATTTAGTCTGATTAAATCACACTGCATAGGTTCGATGTATCTTGTTCCGTGCATAAGATCTTTGGCAATGTGAGGGAAGAAAGTGACGGATGTGTTTTGCATCTTCTCAGGAAAAAAAAGTGCAGTTRTGTTCCTACAGTGCATCTTCGAACTGGTGTTGTGCTCAGACCTGATTCCTAGTAGGCATAGCTTTTTAAAGGCACTTGCAGGAAAGTAGTTAAATCTTAAAAAGGGAAATGAGTTCCTGGATGGCCRTTGAATCCCATTACTTGACATGAGGAAATGGACATATGAAGGAGCTGCAGTTATAACGAGAACCACAAGTGAATCATTGAACTAATGATGGCTGTGTAGCTTTGAGGGCCTTGCTGTCTTCAAGTGTGTGCTGGAAGGACATTAAAATAGAATTCCAAAAAATTCCTTATGGTACGTCCCACAAAATTGCATGTCAAATGCTTCTGCTTTGCTTAGATCTGTACATCTGAAATCCTGTGTGGTTCTTTTGACTCTGAACTGTGGAAAACTGTTGAATTGCAAAACTTACAAATCTTCCTAGCAAGTGTGTAAATTGGAGTACAAGCATTTTCTTGTCCTTCCTGTGGTTTTAAGTAATCACACATCTGAGTAAATGCCTAAACTTCCCATGTACATTCCTTGGATATTGAAAGCTTTATGTTCTGCAACAGAGTTGGCCCAAATCTCCTGTGAGGTACTCTCCACTTAAAAATAAGGTATCAAATTGGAAAATGGGGTGACTTGAAAACTTATAAAAAATTGAATTAAGTATGAATTCTTGTCTGCCGTTTGACTTCCAAGAGATTGGATCACATGATTGCTTCTTAATATTCAAATTGRCACGGAGAGGTGAAAGCAAGTAGTTAGTGAAAATCTGAGAAAGTTGGAAAGTGTAATAATGAGGTGTAGAGCAGTGCTGTGATAATAAATAATGCTCATGTTGGCTAAATGTAGATCATATTTTGGTAACTTTTTTTGTTTTGGGGCTGGAGCTTTTATGCTTTTTAAGRAAAAAAAAAAAGACCCACCTCGACCTGCCTTCTATGAGCTACAAAGCACACAGAGCCCTCTGTTTTAATATGACTTAATTCTGACAAATATTCAGACATCCAAATAGTTGACATTGCTAGCTCAGGTCTGTTCAGTTCAAAACCACTAGATTTGCTGTAGTAACATTTGTGTTGCTAACTAACCTTTGCCTCCTGCTTTAATGCTAAAATAGTTGGAAGGATTTTGCTTAAATTCTTCCAGAGCTGCTGTGGGTCATAAAGCAAGGAAGCAAGCTAGGAAATTCATGTGAAAGCCAGGTAAAAACAAAGTGCGTACCATCTTATACAGAAATCAGAGCTGATCCTGATCCAAAAAGAATTAATGGAGTATACTCTCTTGACAGAATTGTGAGGAGGGCAGCAGTCTGAAAAAAGAGATGGTGCACAGAGATGAAGACTGTCTTGGTGTGTTTTGATTAAAAACTATTTGATAAGTAGGGTGCTCCATTAAAGGCTAAGGAAGGAGAGCGGGTGCTGAAATTTTAGCCAGTGTTGAAAGTCCTGGAAAAACAATGGTTGTTTTTCAGGTCATCAGGCCTCTGAGAGAGCCCTGAGCAGTGATTTGTTTTTGGTGAATTTGGGCTTTTAAAGTAATTCATGTAAACTTCTACTTTGCTTGTACAAGATGATTTGCCTGAAATGTAAATACGATGGTAAAATCAGCATTAAGAAGGCTGGGAAAAGTGAGTTTCTGGTATTTGTTTTAATTCCTCCCTCTCCGCTTTCTTTTTGAATTAGAAATGTTCTGTTGAACCTGTATGATGCTTTGCACTTTACATGGATTATATGGAAAGTCATCAGGAATGGGTGGGTGGAGAAGCCTTTTTCAAATCCAGTCATAGATGTATAAACCTTTTTTCCTGGGCAATTGAACGTAAGCTTCATTGTGGAGAATGTATTCCTCTTTACTAAGTTCTTTAAAAATCTGCCTGTTCTAACAGAATTTCTGAAACTTACTCATGGCCATGCAGTGGGCCCACTGTCATTCTGTTAGTAACATCTGGAGGAGTTTTCAGCCTAACCCTCCATTCACAGAGTGGCCTGTTTGATGGGATCTTGAATGGTTGTTGCTGGAAGAAACCAAACTGCCAGCCTTTCTTAAGTTCAGGTACTCCTTTGACACCTTTGCAAATTTATGTAACATGTCAAAGGACCTGCTGGGAGTAGAATTCATGAACAGCTTTGCTGAAAGAATCTGTGTTAAAGAGGGCAGATCGTGCTACTGGGAGGAAGCAGGTGTGCAACGAAGAGAAGACAGACCTCACCGTTTTCCCAGCCGTGAGCCATTAGATCATCTCAGCTGCCAATAGCATGATAGGCTTTGTGTGATAAGAATGGGCTTTGCTGTTGCCCATATTAATGAGCTTCACAATTGATACTTGGAGCCAGAGCTAGTCAGTGTGATGGCTCAGTACCAGAGATAGAAAAATGTTGTTTGGCTGTGTTCTCATCCAGCTTGGATATACTGACATTATTTTTTTTTTCCAGGGTCACCAGCTTCTTGTAAGGGAATAATAAAATGGCTGTGATGGAAGAGTCCAAACTCTTCATACTTGTTGTTGCGAYCCATTATGTGACCTTGAAAAAATAATTATGAAACTCCCTGAATACTTGAGGCTGTTGTAGGTAGTCCTGTTCTCCTTGTACTTCCATGAACAGTCCAGACCTTATGTTAACAGCAGTGCACTTCTCTCTTGTTTGACTTATTCCCTTTTCTTACCTCCTCCTGCCACCTCAGCAGCGATCTTTATTAATTATACCAGATTATTAGACAAAAAAATAGTAAATAGCTTTATTGCTTCTGTTTCTCAGGCCTGGAGAAAAGCACAGAGTGGCATCTTGATCACCTTAAGCCATGAAGAAACTGCAGAGTTGAAGTCTGCCTGCTCTGTCCTCTTTTGTGGTATGCACATCTGTGTAGCTATAGGGAGCTGAATTGGAGGAACTTGCCCACATGTTGAACTAACTTCTAGTGTTGGCAGCTTTACCTTGGTTCAATTTTCTGACCTCACCATAAGACTGCACAAAACACATTGTGCAGGATGGGAGCAAGCGTCAGGATGCTGAAGGTGGCATTTTAGGCAGAGGTAGTGAAAGATTATGGTATCTTAGTGTTGAGGGAACTAAAGCATGAAGGAACCAGATGGTTTCAGTCCTTTAGACCTCCAAAGACTTGGTAGACTGTAGAGTTCTGGAATCATTTGATGGAAAAGCAGAGTCTTAACAAGGTTGATGATCAAAATACTTTATTCTGGAGCAGTCTATCTTGTTTATGGCCTGTGGTAAGTCTGGAGAGGTTCCCAGAAAGTCACTGAATGGGAACACTAGATATATTACACAACTGCAAATAGTTCCTCAGAATGATGAAAACTGAGTGCTTTTCTGAGTTTTGAGAGAAGCTKGTCATCGCTGAGCAGGAATGGTCTCGCTGTTCTCCACAGCAGCTCTGTTAAGATGTTGTTGTAGAATTCTGGGAAGCTGCTTTTCTGTCTCTGCAGGCTTGAGGGATGAAACCTGATGGTAGGTTCTGCTCTTCAGATCTCTCCTACAGCTTTCCTGATCAGACTTTCTGTGTATCTTTAGGATAGCTGTCTGCTTATAACCTGTGGTATTTTTACCTGCAGCAGTTTTTGAAATACTAGCCTACTCAGGATTTCTTCTAAGGGAAAATTAGTGGATCTGTTCTCCTGGTTTGTAGTCGTTTATCTTCAAGGTAGAAGGAAGAACTAATTTCTTTCAGGTGAGTCARCGTATAGTTGCTATATAGCAGTTGTTTTTAATCAAGTATGACTTACACTGGCAATTAAAGCAAATGATAACAAGGCCTGCTATGTAATTTCACTGCTCCACTGACGTTCTTGGGAATTGCAAAGGACTAGGACAATTGTAATCAAAGTAATTTGTGTCACAAACCCCCTAGAACGAGCTGTTAGACCTGCTCTACTAATCTGCTAAGAACTGATCCAGCCACTGTTCAGGCTGCATGTGCTGAATTGAGAGCTGTTGAAAAGGTTAAATAACCTTTTTAATGGTATCAGTTCTGCAAAAATAACTTTTTTTGCTGTAGGGTATCTTACTGAGATACCTGCTGTAGACACCTGTCTGAGATCTTCAGCCTGTGTTGCTGCTAGCCTATCTTTAAGGAGATAGCAGTGAAAATTAGCTATACCTATCTGTGTATTTTGCTCTTTTTTTTTTTTTTTTATGAAAACAAATTCTGCTCTATCATCTCGCACTCACGCTGGCCTTTTTGAAGTTAGGTGACTCATGATGCTGCCAAGGCACTTGGAGTGGTTTTTAGCACTTGTATTTTGGTTTCTAAGCTGGCCTTTTTGGAATGACTGTTCTGGCTGCAGAGCATCTCATCCTGGGGGGATCCTCCCTCATGATGAAGATTTCTTGAAGCTTTTATAGAAAGAGCAAAAGAGCTGAAACTTGTCTGTAACGAAAAAGGACCACTTTTTAGCACTTCACCTAAAAGGAGGAGGAAATGAAAGAACTGTGGATTATTTGCAGCTACTGTATTCAATATAGAGTGTACTGGTTTATTCTCTATAAAGAGTTGCTTTTGCAGTTTGAAATGCTCTGGTACCTTATTGTGAACTGCCTTTCCCTTGGCTCGTGGCAGTGCCAGCCTCTATTGCTCCACATGTGCTTTAAGATGGTGGTTTCATTTCAGCAGGAGTTCTCTGCTTTCAGGTTCTTACTGCTGCAGCATCTGATCTGCACAGCTGCTTGTCCAGCCACATGGTGAACCATATTGAGGAACTGAGCAGGTGAAACTAAGCCAGGAAAAGGGAGAAGTGGTTAGTTTTAATCCAGATTGGTTCCCAGGCATGATTCTGTGAGCAGCTGCACAAATGTTTGTTTATGGTGGGACGAATAAGGAGGGTGATGCAGCACTGAGGGCTGGCAGTGCTGATGCCAGTGCTAGCTGAGCTGCAACACAGTGGGGTTTTTGTTTTGTGTATTCCAATGTCTCCAGTGAAATATGATATGAAACACATAGGAGGTAAGAGAAATTTAAAACTTCCCTCAAAGTAATACTTGTCACAAAACAGAGCCCTTGATGAGGAATTCTAGAGCCTATTTCAATTGTCTTTTGGATATGTCTTTGTAGCTGATGGTCTCCTGGTTGAAGCCAATTGCTTTGATCAGGAGAGGTTGATTAATTCTGAGTGCTGCCTCCATGGAGTTCTGAGGAAATCTGAATAATGCAGTATAATATCAGCGAATACAGTGGGCAAACTAGAAAATTTATTTTCAGGATGCAAGTCCCCCTGTCATCATGACCTCACAGTGAAGGATGTGAATGATAAAATTGTCTGTGTTTTTGGAAATTTGTTCCCTATCAGCCAGGCTAAATGGACAAGTAATGGGACTGAAGGAGGAGGAGACTGCTGGCTAAGCTGGAGATTCAAATAGGCATTCATTACTTGTTGCATATTGAGTTCTAAACTGAGTTGTGGTCTCATAGCCCCAAATTTAATGGTCCTCTTCCAACTGGTTTGGGAGAAGTGAGACTTTATCCTAGACTCCAGACCTTGAAGGATGCAAGGAAGTCACAAACCATGGAGATAAGAACTCAAATCTTGTCCACAGGTGCATGTGTAGGTTAGGACACTTAACAGCTTTTTTTTTTCAAACGTGGCTGACCTCATTGTGTACTGTGAATGCTGAGAAACTTGTTTGACTTTGCTTGAGGGCTAATAAGTGAAACATACTACTTAAAGCAGGCACACAAATCAGTTTGCAATCCTAAAGAGACCTGAAGAAAATTGTCCTCTTTGTTAGGGTGCAATGTGGGCTGCTCTTTGTTTTAAGAGGTTAAAGAAAAAAAAGATACCAATAAATGAAGAGCATGGTAGTTGATTGATTTCTATGCTACTGAAGTTAATTAAAGGAGAGAGATGGCACATAAAATTCTTGAATCGTTTTTATAGGGAACACAATGCACGTTCTAATCTGTTTCTTTAAGAGTGTTTCAGTTGCATATGAAAACAGCCAGTGGAACTACCCAGCTTTGAGGTTAGATGTGAAAAAACGTTCAAGGTCTATGTGGCTTCTTTTAAATGGGGCTATTCTTTCTGTTGACATTCTGGATACCAGTTTCTAAGAAACTGGTAGTTTCGTGTAGACTCATGTAGTCCCACAGAAGGTTTTTTGTTGGTTGGGTTTTTTTGTTTTTAATTTTGTAATTCATGGATATACTAGAGATACCTGGGCATCCTATCTCGGGCTCTGTTTTTAGTCTAACTCATAAATAGACTTTGAATGTAATGAATCCATCAGTGATTTTTAGCTTGCCACATGAACAGAAATTTAATATTCCTCATACCTTTCCATGAAGGAAAACTAATATATCACTAAAGTGGTGTTAAGTGATATAAAGTGTCATACTGTGATTCTAGAACAGATGATGGCCTTTGAACTCTAGTTAAAAGCCTTTTAGGACAAGCTGCAAACGGGAAAATTGTCTTTTGGTGTCAAAAGCATTTAAAATATGCTTTTGGTCAATCCACTTTTGAGGCAGATTCAGATTTACAAATGAAGAAGCTTTTGGGTAAAAATGGTGTAAGGTGATGTCTGAGGTAAAAGTATGCACTAAACCCAGTTGTTTGAGGCTTGTTCGTGGTTTGTGGTAATCCAGAAAGTATGTGGAGCCATTTGTCGACATATCCATGGTAGATGGGCAAGACACTGGTGAGTTGAGAGATTGATTGGGAAAATATGACACTGAAGGATTTGGTGGGAAATTTATGTATTTGAAGTGCCAGTTTGCAGAGTGCTACATTCATGGAAGGCTGGTTGAAGCATGGGTCTTCAAAGTTAAAATAAAAACCACAGCTAAGCAATGAATTAAGAGTGACAGTCCTACAAAATTGCTGTGTTAACTAGTTAAATTTTGCAAGAAGTTAATAATGTACAATATTTGTCAAAGATTAAGGGTGTGGTGTGCTTTGAAGCTAAGACTTTAGCCACAGCTGTTAAAGCTGTTTGACACAGAGCGGTGGGAGAGAGAGATTGATTTGATCTGAGGATTTTTATTCAAGGTACAGTATTTTAGTAAACCAACATAATGTTGGAGTTGGATGAAATCACTTATATGAAATCTTTTAGTGACATATTCTAGTGTATTCAATCCAAGAGAAAAGGACTCTCTCATCACAGCGGATGGTAACTGACAGTGAAAATCTCAAAATTCACTGGTCCCTTAATTTTCCCTGAAAATCTTGATATGTCTTTCTGATGTATTTTACTTTTATTTAAGGTTGTTAGAGCAGTTTCCAGGATTCCTGTGAAATCAGGAAGCTTTGTTCAGACAGTTCTTTATGGCTCTGGATTAGGTGGTGGTTTATGTTGGAGCTCTTTGTCCATTAGTATGCTTGTTGAAGGTAGCTTTGGCTGGGAAGTGTTTCCAGCACGATGATGCAGAACATYTGGGTGATGCTGCTGCTGTGTTTGAAGCTGATAGTGTCACACATTTATTTGCTTGAAACTGCTTGAAGAATTGGGGTGAGTTAGACATRTGGGATAAAAATGACATACAGGACAGAAGTAAGAATAGCATCTCTTGAATATCAGTGTTGCTTAACCCAAGCTTTTAGGTGTTTGTTGTTGCTTGTCCTGTGGCTTTGCTGAATCCTTGCTGTTTACAATTGCTGTCTGCCAGAGAAAATGGAGTGTTTGGTGGGATTTTTTTTTTACAGCGGTGCTTCATTAATCAATAAAATGCTTTTAAAAAAAAAAAAGGAAGAGTTCATTTTCAATCTAAGAAAATTCCTTCTTTGATTATGTAGGATTTTTTCTTATTTTTAGCGCCGGCTTCGTCATCTTCGGAATATCGCTGCGCGTAACATTATCAATAAGAATGGTTATCGCCTCTTGGATACGTACTTCACTCTTCACTTGTGTGATAACGCCAAGATATACAAAGGTAAACCAGGCTTGCTATCAACCTTTTTGCTAGTTAATCTTTGAATTCTTGTGATATGAATTCTCTCTCTTTTTCTTTGTCTTGACAACTTGCTGCCATTATTTACATCACCTTTGCTAACACTGGAGAAGAGCTCTTCAGTTTCCTCAACCTTGTAAAAGCTTTTGATGTTAGCAGCCAAGGAAGCAAAACAGATGACAAGGTTTGGTAGTCTCTTAAATCAGCCTATTTTTCTCATTGCTCTTCCTCCAGGGATGATGTAAGAAATCGGGAACTTCCAAGGACACATAAAAGTTAAAGCTTTCAGAGCCTTAGTTATCTTTTGTGGGGGAGAGTGTCCCACTCTGTGTGTACCAGTTCTTTTACAGAGCGTACACCAGCACTTACTATTATCAAAGTTTTCCAAAAATAGAATTGTCAGCCAATGACACGAAGCATCCAGACATCTGTTCTGCTTTGGATAACTAATTTTGAGCATTAGATCTSATCTCTGTCATGCTTTGCTTTCCCACTACCATATATAGTTCTTCATTGTGGAGAGACATTATTGAAAATATATTTTAATGTTCCTTTTGATGTGATCAGTAATTGTTGGAGATGAATTTTGGTTTTCTCCAAATTTTTATTTTCATCTGACATCTTGCCTTGCTTTTTTTCCCAAGGTTAGTGTTTTAGAAGGATAAGAATACAAAATTTGAGCTTGCTACCTGGACTTTGTTGTGGTGGTTGATTGAATCTGTCACTGTTTCTGCAGTGTTTGGCATTAGGGACTGTTTTGCACTTTATCAAAGCTTTATCCTTGGCCTTCAGTGGGCTGCTATACTGTACAAAATTTGTATTCCAGCCTCTAAAGCTTTAAGCTCTTACTTTGGCTGGGAAAGCCAAGGTTCATGCCTCAGCAGTTGCTTATTCCCGTTTAAATACATGGTTGTTGGCACCTGTGTCAGGTAACTTGGCTGGTCCCTCTCTGAGTACTTGGAACAGGTTACCCTCACTCTTCAGGAAAGCTCTGTAATTAATTTATCTGAGCTGCTATGTTCCAGGAAGATGTGTGGCAAACTAGTCACTTTGCAAATATTGTCCAAATACTGTTAAGTACTGGGGCATTTTCTTTCCTCAGAAATCAAAGCCTCAGTAAATTTTGACAATTACCATGGGTATGAAGATAAAATGCTAAATTTAAATAATGTCTTGTAAAAACTAAGTATGAAGCAGTAATTTTAGTCAAAAGCATGACTGCATTTCAAAGTCTTTCTCATGAATCTGTTACTAATAAAGTGGATCCACTAACATTTGTCTTTTGTGAGTGTTACTTGTTTTAGCTTTTTCTGTTTCGAGTACTAGGATTTGTATCAGTGTTTAAGCTAATCTAAAGGTGTTTTTTTACTCATTTTTCTTTAGAATTTTATAAGAGTGAAGTGATCAAGAATTCTCTGGTAAGTTACTTTCATGTGGGAAAAACTTTATTTTAAAAATTGTGTATTTAGTGTATTGATTTATCTGCTGAATRCCATAACTGTTTAGTGTGTCTTTCCACTCTTCAGTTCTGCTAGGAGCATCATATTCTTCTCCTCCTTTTCAGATTATWTTCATGAGGGTTCGAGTAGGGAGTTACTGAGTGGTAGAAATGCTGATTTCTATGAACATCTTCATGTTGTATAGGAAAACAGCAAGGAACGTGTACCTGCCAGATATAAGCATGTATATTCTTTGAAGAGCTAATAGCTGTAAGAAACTGAAGTTTGAAAACATCTTAGATTTTCTAAATTTTTCAGTTTAGATCAGTTAAGGGGCCGGAACTGAACAGTTTACTACAACTCCCTTTGTGGAAGTAGGATGTTGCAGATGTTGGCTAAGGGGGTTTGAAAACCTGCTGAAGACTTTTTAATGCCTGCATTAACAAGATAGAACCACACCATTTATAGCATCCTGGGCTGTAAATGCTTTGAAACCCTCCTGAATGGAGGAAAAGCTCTCTGCATCCTCAAGGCTRTTCAGCTTCTTATCTCTTAAGTTGTTAGGATTTTTAGTTCTGCCTATTCTAAATCAGGAAAGGAAAAACAAAAAGGGAAGCTAACCAAAGGACATAAGAGGTGGAATGACAAAAATCTAAATAAAAGATGTATTGAGGACATCTCCACATCACTTATGGGTAATTTTTAATGACCTGGTATTATTGTGCCTCAATAGCTACAAAATATCGCTTCTTGTTAGGAGAACTTGATTAATGCATTCCTTCTGTAATACTTATGGGGTAAYTTTGCCTCGCCTTTCTTTTTGGAGGCATCTTATCCCAAATTGCCTCATCCCAGTTCAGGGATGCTTGGCCTTTTCCAAGCTGCTTAAGCACTAGAAGGAAAGGTGAGTTCTTTCATGGGGTGGTGGGTTCCTACCTTTTGTTTTGGAGGAGCAACTGTTTCTGTGTTCAGCAGAGGAGGGCGATTAAATTAATATATAAAAGCACTTTCCCATTTCTGCTTTTGGACAACCTGTTGTCTCTTGGCACTAGTAATGTTGGATTGACTTGGTTTTGTTACAGCTTGGGTCAGTTCTTTAGATGTTATCAGAGATGARTGGAAATTCTTGGAACACCTCATGTTTGCAAATCTGAGTTCTAGTGGAATAGATGTTTGCAGTTTAGCTTAATGTGTGCTGCTTCTGTAAAGCTCCAGGTGCAAGTCTGATCTGTGGAGTAAAGATGAGCTTTTAGTGACAGCATTTGAGGATTGAGCATCAGTCAAGGAGGAGAAGAATGAACAAATATGTCAGCAAGTTCTGCAAATTTAATTATTGGGGAATAGATGAGCACTCAACTTCGGCACTGCAAGCTATACCCTGGTTTTCAGAAACTGAATTATAACTGGGAAAGGAATGTTACTTCCACTTTGAAAGTTCCTGATTTGGTTAATTGAATTAGTAAATTCCGAAGTAAATTCTTTTATGTCTTGACATAGAAGGAAGCAGAACCTATTCACAGTTTCTGAAGTACTTTACAGCATATACCTTTTAACTGGGGAATTCTCTCTAAAAAACAATGTAAGGAAGCAGCAGAGCTTGTTGGCTTCAACTCTGTATGAACCTTGAAATGGCTGTTGTTCCTCATTCTTCATATTTTTTAGAATCTTCGGGGTGGGCTTTGCTGCTTTCTGWATTGTCAATTTTTGGACTACTTTCAGCTGGTTTAAATGGTATTTATCCTTCTTTGAATACTTAGAATCCAACATGGAGAAGTCTGGACTTTGGAATAATGCCTGATCGTCTTGATACCTCTGTCTCTTGTTTTGTTGTGAGGATCTGGGGTGGCAAGAAGGAGCACTTTCAGCTTTTGATTGAATGGAAGGTCAATCTGGATGGGTTAAAGTACTTGGGCCAGCAGGTAATGTGAAAACATTTTTTCTCAACTTGAGGAAACAAAACATCTGGATGAATTCATATATAGAGTGCTAAGAAGGGAAATGAGTGTGTTTGAGGGTTGTATTTTAAAGTTTGATTACAGATATTCATGTTAGTTTACATCAGAGCTTTAAATCATGAAATTGTACAGTGGTTTGGGTTGGAAGAGGCCTTGAATATCATCCGGTTCCACGCTTCTACCAAGGGCAGGGGCAACTTCTGCTAGACCAAGTTGCTCCAAGCCCCATCCAGCCTAGTCTTGAACACTTCCAGGGATGGGGCAGGCACAGCTGCTCTGGGCAACCTGTGCCAGGGCCTCACCACCCTCACATGAAAGAATTTCTTCCCAATATCCCATCTAATCCTGCCCTCTGGCAGTGGGAAGCCATCCCCTCTTGTCCTGTCTGTCTAGGCCCTTGTCCAAAGTGCCTTTCCAGCTCTCTTAGAGCCCCTTGAGACACTGGCAGGGGCTCTAAGATCTCCCTGGAGCCTTCTCTTCTCCAGGCTGAACTCTTGAGTTGTACCTTTGTTTAGTTTCCAGCTCTCTTAGTTATTTTGTCACCTGGAAATGCAATAATAGGAAAGACGCTCTGGCTAGTATTTCTGATTTCAAGGTAGAATGGTTGAACATATTGACTGTTGTTAAAGCTGTGAAGCAAACGTTTTCCATGGCTAAATTCGGTTTTCTCTGAGGTTTTATGTGCTTCTGGAATTACAGGTGGTGAAAAACTGCTTTAAACTCTCGGGCCAATTTTTGCTTGTTTGGTGTGAAAATTTGCAGTAAGATGGTGTAAACTGATTTGTTTTCTTCCCTCCTGACAGATCCATGCAAGAAACCCAAATGAGATTATTTTTGGTCTCAATGATGGTTATTATGGAGCTTCATTCGAACAGAAGGTAAAGGTATCTTGTATTTATTCTGGCTTGTTGGTACTGGTAACAAGCTGAAATTCAACCTGTAAGCTTGATTTTTCATGTTTGGATGCTCAGAACATTAAAATGCTTTGTTTTGAGAAGAAAAAGTTTTTTTGACATTACAAATAAGAACTAATATCTTGCCTTGGTTGCATGGCTKTCTTCACTGTTTTGAAAAGACTTAGAATGTAGCATCTAAAGTCCAAAAACCCTCTGGTTACTGAAAATAAGCTTTGACTGTATTCTTTGAGGCAGGCATTTCATTCAAACATAGGACATACTGAAAGTGATGTGGATGTTAAGACTCATTTTCATGGCAAATATAAAAATACATTAAGTTTTGGTTATCAGTCTGACATGTGGAGTTTTTAGCTCTTTAATGGGAAGCTATTTCTTTGCTCATGCTGCATCTCTTTTACCCCATGACTTTTTTTCCTCAAGGATCCACTGTAAGTATTTGTGCCTGTCCAGCCAATACTGTCTCTGGTTATTACCTCATTGATGATGAAAAGGTTTAAACTTGCCTATCGTAAGTAGTGCATCTGACAGGTTTTTTTTTTAATCCCAAATTGCTTGTGGCAGTAATCTGGTATAGATTGGTTGTGTTAAGGAGTCCCTGTCTGGAGAGAAAATGACTCCTTCAGTTTTCCTGAAGCAAGTTTTTCAAGATTTCAGTACTGACAGCCTGGGCCTGAATTCGAAGATGGGAACATTTAATTTATTTTTCTGATTGTTGTCAGGACTTGTTCCCTAGCTTATAAGGTTTAAAGGTACTTCTTGGTTTTGGTAATAGAATCRTATCATAGAATGGTTTGGGTTGCAAGGGATCTTCAAGACCATCTYGTTCCAGCCTCCTGCCATGGGCAGGGACAGCTCCCACTAGGTCTGGTTGTTCCAAGCCCTGTTCAGCCTGGCCTTGAACACTTCCAGGGATGGGGCAGTCACTGCTCTGGGCAACCTGTGCCAGAGCCTCACCACCCTCACACGGAAGAATTTCTTCCCAATATCCCATCTAACCCTGCCCTCTGGCAGTGGGAAGCCATTCCCTTGTCCTGTCATTCCAGGTGCTTGTCCAAAGTGCCTTTCCAGCTCTCTTAGAGCCCCTTGAGCCACTGGCAGGGGCTCTAAGGTCTCCCTGGAGCCTTCTGTTCTCCAGACTGAACACCCCCAGCTTTCCRAGCCTGCCTCCAGAGCAGAGGGGCTTCAGCCCTCAGAGCCTCTTTGTGGCCTCCTCTGGACTCATTCCAGCAGCTCCGCATCCTTCTGATGTTGAGGATTGCAGAGCTGGATGCAGCACTGCAGGTTGGGTCTCACACCTTCCAGGTTCCTCTGTACACACTCTGTATCTTGGTTGCAAACACAGTCGTAGCCTGACATGTAGAGGAGCAGAGTAGGAGATGCTTGCAGCATTCCTGGTGGAGAAATTCTAAGTAACCCAGACAATTGTAGTATAGTAATTGTTGTCTTACCTGAGTAAAAGAACCGTAGCCAGACCCTCTTTATTGCTATTATCATCACTGATTCTTCACTTTTTTTCCTACAGATGTCATAAAACTTTTAAATTCTCCATCCTTGACAATATATAGGTATTAGGAGTTTTACCTTTCTTCCATATCTTCTGTCCAGCAGTAACTTGGCTGTTGCTGAGATGCAGTTAAAAAAATAAGTGTTTTGTTTCGGTCATGTTCTTACTCAAGTTGCAGTTTTTCCTTGCCATGAGCAGTAAAAAAAAATCTGGGTTTCTAAGGTTTCAAAAACCTTTGTGGTATCTTCTGAGCACTGAATGGTACTCTTTCTTTACTATAGATGTCTGACAGTAACTTTTCTTCTAGTGTTTACAGCTTTTCTTCTCAGTAGAAATACAAAAGTGTGCTGCCAATATAGCTGCTTTGTTCTTGATCCCATTTGACTTTYGCGTGAGTGTACCTCCAACTTCTGGACTTGTTCAAGTTTATTTTATTATTTTGTAGTAGATTACGCAGTAATTTTGCTGGAAGATTTCAGCAGGGTTCTGCTTCTTTCATCAGAACTATGCCCAATTTATTTTCCTGTTTCCTTTCTGGCATGGGACCACTGAAGCACTTGCTCCTCTGTTTCACCCTCTCTAGTAATCATATACTGAACCTTTATTTGGAGTTGCTTGAACTGGACCAATGTTTAAATAAGATAGATGTGAGCTTTAGGGATTTATTTTGAAGCTGTCAACCTGGATGTAAAGTATTCCCGATCCTTGAGCAGCTTTCTGAATCTGTTTGGTTTTGTCTGAGGCTTCGTGCTTATGTGTAAAACCATGTGTATTTGCCCACTTTCAGCATAATTCTGGATACAGTACTGGCTTTCCTAAAGCCAGGTTTCTCTTCCTCTGGTTTTCTCAATGCCTTCCTGACTTTCAGATTTCCTTTCAACCATTTCATACTGGCTGCTCCCAACTGATAGAACTCACCCTTGTTCTTGCAGTGATACCTTTTCTGAAAGTGCATTGAAGGAAGCAAGTATAGCTTCTAGTTAATGACTAGCTTTCTGTTGTCTCCTTAAAGAAGTAAAAGCAGAACTAGTCAGTACAGCTCTCCATAGTCAAAATAATTTGACTGTTGTCAGGGGCATGGGGAACAGAAAAATAGGTTATATATTTCAGGGATGCTGAATTGYAGCTTCATTTTCAACTATCAAGAAGGAAAGAACCTCATATTTGGAAAGCTGTATCTCTCTTTTTTTGGTCTGTGGTCTCCATCAATGCAGATAGAGTCTTTCCCCACGTATGCTTATTCTTAAATTAYTTTTTAGTATCTAGATCCTAGCCACTTCGCACAAGCAAAGCCTTTTTGTGTGTTTACAAGTACATGTGCCTATATCTAATAAATGTGGCAGAGAAAAAGACACTCCCCTTTCAGAGGGCAGACTTCATAGTAGCTAAGTCTGAAACTCTTTCGTTGCATGTTCTGCAAGTTTTCTCAGGGTAGAACAGTTTGCATACACCATTTGGTGCCTGACTTTTTGGGAAATGCCTTTCAACACTGTCATACAGGAGAAAAACAAAAGGCTAAARTAGGTTGCTGCTGCAAATTCTTTCACTCCTGAAATGAGTTATTCTAGGTCAGTCCACTTGTTCTCTGAAAAATGTTGCACTTTGCTTTCTGAAGGTAGTGTTTGTTGAAAGGCCATCAACCTCATGCTGTAAAATCCTTGAATAGTTTGGGTTGGAAGGGACCTTACAGTTCATCCAGTTCCACCCCCCTGCCATGGGCAGGGACACCTTCCACTAGACTGGGTTGCTCCAAGCTCTGTCCAACCTGGCCAGGAACGCTTCTGGGGATAGGGCATGGTGATGCTGGTACCTTGTGCATTTTCAGTTTTCCACCATCGTAGTTCTTTCAGACATCAAGATGTTTTTAGTTTGGTATTTTTTTATGGAGAGATAAGTGTGGATTTCAGCATGTAGTGTCCAGTGCCTTGGGTATGGAAATGAGGAGCAGAGAGAGCTGCTGGGGTGGTGCCTCCGTAGCAATGTGATGCACCACAAAGTGTGTAGATCTCAGAATTATTTAGGTGGAACCATATTTTTGGTGGAATGTCTGCTGTGTGGACACAGTTGTGTCAGGAGATGTTGACGTGTAACTCTGAATTTCAACATCTTCTGTATGGAGACAGATTCTTGTTGAGTCACGAAAGAATCTGTAGACAGGGATTGTAGTACTCAGAATCCGTCTCTATCACTGTTGGAAAGCTGGCTGATCAAAGATACCAGGTGGGGCTGCTTTATACACTGAAATAAATGCCTTTTTTCCTGCAATCCATAAACTTTCTGACAGTGCTGCCGGTGGCTTGACCTACGTAGAATTCACTTTATCATGTAAAGTTCTGAGTTTCTGGCTTTTCTAGGAATTTGTGTGACCATKCCTGATACAGAAAAGGTCAATATCTGACCTTTGCAGCATGAGGAATTGCTGTTTGTAACTGTTTTGATCCTTTTTGTGCAGAATGGACACTTTGGTCTCTTAAAAGGACAACCGTACGTGATTCTTACTTTGTAACTTCCAGAAACTTGTTCACGTCACTCAAAACTAAGATGGCTTTGATCTTTTAATGTGTTACAGCATGGATAAAGGATAGAGCTTTATCTCATGGTTGTGTAATTCTCTGGCATGTGACTGAGTGGGCTCTCAGGTCTGAAGCTGAAGAATGGCAGTGCTGTCAATTGCACCTTTCAGTGTTTCTGTGCATAAAATTTAGTTATGGATTATAAAGTTTAAGAAAACAGTCTGTGTCAAGGACACAGATAAACTGATAGATCTTTTATACCTTTATAGGTAAGTGGTGTTATTGCCATCTTAAATTGTTTCTACCTACCAAATGCCACAGCATTTATTCTACTAAAAGTGCTTGTTTTTAGACAAGATGGAAATTTATTTTATTCCTAAATTAATATTCTTTCTTTGCCTTAAGGATCACTCAGGTGCCCTGAAGAACAGCCTTCTCCAGGTGGATCAGAACTGTGTTCGTAACTCTTACGATGTCTTCTCTTTGCTTAGGTAAGCTTTTTGATAATATTTTGTGTAGCTATTGTAACTTCTCGTGTGTGTGTGTGTGTGTGTGTAAGGAGCCTTTCCAAATATGAAAAAAAAAAACATTCTGGTGTGGAATGAGCAAAGGAGATATCAAGGTTGTGACAATTTACTCCTGTAGTGCGGAGATGGCTCATGGTGTATGTGCGTTCCGTGGTGGTTGCTGGGCTTCTGCTGTGTGGATGCTGGAGTCCTCTGAACTAGGACTGGCTGTGGAGCTGGCCAATGGACATGTCTTGTGAACGTCAAAATCATGGAGCTTCTTTGTTGGAAGGTTTCTGTGGAAAGCCCCTTCTCTGTTCTCAACAGCAATAAAATTTGTTTAAATACTTTAGAACATAGTCAGGACCCAGTTACTCCAACACAGATGTGGTCTAAGAAAGATACAGTAGTTTTTTGCTTTGGGGTGATTACCGAGGTGTCTGTGGTGGTAAAAAACATAGTGCTACTATTAAGTTAAGCAAGATGTCCTTTTTCAGATCTGCTTTAATTATAATAGTTTGAAAATGTTAGTTGTGAAGAAGTATTATTGTGGTCCACCACTGGTCAGTAGGTTGGTTTTGAGGAATCTCTRTTTAAAAGGCATTCTACAAGACAGGTTAATAACTTCAGTTCTGCAGTAACAGCAGTAGATGTGCTACAAAGGAAACCCATGAATAGGAAATACTTAATATGCTTTCAAAAGTCTTTGTAAAAATACATTTGACTTTTTATATCAGTTATACAAGTTAAATCCATTTGATAGTATTGACAGTAGGTGTCAGTGTTGCCTGTCTGAAGAGAGAGGAAAAGTTAACTTAGGTTGCCTATTCGGAAGTCCTTATTTTATAAGCTCTCTTAAAACTTGAATGTGCTGTTTCTTGATTCTTTAAATCATATTTAAACTGAAGGCTGCTTTCTAAATGTTTGTTTTCTGTGCTTCTAGTAGGAAACAACCAGGAGTGTTAGGAAGTTCTGATTACATTCTGGCACAGTCCATTAGAAGAGAACTCTTGTAACATTAAGTCTTTGTTAAATAGAAAAAGGAAAACATGTGCAGCTTACCCTGATTACCTTATTCATGAGCGTTGTTCACATTTCTTGTGTACTTCTATGTAGTATGAAGTGCGTTCCAGAAAAAACGCTCACTATTCTACCAGCTGGTCATGAACTTGACAAACTGGACCCCTGGTCTAGCCCTGTGTAATTGATCTGTGATCCTCCTTCTGAACATGCCTGACTGTCTTTCCTCAAGCTGATGAGAAATGAAGATGTCAGCTGTGATAAAGTTCCCCTTGCTGGGTGCTCACCAGTGCTGTTTTGAACCCTGACTGCTGTAGTTTCGTTCGGTTTTGGGGAGGTGAGAGTCCAGGCTTCAGTCTCTCACAGTGCCTATGCATGCTGTTGGGTTTAGTTCCTGTTAAGCTCTATCTCTGAGCTGAGACGTCCTCCTTTTTTATTTTGTCCCAAAAGGAAGTGTTTTCCAGGCCTTGGAACCAGGCCTGCTGCTGATTCTATTTCAATGGAAGGAGTTCAAGGAGTTTACATTGCATTGTCTAGTCCCAGCAGAAGTTAGAAGTTGTGATTTATGACTGTGCCTAGGTGTCAGTTTTGTCTGGTTTCATTGTAGCTAGGAAAGTCCTTCAGGAACTAAGGCATAGTCCTCTGTGTAGTTTAGAATCCTTTGTATTCCCTCTCACATTAACTCTTTTTTACAGGTCCGTTTTCCACTGCTTTGAGATCTAGATCTTTCCACCTTTGAGATCTAGCTGAAAAACCTAGTGATGGCATTTGTTTTAAAATAATCTCTAGTCACTTTTTGTCGGGTGACCTTTTCCTCCTACCAAGCAGTTTGGTTTGCYGCCTCCTCCAGGAGTCCAGGCTTGAATAACTAGCCCATGAACTCTTTCCAAAGGTAGTTTATATGAGTGTGTTTCTCTCATATACAGAAGTGAGAGATGGACATAATTTGAGTTATGATTCATTAGACAGGATGTACTTTGGGAAGAAATAAGTTGCTGTCTTCCTTCCTCTGTCCATTGGCTGTTAAGAGAATATTGAGGTGTCCACACCATAAAGATTTGCATCTGGTCACATAAATCCCATGTTTTGGACAGTTTCTCACAATATTTGTCTGTAGTAAAAATTCACAAGCTGCACATGTGGTTTCCTAATGTTTTCACAATAAATGTGACTATGAAGAACAGCTTGTATTGGCTTTATTTAAACTTCTCCAAAAGGAAGCAAATTCTGGTGATGATGGGATCTGAATCCCAGTTGTTGTGGTGGTACTGTGCTGCCAGGTGTGGCAAAGCCACTGATAGCCAAAATGGAGAGAACTGGTTCTAGCTCAGCCCATAACTCTTGAGAAATCTCACCACTGTGAGAGCTTCTGTGGTTGATCTCTGTTTCAAAACTGCTTTTGGGGGGAAAAGTGATGTAGGTTTTTTCCTCAGAAGTGAGTAGCTGAGAGTTACGAAGCTTGTGAATAGGCCTTAATGAAAAGTACGTGCTTGGCTCAAATTATGTTGATTAAAAAAGTTAATTGGGAATGACAGAGTGTGTGAACAGTAGAAATTTTTTTGTGTGTTGGATTAAAATAGTGCTTGTGTGTTCAGGTGYCGAATTACATAGATCTATGAGTTAATTAAGCAGGAGAAAAGGTTAAGTATTCAGACAGCTACTCCTTTAGACAAGGGAGTTCTCGGTACCTCTGCAGTTCATGAACCTTCTTGTTCTGGGACAGGGACAAGATCCTCAGGTAAACATGGTGCTGCTTCTAAGTTATTCATGCCATATGGAAGTGACAAATGTTTTTCCAGCCATTTGCTTTAAAAGGCTGTCCCGGTTTGAAAGACAGGTATCTGTTGAGGAAGGCGAGAACCTCCCTCGGATAGAAAGGATGACCCCCCTCCCTCCAGATTATCATACCCCTGAAATTGCAGGGCTTTCAGGCAAAGATGTGGGGAAAAAAGAATAACAGTTCTTTACTAGGATTATATATCTATATATATAACAAGACAGACAAACAGCAACAATAGGAGAACAGGCAAACCCAGTAACAGTCCTTTCTCACTCGCTGGGCGATTCCCTGTTGAGGCAGAGAGGCTGCGGTGACTCCCCCGCGGCTGCAGGGGGCGCTGTGGCACGAGCGCGGCGACCTCTGCACGTGTCAGGGGCGAGAGGGAGAGGGGCGATTGCTCCCTGTGCAAACCCACGGGGCAGCAGCCCGTCCGCACCAACCTCGGCAGCGGGCAGCAAGCAGCGCGGGCAGGCAGGTCCGACTGGGGAGCARTGTGCCTCGGTGTCACCCACCGAGCGGCCAGAGGAAGGCAGGAACAACAGAGACAAGCAGACCCTGGCGGCGACCCACGTGCAGTGCAGCAGAAATCCGGGCTGGCGACAGAGATGGCAGAGGCGAGCAGCTCCAGGCGGCGACAGTTACAGCGTAAGGCTGCACCCTGTGCCACGGCGGGACCCCCGCGGARACGTAACAGTGTAGTAGTGCTCTCTGAATAAACCGGCACTTGCTGCACACACGAGCATCTTCACCAAACGCTGAGCCGAGAAGAGAGAGCCCAGCCTCCCCGCCCCCTCCAGCCAAATCTCGAAGTCTTTTCACTTCTTGCGAGGTCAGGTTGCAGCTCCTGGGAACAACCCCCTGGCCAAAGACTCCCAGCTCTTGTTTCTCTAGCTGGGGAATWATTGTGGCATGTGGGTGTGCGGGCAACCTCCTTTGTCCCTTAAGTATCGCCCATTCTGGGTGATTATTGTGGCATGTGGGAATGGAGGGCAACCTTCTTTGTCTCTTAAGTATCGACCATTAGTTCCCGGGCGACCCYTCCCCGCCCCCACAGATCTCCCTGCTAGATGGGAGAAAAATTCTTTGGCCACTTCAAACCCACAACAAAGGGCTAACTAAAAAAAATCCACCACCCTAACTGGAAAGCTCAAATTTTGAGGTTTTTGTCCCTTGTCAGATTTCCTGGAAAGAGATCATTTAAAGACTTTCTAAACATTATTTTGCTGGTAGTAATGGGTTGTAGAGTAACATGTTTCACCTTTCACACAGCACTTGGGATGGGCCAGATTCGTCTGAGGTCATGTTCTGGACATATCTCAATAATCAAGTTCTCAGCACGTTTGCAGCACTAATGGGAATAGGTTTATATTTAGTATTCTCTTGGTTTTCTATTTTTAGTATTCTCTTTCATTTCTTAAAGCTTTGAARAATAGATCTTTCAGTGTTAAGTTGTTGGGAAGATGAGGTATCACTAAAGAAAGGGCTTAAAATACTATATATTAAAATTGTACTTCAATTTCTAAATACAAAWATTAATATAGCGTATTCTGCAATAGCTTTTTGTGTTGATGTGATGCTTAGAGAGCAATTGGCTTGTGCCTTTAAGTATGTGAGTGCCTGAAATCCTCCAAATTCTGCCTGGAGACAAAAAGTGCTCTTAAGAACTGGTGAAAATCTGCCCCTTTGAAGTTTTGCTTCCTGTAGTTTTATTACTCCAGTCAGAACTGCTGTTCTATGGCTTAACTGTTCCTTCAGCAGATGGCATAGCATGTTTGTGGTCTTTAGCCAGCCAGTTAGTGCAGACTGAAAACATTTTGCTTGTATTTTTTGCCAAAAAAAGGTGGTTTTTAACAACAAAACCAATGACAAAATCTGATATTGGCACAATTTGAGTGCTGGGATGGGTAAAGGCTCCAGGCAGCTGCTGTAATATTGTTAGTGTCTAATCTGGCAGAATTTGAGTTAAATAATACTTCTGGGTATTAATGTCTCATAGGGTAGGGGTATGCTTCAAGTGACAGACTTTACTTCAGGGTTTGGCTTCTGGAGTATAACTGTTCATTTAAAGCAGAGTGCATGTCTTATCACTGAAGAGAGATTATTTAAGAATACAAATGTTAGTAGTGTTTGTGGTCTGAAACTGAGATGTTAATAAAATCCCCTTTGAGTGATCAAGGCTAAAACATGTTGACATGATAYAAAATCAGCTTTTGTTCAGCTCTTCTTATTTTAGGACAGATGCTTTTAATTAGCTATTTTGCTTGTGTTTAAAATCTTCCATCTTTATTAGCAGTTTTATTGAGCAAACAGAACTTTTAGAAGTTGATATTTGAAACTAGAAATGAAGACAAAATGCGTGGTCAACGTAGGCCGTCATGGAGTTGAAAAACTCAGTAGATCTTCAGAGGTGTTTCTGGGACTACAGAGTTACTGGGATTTCATATGCCAAATGTAGTAACTGCTTTATGACAGCTATTTTTAACACGTGGAAATTATGCTGAAAGTGAAGCTGTTTTTCCTAAGSTCTGAGTAGGGAATAGTAGAGGGTGCAAGGGCTTTGTGGTCTTAAGCTGCTCAGTGCTAAGGTGTATCTCAGGTACATTGTATTGTCTTCCGTAAACAGGTCCATCTTGAACAATGTCAGTGTGCTGTCTGACCCGAGCTCAGCCAGACTTYGCTATTGTATAGTTGATTCAAGTAGCAATTCCAAACTTCGGACTTCCAGTTGTTTAGTGGGGTGAAAAGGAGGAAAAGTAGGAAGAAAACATGCTCTCATCAGCTGCTCTCTGACTTCAGAGAGTTGTAAAGCTTCTGATAACAAACTCAGAGGTGTGCTGTGGAAAGCTGTGCTGTCTTTTGAACTTCCCTGAAGTTCCTCTATTTCTATCTTCATCTCCATGAATGAAATGAAGCCAGTGGAGCTGGGCAGTAGACAGGAGTACATAGAAACAGAGTTGCTTTCTTGCTACCGTTTTCCTTGTGGCCTGCTGGTAGCTGCRTAGATAAAAGGCCAGACAGGAAAGATCTAGTTAGTTAAATTTTAAAACATGCACTCACAATTTAGTCTCCTGTTTCTAGCTTTTCCCTTTGCTGTCCTTTCCTCAAAGAAGGGTTCCGACTCATAGCTGTGACCAAAACCTCTCTAAATGTTGCAGTTACGGATGTTGATATGGTGGGACAGTCACATACCATCTTTTTGTAGGATGTGGATGGGTCAGGAAAGGTGATCACTAATAAATAACCTGATGCTCTTGCAGTGCCTTGCTCTAGCTTTTCCTGAGTATCTCGGCAATCACGTTGCAGACTTTTGGACTTAAATGTTGCTACTGCTGCTGCCATCTCCTTCTCCCAGCAGATGTGTAAATATACCAACTCAAGTGTGGAATAGGTTATAGGATTCCTGTTACCTGACTTGTGCTCTTAAATAACAAAGTTCCTCTGCTAAAACATCCCTTTGCTAGTGATAAGTGTGTGATTTTTTTTTTTTTTGGTTGATGGGGATTTTTTTCTGTTTTTGGTTTTTTGGGGTTTGTTTTGCGATGGCCAGGTTTGATGTTTCCAAACAGGAAAGATTTGCACCTGAAAGACTTTTACTGAACAGAGGGGCATCCCCTTGACTTCGGACACGAAAATCCAGACAACCCAAGGCCAGGATGAATAAATAGGAGCTGGAATTGGACCTTTAGAGTGCCTCTGTATGCTTAATTAAGCAGTACTGAAATGGATGAACCATGTAACAAGTGTCATCCCTCTTGGCCTGAAAACTGTGTGGCTTGGAATTGTGCAGTGGTGGCTTCCTGGGAAGCAGAGATAGAGGTGGAAACTGGAATCTGATTTTTTCTTTTTTGAGAGGTTCCTCAGGGATTTTTATTGGTGGCATCAGACTTTCAGACAAATCTGTTCCCAGGCATTTTCCGTCTGTGGTGCTGAGCTGTATGGGAACTGAGGCTAATCAGTCATCAGAAGAGTCAATTTAGAAGCCTGACTTTTGCCAAAATCTGGAGCAGAGTGGTGTGGGTCGTAGCAAGTTGAAACAGTCCATGAAGCATAAGAGAGGCGGGTGTTTATTTGTATGTTAACTGCTGGGTTAGTAGTCTGTTGCTGCTCTGATCTTCAATTTTCCTAGTATGCCATACGGAATAAGCTCTCATATAGGTATACACGGTATATAGAATTAGCATAGGTATATTGCTAGCTCTTGGTCAAATTTGTTTTCAAAGCTCTTTCAAGAGGAATTACACAAAGCTATGCAGAACTTCAAAAGTAGCTTTATTCTGCCTCTTTATTTGTGACAGTGTGTGAAAGATAGTATCAATGAAGCAATAGTGAGAAGTCAGAATCCAGTCCTGCTCCTTTTTCTGGCTCTGTTGAAATTAATGAAAAACGTCATAGAATCATAGAATAGTTTGGGTTGGGAGGGACCTTTAAAGATCATCCAGTTCCGCCCACCTGCTGTGGGCAAGGGGCACCTTCCACCAGACCAGGTTGCTCCAAGCCCTGTCCAACCGGGCCTTGAACACTTCTAGGGATGGTGCATCTACCACCACATTAAGCAACCTGTGCCAGTGTTYCGCCACCCTCATTGTTAAAGAGTCTTCCTTATCTTTAATCTAAATTGCCAGGTGTCACCAAAGGAGGATCTAAGTAATTTACTGACAGATATCTGAAAGTTTTTAAGAAGGAGGATTTTGTGAACATTGGGACTGTTTATTTTTATTACACCTTTGTCGTGGATGTGGCCGTAAGAACGGTGCTGTGAGTTGCCCTCTCTCTCAGCCTGGGCAAAGATTTTGGTGAATGCAATCATATCTCCAAAATACTCAGAACTATCCAACCAAGGAAAGTCAAGACAGCATTTTGACTGAGAACAAATAAAACTGATTGAAGACCTTGCCCTGGGGAAAATGCTCTGATAACTTCGCTAATTAAAGCGGGGTAGGATAGGGAATCCATGGATGTCTGAGAAGCTGCAGAACACTCCTGTGAGCGTTATGACCATCCCCGTCAGGTGGGAGTTTTCACTAGTTCAGCTGCACAATTCTGCTTCTCTTGGAAGAAAACTCAGATTTGAGTTTGGGGAGGGCTTCCAGGAGAAAGTGCAGCAGTATGCAGCTTCGAAACATGAATAACCTGAATATTGGCTCGTGTTCCACCTTGTTCTTCCTGCACTGGGTAAGCCCGTGCTCTGCTGTCACAAGCACCTTATCAGTTGTGTGTCCTGTGAGTGGAAGAACACAATCAAGTGGAGAGCAGCTGGATCCTTTTTGGGTAGAGCCTGTTGCCTTGCCGGGAACYAACAGCGCCCCTGCTGGTTGTGGTCACAACTACACCAAAAAGGGACATTGCTCGACAGGCGAGAAAACCCTGTTTTCTTATTGTTGCTGTTTGTTTACCTGTTATATATATCCAAGTAAAGAACTGTTATTCCTTTTCTTATATCTTTGCCTGAAAGCCCCATAATTTCAAGGGTATAATAATTTGGAGGGTGGGTGTCATCCGTTCTATTCCAGGAAGGTTCCCACCTTCCTTGACAGACACCTGTCTTTTAAACCAGGACAACATATAAGGCTCAAGTGTAGACTCTCACATGTAAGCATAAGACTCACATGTAAGTGACTTACATGTGTACGACTCAAAACTGTTTGAAAGAATGATGGAGAGTTATCTGTCCTGCAACAGCACTGTCTTGTGTGAGTTTCTTACAGCATTGGCTCTTGTAGAGATTTAATGTCATAAATGACTAAGTCAGACTTGCATTTTATTATTTTCTTATTCCCTACTGTCTTCTCTTGCCCTGCATGTGCTTCTGACAAATTGTAGGTATAGGTTTCTGAGGAAATTGGAAAGGGAGTATATATAAATTAGAGATTTTTTTTTTGTGGGAAAGCAGATACAGCAAAGATATGATGGTTTAAGTTATGGAAAAAAAAGTTATAGCTGGCTGGCACTCTTCAGAATCTAATTTGTGGACTGATATAAAGTAGTGTACATTCCAGTTTTTGTATTTAATAGGAAAGTCTTGAATTATTTTTTCTTTAATAATAGGTTTGGATACTTTACTTCCAGGACCCTACATGACACTTATTGCCAGAAGTGTTCCTTCTGTTTTCTAAATTCCTCACAGTAATTCTCAGTTTAAATTTAGTCGTGTTGTAAACTAAGGTTGTTCTGGAAAATAAGACCAGAGGCATTTATTTCTCTTGTGAGAAGTAGCTGTAGTATGTGACTGCTGTAATTAATTGATGTATTAAGGGCTTAAAGTTCTGTACATGAAAAATCCAGATGTGTCTGATGGAAGAAAATAGATATTTGGAGTGGATGATAGAACTGCAAAATCATGTATCAACTGTCTAATAAAGCTAAGAATCTTTCATTAATGTAAATAGAAGCATATGTTAGCTTAATAGGCACAGCTCCCACTACACTCCAGCTTTCAGTTTTTTAGAGATTGCACCCGGGAATGAACTTGCTATACAAACTACTAAATCACTGGACTAATGCATGACCAAGAGGGACCAGGATACTGCAGCAYGTCTTAAAAGAAAGTGCTCCAGCTGAACCTTCAAACTTACTGCGGGCTTAAAGAGAGTGAATGTGTTGTTACAGCACATTCCCAAGCTGTAAAGTCAAGTTATGTAGTTATGTTGGACCACTGCACTGTTCAGTCCTGGGAAGTCAGGAAAACTAATTGCAAGCAAGACAAGGACATTATGGCACAGAAATCCTGTAATGGTGAAGAAGTCCAAAACTTGGCAACCTTTTTTTTTTCCCCAAGTACCCAAGTTGAGTTGATTGGTGGAATATTGTATGCTAGAATTGTTTCAAATCTTACAGCCAAGATAGAAAGTGAGTTGTGGTCTTTTTTTTTTTTTTTTTTTTTGGCAAGCAGTAGGGGGGGAAGTGGTTGTCGGAGGAAGCAATTTGATGTCAGACTTGAAAAGCCTTGAAGAAATAGCCTGTATTTCAGGAACTTGGGGTCTAGCAATTGAAGAGGAGAGATGGTGAAATTTTATGTGCTGGTCCTTTATAGACCAAGCAGGGATGCAGCTTTTGTTGGTCTTAGCTTACGATACATGGTTTATGCTTTTAATGTGTCCAACTAGCTTCTAAACTTTCAAAGGAAGGGAGAGTGTGTTCTGTCTTCTTAATCTCCCTTATCTCAGAAAGGAGGTGCTATGGGAATGGAAGTAGAACAGCAGCCTCGTGGGTCTCCACTTCCAATCAATCTTAGGGTGCTCAGGAATTTTAATGTCTGCTTTGCTTTCCAGTTCTTTCCCAGGCAGTAGTGTGGAACTGGCCTGATGTTGGACAATCGCATAGCAACTCTCAGGGTCCCAAGCAACAGCAGTAAATCTGTCACACTTCATGTTCCAATTGCTGTGCTGCTGGCTGACRATGGCTGTGAGCTGCTGCAGACACTGGATGACGACACTGTTGGATAAACCATCCCTTTAAAAAGGCTGGAGTTTCTGCTGTAACTGGCTTGACTTTCTTGATTGCCGGAGGAAATTTGGTAGCAGGCCAGTGGCCTCTTGAAGCCCTCAATTAGCTTTTAAACTGCTATGGAAGTGCTAATTTTAATAAAATATATTAAAAAATAAAGCCTTGAACAATGTAGGAAGAATCCCACGTTGGCTGATAGCATGTAGGTGATGCCGTCAGGTGGCTCATTGTTGGCAGTTACTGAATCAAACAGGATTGTGCTCTAAGCACAGCTTGTTCTGACTTTGTTGTAGCACTGGACCTGCATTTAGCCTAGAAATGGAAACAAGATGCAGTCAATTAGGGTGGAAGTTTCTCTCTGTTCATTCCATGTATAAGTTTTAATCCAGATTTATGGCCTCAGGTTGTTGATCTCCATTGGTGCAATCATAATTGCTTCCACCGAAGTCTGCTTGTGCAGAAGTGATGGACAAAATTTCCATGTTGGCATTCTTACGGCTTAGTTTGTATTCCCCTTGTTGGATGACCAAAGATATCCATGTGGGACTTTTTTTTGGCTGGGAAAAAGATTTCTGTTGATAATTGCTGCTTTTGTGACATTAAGTCCCTAAAATTTTCATCTTGGAAGACTTACCTTTGAATGTGGTCATGTTCTTACTGTTACCATTTTACAGTTCTTGGAACAATAGTGGATGTACTGGAATTGAGTCAACCAGTATCAGTAATTTTTCTGTCTTGCAGAGTAAATGGCCCTATTTGGCATCAAGGCAGCCAAGTTTAACTGTAGGGTTTTTTATAGTGCTAGAAATGACTGGATGATGCTTGGCTTAAAAAGAAATCAATTTCTTATTGAAACCAGATTTTATTCCTGAATTTTTTTGTATAGCAATTTTTCTATGTCAGGAATATATATCTAGGTATTGATATACTCAGTTGAATCTCAGTAGATGTTTGTTCCTTATCCTTGGGCATGGGTAGGAGAACTTAGTTACTACAAAATTTGTAGGTTGTTAATGAGTATTGGTCAAATCACTGTGAGGAACTCATACGGCAGATGACCTTTCTAACAATTTCTCTGTTACATAAATTCTCTTTCAACTAGTAGAAYGCCTTCCAGCAGTCAGATTTTGCTGCCTAAACGGAGTGTTGTGAAAACTTGTAAGACTTTCTCTTAATCACCTAATGGACTAAATTGAGACTGTTCTTCCAGGGTTAAATTACATGAAGAGGAAGGGGAAATGTCACTCAGTTATTATTCGTTACCTAAAGGTTTTAACCTGGGTAAGGCTTTCTTCTGTGTAGGAAGAAAGCGTTCCAGACTTTTGGAAAGAGGCAGGTTGGAAAGTGTGGAAGTAGAAAACTTAGATCCTGCTCTTTGATGTGCCAGCAGAGCTCCGAGTGATGTTCAGGATGGTCAGCAACTTTGACTTTGACCTGCATAACTACATGTTCCATAGCCAAAAGCCTCAAGATGCATTCACGAAGGTGGAACGTGTAAGAAGTAGTTCCCAGTAGGATCAGGGGTTTCCAAAGGTCTCAGTTCTTCACTAGGGATGTACGACCAAGCCCTTGGGTGATGCAGCGCTGTTGGTCTCAGCAATCTTAGCTCCCTCCCAGCCCCTCAGCAGCCAGCAGAGCTGTGCTGCTTGATGTGGGATGGGGTACAGCTGCCCCTGACCAGCTCTGAGGCTGCTGGTGCTATGAGCAGTTTGAGAAACTGTAGAGAAACCAAAGGAATCACTTAGATTTTTGTTTTAAATTGTGCTATTACTGGTGTTTAAGGTAAGCAATAGTATGAAGGAACTAGAGATGTCTGGTGACTTAAGTGTATTCATTTAGAGTTATAACATGTAAAAGTCCTAAATCACAAGACCTCGTTACTAGCACCATTTGTTTCCATGTGTAACTCCTCTCTTTTTCTAACAAATACATTGATTTTTACTCCATGTTAATTTTGAGAAAGATGCTAACATTTCTCTTAGACCTGTTTCTGCTATCATTTTCCTCTGCCTGATTTTTTTTCAATAAATATGGCAAATAATCAGTTTTCCCTCTTCACCCTGAAGCCAGGGCTAACAATCAGTAACACATCATCATCATCTTTTCATGCGTCAAACGTGATTCAGTTAAGAAACCCATATTTTTGCTACGGAAGGGCCCGTAGTGTAGTGGGAGATACTGGAGAATGTTTCATGCTCTTGGCTGGGGTAGCTGTGTGTTAGCTAAAGGATACTTGCACTTTTTCTAAAGCTGGCCTGTGTTAACAATGCTTGTGTGTATCTGTCTTCATGTTAATGGTGGATAACTTAAATGAGATGCCTGTAATTACCTGCTCTTTCACCCTGCAGCCTGATTGGCATCTGTTGAATTGAAAAAATGAAGAGGAGATTGATTAAAAAACTTGTTGGTTTTCTTTGGACRGTCATTTGTAAACTGTGCAAGTTTATCACAGAATGGTTTGGGGTTGTGAGACCTTAAAACTCATCCACTTGGCAACCCCCTGCCATGTTCAGGGGCACCTTCCACTAGACCAGGTTGCTCCAAGCTCTGTCCAACCTGGCCTTGAACACTTCTAGTGACGGGGCAGCCTGTGCCAGGGCCTCACCATGCTCACAGGGAGGAATTTCTTCCTGATATCCAGTCTAAACCTGCCCTCCTTATGTTTCTTCATTTGATGTTTTGAAATGGAAGCTAACAGTCTGAGTTTGCATTCCTGCTGCTGGTTTTGAGGTGTTTGCACATGTGGGGAACCTTTATCACGACTGTAACTTGTTTTCTTCTTGCAGACTCCACAGAGCCCAGTGTGCAATTAAACAGACTCAGGTAACTGTTCAGAAAATAGGAAGGGAGATTGAAGAAAAGCTGAGATGTACATCTACAAGGAATGAACTGGTATGTTTGATTTATTAAAAGCTTATTTTATTCTCTTGCTGAAGCATCTGACGTCTTGACCAAAAGCTTATTTTTTAACACTTGAACTTGAAATCTTTCTTTACACCTGTCATTTCAAAGGGGAACTCATCTGAGAGCTGTGTAATGTCATGATTTGTGCGTATTACTCAGCTGGATTTATAGATTGCTTATCCTGTTTTTCTTATAAACCTTGCACAGTGCACAAAAGAGGTCTTTCAGGAAAAACAAACTTCTAATGATTTATATAAAACTTGACAGGAATCTGTGGTGGATTTACAGTGAGGTGAGTCTACTGGCTACATCTTCTTGCATCCCGACTCCTTTTGGATGAACAGAATTCATGCAAATGCTGTCACTCAAGTGACATATTCATTTTAAGCAGGAATTTTATTAAATTTTACAATAGCTTTTGATAGTTTGTTTTGCCTGCCCTCTTCTGCTCCCCAAAAAAGTCATTGTTGGTATTAGTTTCTGCTTTCTGCTCAGAGAAGCTGAGCTTGTTCAAAGCAATGAGTTGACAGAACAGGACTGGTGTGTGGTGACTTCATTATGTTGGTACTCACATAATGTATCTGTTTCCTTATATAGGAAAGGGCACATTTGCAGTGTGAAGTTCTTTATTGCTGTAAAGGAGATTCTGGGTTGAGAGTACTCAGCTAAATTCCAAAAGTGTCAAACTGGTTTAAGGATTTGACAAAATGGAAAAAAATGGGAGTTTGTTTACCTGCTCTAATTACAGGGGTTGCATTGTAGATGAAGAGGCAAAGAAGTCACTTTCCTAAAGGGCAATATAAAATCTCCTGTGAGTCACTTCAACCCAGAGTTTCTTTGCCTTCTGCTGCTATCTTGACTGTTTGACCATCGTCTTTTTAGTTATGAATATCCTTGTCCCTCCTTGCAAAGGCTTTTCAKTTTTAAATATCTGTGAGCAAAAATATATCATACAATCCTAGTATGTTTTTCGTTGGAAGGGACTTTGAAGCTCCTCCAGTTCCAGCCCCTGCCATGGGCAGGGACACCTTYCATTAGACCAGGCTGCTTCAAGCCCCATCCAACCTGGCCTTGAACACTTCCAGGGATGGGGCAGCCCCAGCTTCTCTGGGCAGCCTTTGCCAGGGCCTCACCACCCTCACAGGGGAGAATTTCTTCCCAATATCCCAACTAACCCTGCCCTCTGGTAGTGGGAAGCCATTCTGCTTTGTCTTGTTCCTTCAGGCCCTTGTCCAAAGTCCCTCTCCAGCTCTCTTTAAGCTCTGGCAGGGTCTCTAAGTTCTCCCCAGAGCCTTTTCTTCTCCAGGCTGAACACTCCCAGCTCTCTCAGCCTTTTCTTTGTATCCTTTTTTCCCTCATCATCCTGAAGCTGGGAATTGATAATAGTGCAGCTTGAACATCTCCAGCCTTTTTCCAGCTCCTGCTTCTACTTAGTATAGACTCCTTATTGCTCACCTTCCCGCTTGCTGGTGAACCATTTGCCAGAGAATGAATGCTTATCCTGCTACTAGTGCTCTGCTATCAGTTTTTATGTCCTTGCTGAAGCACCTCTCCTTAATTTCTGCTCTGGGCTCAAGAGACGAGATGCATCCCACAAGACGAACAAGCACTATGGGACACAGCTGAGTTGTTTTCCTTCCAAAGCAGCAAAATGATTAGAGTCTTTGGGAATCTGTTTCCTGTGATAATCTGTGAACTCACTTTTTAGTCAGACAGGTGCTAGTCTTGTCCACTTTGTTTTTTTCTTTCCTCCTATCACCTCTTTTATGAAACTGCTTTTGTGCAGAAAAACTGGTTTTTTAAATAAAAAAAAATCTGTATTTCTTCCAATAGAAAAAAGAGAGTGAATGTTTACAGTTGAAGATCCTGGTGCTACGTAATGAACTGGAGAGACAGAAGAAGGCCCTTGGTCAAGAAGTGGCCTTGTTGCATAAGCAAAAAAGTACTTTGCTTGACAGAGGTAAGCACAGAAACCATAGCCTAATTTATTATCATGGTGATCAAAATGAAAGTGCTGGTTTCTTTTCTATTTTTATTTTTTGTCTGGCTCTAATGTGCTTGTGTTTTTTCTTTATCTGAAATTTGCAGCCAACTATAATTTCTTCACTGTCTATGTTATACTGAGTTTTGGACAGCAGTTCCTGGTATCTTGTCTCTAAGTAACTTCTTACTATGACACCTYTCTAAAGCAATCTTAAATCTGTGCTTAGTTGACATTTTATGAGAAAATCAAAAGAACTGCAGTGTAGTACAGTAAACATTGCCTTGATAAAGGGACTCCRTAATGTCATGAGGGAAGTTACTGTACCTGTGATTTGGATTTTAAGTGTTAGAAGACAACAATCCCTCTTAATATTTTGTTATGTAAGAGACAGATGAAATCCTCAGTCATCTTAGTATCATCCTTTACTGGGTAAGTCTCGTATAGTGAAATGCTGTATCACTGCATCTTTGAAGCTCACCAAGGCTAATCTACATACATGTTTGATCTTGTTGCTGGATTTTTTGTTTTCAACACTTAGCTGAGTCTAAAGTAATGAGTCACTACTAAAAATGATGGTTTTTTACCAAGGACTTTATTCTGGCTACACGAGTATTGAGATGCCATAACCAAATTACTGCACTGTGTGCTTGTGAGAAGAATGGGTATTAAAGGAGGATGGAATTTGATGGGTTGTATTTGGCTGGTGAATGGTTTGTAGTGCATGAAGACAGGTGTTCCTCCTGTGCTGGCGTTCCCTAGTTTGGGAGCATAATATGGAAAATGGGCGGGTAAGAATAAGTGGAGGATTGTTGCCAACATTTTGTCAGTATCTACTTTAAAATTTTKGATAACTAAGAAAATACTTGATACTATTTTTTTTCCTGATTCCTCATGTTGCTTAGAAAATGCATTTGGGACTGAATACCAGAAACTTGACGAGCATAATGAATCTCTGTATGAATTAAGAAAGGAATGCACTGCTAAGAGGTAAAAGGACCTATGTTTGTTTTGTAATTGGAAAAAAAAAGACAAGCTTGAGAGTAGGCCATTGAAAATGGGACTTCTGACACCAAATTCTTCCTCATGTTGCTCTGAAACTTCTGTTAAGACATCCCTGCTAAAATCTATAGATATCTAAAGTGATAATTACCAGTGGCAAGTCTAGAAGTGAACAGATGCTCGATTGTATATGTAGACTCTGATAGGACTTTTAGGTCTGTTTTAGTGTAACACAGCTTTGTAATACCTGATTCTTTAAGTCAAAATATGTCTATAATGTATGCTACAACTGAAAACAAAAATTAGCTTTGTCTGCCATATTAGTTTTTGGGTGGAATTACATAGCTTTTTGGAGAAGAGGTAATAGTTGGAAAACTGCAGAAGGGATATGACAGCTTGATACCTTTGTTTGGAGCTTTTGAAGAAAATAATGGTTTTGGGATCTCTTTCCCCAAAGAGAACAGTTTTTGAAGACAAATGCCCAGCAGACTATTCGATGCAAGCAGCTGCTGTCAGAGCTATCCTACATCTACCCTATTGATCTGGTATGTTTTCAACATCCTAAAAATCTGGTCAATGTGAAATGGACTTCCTATTTATTACACTGCAAGTGTCATGCTTTATTTGTGATGGAATCTGCTCCTTGCTCGTCCTGTTTATTGCAGCTTTTTCTTACATTTGGTCCTTAGATTACAAACTTCACAGGGAGGGGACTTATGCCAACACCTCTACACAGTTTCCACTATAAAAATAGAATAGCTATAATTTAATGGATATTTTCCATTTTGTTTACAATTACATAAAGTAATCCTGACAGTAGGCTAGCTGAGTGCACAGAGAGAGATGTTAAAATGTTGACCTTCAAAATCTTTCATATAATGAATTGATTAATATGAAGCTCTTCACTCTTTAAAAAAGTTGGATGTATTTTTTGAACTGTGTGAGATATGGATTAAAATACTATGTCAGTCACTGCTGACACAAGTTTAGTTGAATATTTAATTTTTTAATTTTTGTGGGTTTTTTTTTTTTGTTAGCTTTGTTGTCATTGTGTTTTATGCAGGTTTTGGTTTTCTGGATGTTATTGTTTCATTCTCACTTTCCACTGTTGATTTTAAACTTACAGAATAACCAAAAGGATTACTTTGTTTGTGGAGTCAAGCTTCCTAATTCTGAAGACTTTCAAGGTAGCTGCATATTCTTAATGTAGTTGTTACAGTTAACACTGCTTCTATAGCTGGCAAAATTAAGAAAACTAGTAGCAATTACTTGGGGCCCAGATCTTTGACCAGAAAGATCTAGACTAGGAGAAAACTTACGAATTATTTGTTGCTACTTCCTGGCTAAAGCAAAGGAGGTTTCTCTTGACTCTTAGTAAAGCACCTTTGTGTTCTAAGACTCCATATTGAAACACTGGAATGGGTCACCTGGAGAGGCAGTGGAGTCTCCATCCTTGGGCATGCTCAGAACCCATCTGTATACAGTCCTTGGTAACTTGCTGTGGGCAGCCTTCTCTGACCTGGTGTTGGGGACTTTGCCATTCCCAGAGGCGCCTTCCAAACTCAGTGATTCTGGAAAATATTTGTCTGACCTAAAACTCCATCGGGGCTACTTTTAGTCCATAAATCTTGGTGGTGCAACAGGCATGAATCCTCATTTGGTTTGCTGTAGTTGCTGGTGAACTTGCCAAATAAATACCTTGCAAAAAAACTTTAAACCTCTCTGACAGTATGGAGTAACTTCCAAGTCATCTTCTACTTTAACTGTCAACCCTCATCCTATTGCAGAAGCAAATATATCATGTGCCTGCCTGTATAACAATTGTACAGGTAACTGCATGCATTTATCTACAAACGTTTGATGTGAACTGGAAATTCATTAAAATCCCCTTGGGGATTTCTTGCTCCTGGTAGTTGTTTACTCTGGTTTCTTGAGCAAAAATGTCTATTGATTGTCCAAGTCTTTAAAGTCACCCCATAGTAATTAACTTGTACTAATARTATATATATTGGATGCTGGAATACTGGAGGAATAATCTTTAAAACACGTTAATTTGTCAATAGGACAAAAATCAGTCTATTGCCTTGTTTTCCCGATTTCACTAAATGTGGTAATGAACTCAGTTTGGTAACTCTTGAATGGTGTGCCATCTTTTGACCCATTTTCAGTTTCCTGGTGTTAATTCATTGCAAAATAATTACTAACTCTTTATCCAAGTCTCTAGAAGTATTGTATTGTGAGGAAGAAGTACTAAGCATTCAATTTAGTGAAATATGCATTAAATTTGAACCCCAGCTGTTGTGCATGGATCTTTTTTAGACTCAGTAGATATTATTTTTTAAAGAATTAAGCATTTGAAGGATCAAAAAATAAATCCCTAAAAAGCCAGTTTTGCTGCAAATTTTGAACCTTTTTTACAAAATCCATTTTGAAAGGAGTGTTACTTAAATACATATATCATGTCAGGCTCTAATAGATCTCAGTATGGTTTCATAGTGGTCGTTGAATATCATTATAAGCTTTCTTGAAGGTCCTCTGTTTAGCTTGTTTCATGGATGAATCAGAAGGAATGATTATTGTGCTGTTTGTATCCCTTAAAAAGAATTAAAAACAGAGAAAGAAAAAGCCCTTATGTGGCTAAAAGTTGTAATTTGAATCTCAAGATCTGTGTGCATTCCCGGCAGGTGAAGCTTTAAGGTTGAAACCTTAAATATCAAATTAAAAATGATACTTTAAAACAACGCGTTAATCTAAGTTTTTCCAGTTATTGGCAGAGAACAGAGTTCATAGCCTGGTGTCGGTGTTTCTCCAACTGATCTCACTCATGAATAAAGTTGTGGAGGAATGCAGCTTTCCCCTGACCCCACTCRCACTTGTCAACTCCATCTAGAGAAATGCAGAAGCTTAATACTTGAGTTTTGTCTTGGGAATTTTGTTTCACTTTTCCTGGCTCTTCTTTACTCTCCCCCATCCAGGCAGTGTAGCTTTGAAAGTAAAATTTGCAGGAAAACAAGCCATCACCCATTTTCTGTGCCCTGTCACAAGAGGGAAACAGTAAAGTGCAAACACTTGTAAAGCTCTTCAGAGTAACTCCAGGCCTCCTTCTGTTCTTGAGTTCTGACTTCTGAGAGCTACATTAATTGTCGTTTTCTGAGGAATAAGGATGAATACTAGGATTCAGTCGATTCAATTAATAATGGAATATTTTTGTCGTTGACAGCAAGAGATGATGGAAGCATCGCTGTTGCCCTGGGCTACACTGCTCACCTGGTTTCCATGATATCCTTCTTCTTACAAGTGCCACTCAGGTATCCTATAATTCACAAGGGCTCCCGGTCTACAATCAAAGATAATATCAATGACAAGCTGACGGAGAAAGAACGAGAGTGAGTATGTTGTAAATACATACGCTCATGTACTTTCTTCGAAATAACAAATCAACACCAAAAAACCGCACCTTGAACAGTTTTGGGTAGTCTGAGGTGACATGGAATTTGAAGTAACTTGTTACTGCTTTCAGTAGCCATGGTACAGTCGTTGAGTTTCTCTYGTCGGAATTCTGGGATGCAATAGAGTAACTCAGCTTTGTTGTTCTGGGTCTGTTGGCACGTATATGGCTTTGATTTGGCTTCCAGTAATGCTAGAAAAACTTAAAAAGTGTTTCTTAGTGTTTCATGAGTTTCGGCTTCTATTTGGAAAACTTGCCTTTTATGTTTTACTACTGGCTTTGGGAATAAACTGCAGATAGCAAGTCTAGCTTCACTGGCGAGCTGCTGCCAGTGCTAGAGTAGTGGTTGATAAATGTGAGAAAATAAATAGCTTTCTTTTAGCACAACAGTTTTTAATAAATTGAAAAAGCACAGTAACCTGCTATCTACTGTAAATCAGCTGAGTATTCAATGAAGAGCTTTTTGTTTGTTCTGTAATCATTGTCTTTCAAAATGTAGCTACACTGTTTTTGTTTTTCTTCTAGGAAACTATCTTGCTGTSTTTAAATTCACTCTCTGAATGCCTTCTCCTGCATTTTGCAACTTTGCCTATTTTCTCACTGTCTTTGCACCTGTGTGCTCCGATATGAAAATAGTGGCAGTTATTGGTTAAGCTTCACTTTGTAGCATGCAACCACTGAACTTGCAGGAATGCAACACTGAACAGCTGTGGGAGGCCAACTGCTCCGTTCCAATTCCAGGCACTGGCAAAATTTGCCCAGAGAGGTTATGGACTCCCTATCCCTGGAAGTGTTCAAGGCCAGGTTGGATGGGGCTTGGAGCAACCTGGTCTAGTTGGAGGTGTCGCTGCCCATGGCAGGSGTTTGGAACAAGATGATCATGAAGTCCCTTACCACTCAAACCATTCTGGGATTCTGTGACTCTCTGTGTGTATGAATGGCTGCAGTTAGGCTTGCAGCACCAGTAACTTTCTTTTTCCACAGAAGTTTGAAAAAGGAGCAGCAAAGGAAATGACTGAGGAGAAATTAAATTGTGGAAAGTAGCTGACTCTATTGACAAGAAGCTGTGAAAACCCAAATTCTTCTCTTTAGAAATATGCAGTCAAAGTATTACAGCATTTTAACGCTAATTCCTCATAATCTGAATCAAGATGAAAGAGTTTTATTGTGCCTACTTGGCAGTATTGAGATGCTCGAAAGTGTCTGATTTCCTTTAGAAGATTAGTGACTTTTGGCAGGACAGGCAAGGTAATTTGCCTTAAGATTTAAACTTCCCAAGGTCTTCCTGTTTTAACACCATAAAATACAGCTATATAATTATGTCTTGCAATGTAATTTTGATACTATTTTAATAACTTGTGCAAACACTTCCTGGGTACGTTAATAGAACATTTACCTGTTTTGCTTCAGTGTAGTTGTTGAAGCATATGGTCATACTCCTTCCTGTACATCACTTTGAGAAGGGTTCCAAACTAGAACATTTATATCTTGAAAACAAATTTCTGAGTAGTAGAGCTGCCTGTGTGTGGGTATATAAAGATAAATCTGATTTCCTGTTCTCTGAGACAGATTGGAAGGTTTAGTCCTTCAGGCCTTCCAAACTCTTGTGACTTAATAATTGATTTCACAACAAATTTCTGAGAAGGAGAAAGTTTAGCTAAGTATATGAATTCCTGTTGGGATATTTACCTGTGTTGTGGAAGATTTTTTTAGGGTTAGCTCCTGCCTGAGGTATTGTCTTGCCAGCTCTTGAAGAAACAATCCTACCAACTCTAAGGTCTTTGGTTATTACAGAAGAGCTTCAAATGTCTTAAATGACATTTTCTTTCTAAACTAATAGCTCATGTTTCTTCTAATTGAGCACAGCAATTAACATGCATTATTAAATTTCTTTATTTCAGTCACCTGTCATTTAGCAGCTTTTCAAACTCCAATATAAATTGTTGAGTAATTCCTATATTTGATCTTTACCATAACGCATTATTGATTAGGTTAAACATTTTACTTGGCTTCTTTTTTTGTTTCTCTTTTTTTTTAATTGCAGAGTTTCCCTGAGAGCCTTATTAAGAGTTTCTAGAAATTGTGCACTGAGGGCAATAGCTGAGGTTTTCACTCAGGTGCAAATTCATAAGTACAGACGTTTGTTTTTAAAGTTACGCTGTATAAAGGTGTTGCTACACTTCCAAGTTTCTTTACCAACTTTTCTAAGCCCTCCTATTGAGCTGGTTAAATATTTTCAGAACTTTCAGGATGTAAGTTACTTCTGGGAAATGGCTTCATCTGCTTCAGATCRGTTTACGTGCATGATCCAGGTGCCTTCTATGAGAACCTTGAGGTCTTTCAATTTTGTCTACTGCAATTACTGTTATATTGGGACTTAGGAGTAGGCTGTGATGGATGAGAACTTAGTCTGGCCACAGTACTGAACATAGAATGAGGTACAGAATGACTGCCAGTAGGATATAGTATGTGGTCAGCCTTGTAATTGTAGAGATATTAGTGTTTATAATCTGTTCARTAACTGTTCCCCTCTTGTATTCCAAAAACTAATTTTGGTACTACTAAAATGCTCAAAGTTTTCTCTGATTAAGTCTACTTTTACGACTTTTTGAATTACCATGCTAAGGAAAGAATCTGATTTTTACTAAGTATCTCATTAATGCACTTCTTCAGTGGTCTCTTTCGATATCTCCAGAGTGCATCCAATATGTAGGAAGAAAGAATTCTCAGAAGCTCTGGAGTCTGAAAGATTTCAAAACAGTGAGTGCACTTCGAGTGAGTTTGCAGAGGACACTGTTTGCCGAGAGCGTTGACCTGCTGGAGCAGGAATGCTCTGCAGAGGAATCTGGACAGGCTGCATTGATGGGACAAGGCCAGTTGTATGAGGTTCAACAAGGCCAAGGGCTRTATCCTGCCCTTGGGTCACCACAACCCCATGGAACACTGCAGGCTTGGGGCAGAGTGGCTGGAAATCTGGGAAAGGCCCTGGGAGTGCTGGTCGACAGTGGCTGAACATGAGCCCAGGTGTGCCCAGGTGGTCAAGAAGCCAATGGCACCTGGCCTGTACCAGCATTGCTGTGGCATCAGGACCAGSGCAGTGACTGTCCCCCTGTGCTTGGCACTGTTGAGGCACTTTCAAGCCTGGACCCTGTTATGGATTGAGTGAGAACTTTAGACAAGCCCTGCCTCAGGCTCAGATTTTTGGCAGCAGCCCTCCTTAGGTGACCCACACCTAAATTGCTGTGGCTCACAAGTTTTTAAGGATGGCCAGTTAGGTCTATTATAAAATGAGTTATTTATTGAATAGACAGAAGGTAATAGACAAGAGGCCTTAAACAAAGTTACTTACTACACAGTATTAAACAAAAGAACTACTAGTAGATTACATAAAACAGTGCACGACATTAAGGTACCTATATTAAAGCTAGCAAAGAAATACTATAAATTAGGAGTCAATGTAACTTACCACYGAATTGTCGATACTGTACAGAGTCCTTTCACTCAACCCTTGAAGGAGTAATCACAAAGCAGACATCCCAAACTTTGGGGAGAGACCCCCGCATGTTTCTAGGGAATGTGCAGAAGATTTATGCTTTGTGAAAGTTTGGTGTAGCTTTTATAGTTTGTGGAGTGTCTGTCAGTCAGAAACTCCAGCTTATCTTTTCACATCTCGCTTCCACAGCAAGATGTTTACTGTCAGCTAAAAGTATCAATTCCATGGTGCCGAAGTAGCTCACTACAAGGCAAACTATCCTGATTGAGTTATTTCACCAGTTAGCAAATTCATGGGAGGTGAGGTGCCCTGAGTTATTTCATCGGCTAACAAACAACAGATTAGCTCTTGCGGTGGGGAGATGTCCTGCTACAGGCCCCTCCGAACAAGAAAGATGTTGAGGGGCTGGAGCATGCCCAGAGAAGGGAACGGAGATGGGAAAGGGTCTGGAGCACCAGGAGAGGCTGAAGGAGCTGGCAGAGCTCAGCCTAGAGAAAAGGAGGCTCAAGGGGGGAGCTTCTCACTCTCTACAACTCCCTGACAGGAGGGTGGAGCCACGTGAGGGTTTCTGTTCCCAGTTAACAAGTGACAGGATGAGAGGACCAGCCTCAAATTGTGCCAGAGAAGTTTTAGGTTGGATATTAGGAACCATTTCTTCCCTGAAAAGGTTGTCCAGCCCTGGTACAGTCTTTCTGGTACAGTGGTGGAGTCCCCATCCCTGGAGGGATTTAAAAGCCATGTGGATGTGGCACTTGGGGACATGGGTTAGTGGTGGCCTTGGCAGTGCTGGGTGAGTGGTTGGATTTGAGATGTTCTTAAAGATCTAAGAATCTTAACAATTCTATGATTTTATGGGTATGTAACTCCCAAATTTAACCTACTTAGGACAACAATGTGTTCCTCTCTCCAGTGACGAACAAGCGTGTTTGCAGAATAAACCACCTGAATTCTTTGGCACTGTTCTGGTGGAACTGAAACCTAACACTGCATCACATGSTCATCAACACAGTGAGAATGCTGAGGTGAAACTGTTTCTGATATGTTCTGATACTGTGTCTGTCAAGCCCTGGATTTAATGCTTCTGTTAGTCTGCTCCCAGAATTTTTAATAACGAATGACTCCCAGCTTGGGGCAAAATAAGGATTGTTATGTCTGGAGTGACACATACTTTATGAAATTCCCTGTGTTGGTGTTGCTGCTGATGTCATAGTATTTTTTAGTATAAACTTGGAAATACATATATTCCTCTAAGAAAAATAATGTTGTTTTTTTTTTTTAGATTTAATCACCTTCCTAGTATGCTTTGTATATCTGGACAAGTGAAATGCAYGTTCAGAGCAATTATTTATGTTGAATTTTTGCACTGTAACTCCTACCGTGTCTTTTAAAAGATTTTCAAGAACTCTTACTTCCCTGCTAGGTAACGTGGAACTGGAAACCGTTTCAAGAAATAGTTTTACTAACATTATTTTTCTGTAATAATAGTGCAGAGAAATCAAATAGTACACGCAATCTGACTCATGCTACACCTTATTCCCACCAAAATGTGTTAAGGGAGGATTAGAAAACTAGCAGTAGTAAGAAAGTGGCCACCTCAGTGTCATACTTCAGGCTGGGGGAAAAAAATGAAGGGGTAGAAAACATGCCTAAAATGGTTTTATATTTAAAAGGCAGCAAGAACATTGTTGTTTTAAAGCATAGCTGCTGGAGCACTTAAAGGCATTGCAGAGTTGTCTGATCTCCAAGAAGGGCTATTTTTTTTGTCATATGTTTAAATATTGAACTTGTTGTTATTCAGTGTTATAAAGGTCAAAAATATATATAAAATTTAAAGATAAAAACCAAACAGGACCCGGACAGTAATGGAAGAAGGCTGATCTAGTCTGGTGCATTTTTTGCAGGAATATTTGGCGTTATTTGATCTGAGATAACAGTAAACAACTGTAAAGGTTTACTTGGCATTTTATAATTTATAGAAAGATTTGATTTTTTTTTTTTCGTTCACTCTGCCTGACTAATACAGACACCAACAGGCCAAAGGATTCAAACAGCTGCAGTGCAAGTCTGGGGCATGTGCATTCAGATGCATCTGACATCTTTGCAGTTGTTTTATGACTTTGATGTACCTCAGGAACCAAAAGTTGTATGTAATGGTGTAAGGGGGAGTGAAATTGAGGATGCTGCCATGGGTTACTTGTCCTGTCTGAACACTTACTGTTGTCATTAAAATAGGAAACATCTGTCTGTTACACTACTATCGCCTCATAGAAAACAGGATCAAAATTGTATAATACAGCTAAATAATAATATAGCTAAAAGGGATAGGTTTGTACCTGAAGTAATTTCCTGGAAACTACTTCTCTGATGTGGAGTTACCCATCAAAATTGTCTTTTTCTGCAGCTCAGCTTGATCATTATTGAGAAYCCCAAGCATGCCAGAAGATTGCAGTGATCAGTCAGTTTTTGTCTTGATGTTTGATTTCTCTAGGTTCTGATACCTTAAAGGTATCAGTTTGATTTCATCGCTCTACCCCTTGTGGGAAGGGCAAAGGTATAAATAAATAAACCATAAATAAATAAATAAAAGGTCACCCTCCAATGGGACAGTGCAGACTTGTTGCAACTGAAGAGCGTATCAAGCATGAACACAGGTGCCCTTCTTGGGTCTTCAGAGAGGTTCTGGATTCCTTWAGGATGCGGAGCCATAAGTGAGTTTGTCCTAATACAGCTAAAGTGGATATACAAGGTCTGCAGCACCTTTGCCTGTCAGGAGTGTTGATGTATCTCTATGGCTTATTGACTGAACCTTGAACTCAAACCAGCAGACTGGATTACTCCAGTTTGGGATGCTTTTCATTAATTTAGGGAACCTTCAGAGAAGTGGGGAAGTTCAGATTAAGTAAATCAGACAGGACATATTTTGAATCTGCACATACTCAAGCAGTTCTTTTGATGTGTTGGTGTTGTATTTTAGACCTACTCATGTGCACTGCTCAGGAAAACTTGCATTWTGTTGTGTGTGGTTCACACAGTGTTAAATCATGCAAAATGAGTTACTGACAGTAGAAGTTCTGATGTAAAAAATTTCTTTTCAGGCCTCTGAATAAAGCAAACATATGGGATTCCTTGCCAGTTCTGCTCCAAAACTGCTTCCAAATTATCTTTCTCAATGTGTTGTCTTTAATTTCTTTTAAGTGTGGCAAGCTGGATTTGCAGTGAGGTGGAGATAAGTGTTGCTGAACTGGCCTGTAGATRATTTTAGAACATTTGCAATCCCCTTGTTGAATGAGGATAATCTGTAGGTGGTCCTCAGTATTGTGGCCTTTCTCCAGTTTGGAAGAATTGGAAAATCATCATTTCAACTRTAGTAGACCTAGTACAACAGCACTAAAGTGGTTATTGCTCTGCCTGGTAACAGATAAGCTACTTGCAAACAAAGCAGTCTGAAAAATCAGAACACAAGCAAGTGAAGAATAACTTTTCACTGACATTAAGATTTTCCAACACAATTGAGAAGTTTTTAATCATATTTGGTACTTTGGCTGAGATAATGAAATGGCACCTTTGGGAAGAAATTTTGGCAAACTTAAATGGAGTGAGATGGTTGATTGAGAAGTCTAACAGCTGTAAAGAAATGTTGATTCTTTGGGGTAGATTGAGTGTTTAAGTGTTCAGCTATATTGCTCAAAGAATGCTTTTTGCCATGAACTTACCTTGAACTGTATTTTTACATACTACAATTCTTAAGGATATTCAGCTAGAATCCTGGTTTATTTGATTCTTGATTAGCAAAATAATGCTTTTGCCTTCATTGGGTCAGCAGATATTGCTGTGCATAGATTAAGAATTAGATCAGGTGTTAWTTAATAAATTTAAATACTGTTAACACTCTTTTTGGGAACTAGAAGATTTTACGTGCTCCTGGCCAGTCTGAGAAAGCGGATTTTGTTTACCGCAGTAGATGAGACCATTGACCCCAGACATCTCCAGCTGAGAAATGTTTCTCTGAAGACATACTAGTCTTAATTTACTCCCATCAGAACACTATACTCCTGCTGAGATTTTTTTTTTTCCAAAACATTACTTCATTTTCTTAAATAAGCAGGGACTTGAGCTGTATAAAGTGTCTTCTAGTTAAAAATGGTCCTTAAGTGGCAGGGAGATTTAAAGTTCTAATAGCAAGGTTGTCTGCTTTGTCCTACAGGTAGTCCATGTGTTGTGATATCCATCATGGCTTGTATGGTGCAAGCCTTGAATCAGAGTTGAAATATGTAAGGGAAATGCCCAGTTTACAAAAAGCCATCAGTGTCACTGGCTCCATGGATTCCTTGCTGTAGTTTTKAGGTGTTTGAAAGAGTTATTTGCTGAAGCAATAGAATGATACCTTCTTGTATAAATTGGTGACTGTTTYGTCAGGAATTGCCTGACTTTCATAATCTAGGTCTTTGCTTTTATTTTCTCTCTACAGTCTGTACATACTGAAGSTATTGTGCATTCTCCACGAGCAAGGTCACAGCAGTTACACTTATCACAGAAGAGTGCTTTGGCTTTCAATTATCATCATCTGAACTGTTCAGATAGGCATTTTGAAAATAGATTTCAAAAAGCTARACTGCTAATGTTTTCCTTTCCCAGTAAAATAATTATCTATGTATTATGCGAAGCTTGAACCAGGATATGCTTTTTCCTCTTGGCAGTCTGTATTTTTGTCGTCAAGTTTGTTTTACAAGTGTAGCTTTTTCTGTTAAGTAGGACCTCAAAACCTGTAGTAACCCAACTGAATGCACTTGTGATTTGTGACTCATTTATGTCTTAATCTGTAACGAGCAAAATCCATGCTTGTAGTCTTTTCTTCTGCCTTTTCATTTAATTTTGGGTCTTCTGCTGAAGATCTGTGCAGTCTCTGCTYTGATCTGATGGAGCTGTGGTGCAGTTGATCTGAGAAGGAAACAGGTTTTAAAGCTGTGCAGCCAAAGCTTTTTGTGCCTTGATCTTCAGGTGGAGTGCTAAGACATTGGGAATGCTGGGTAATTTGGTGCCTGTCACTCTTGAGCAGCCTRCTTGTCCCAGTATTTGATTTGAAGTGTCCTGGAGGATCATGATTTCAAGTGACCAGTGGCGGTCCTTCTCATCCAAAAGGCTTTCAGGGTTTGATTTCTTCTGGTTCAGAGAAGCCCCAGGACTTCTAAATAACACAAGCTTGCTCCTCTGCATATAACATTGCGTTAGAATGAACAAACAGGATGTGGTTAGGTTGGGGGGAAAACACTAGTTCTTTCCTCCCCTGCCTGCCCCCTCTTGCAGACCCCCAAAAGGGAGTGAGGCTGAAATAACTCAAAGTTCAGTAAATATTTAAACCTATTCTTGTACACTTCTCATTCTTCAGACATATCAAGCAAGAACTTGTGACTTTTTCAGGTTATTTTCTTATCTGGAATGGGCTATTTAGTCCTATCCTATAGAATGTCCTATCAATGGGCTTAAGCTTGAAACTCATTTTCTTAACTGACCCCTTTTTAGTAGTGTTGTGTGAGGCACAGTTGTTCGCTTAGATCTGATGGATGACCGCTATCACACCAGTGACTTACAGTCACAGAAATTACATCAGTTCTTCATCTGTATAATAGCGAATAACTGGGTTTCATCTGCATTCTGCCAAGTCTGCTCTCCAGCCACCCCTCTGCAGTTATTYTGCTTACTGTCCTTGAAAATGAGAAGTGAAAGAAAAAGCCAAGTTAAGTTTGTTCTCTGACAGATTTGATGCAGTTGGGCAGGAAGTATCAAAGATAGTGTAAATATGGTGATGTGAAAGTGCAGTGGCGTCAGCCTCATTTAGTTTTTGGACTAGGATTCTAATCTTCAGTTAATTACTGGGTAATGTCTTGATATCGAAATGGACAGCAGTGATGATTGGTGTTCTCACAATTTGGAATTGTGACCAGCACTGTTTAACTTCTTAGTCAGTGACATGGACAGTGAGATGGAGTTTGCCGATGACACCAAGCTGCGTGGTGCTAGAGGGAAGGGATGGCATCCAGAGGGATCTGGACAGGCTRAAGAGGCGGGCCTGTGCCAGCCTCGTGAAGTTCAACCAGGCCAAGTGCAAGGTGCAGCACCAGGATCGTAGTAATCCCAAGTGCAAGTTCAGGGTGGGTAGAGAATGGATTGAGAGCAGCCCTGAGGAGAAGGACTTGGCTTAGGAGTGTGGGTGGATGAGAAGCTGGACATACCCTGGCCATGTGCACTGGCATCCAGAAACCTACCGTGTGCTGAGCTCATCCCAYGGCTTGGACACAAGTTGAGGGGGAGATTCTTCCCCTCTATCCTGCTCTGGTGAGACCCCACCTGCAGTGCTGCGTCCAGTTCTGGGGTCCAGCATCRGAAGGATGTGGAGCTACTGGGGTGAATCCAGAGGAGCCATGGAGATGCTCCAAGGGCTGGAGCCCCTCTGCTCTGGAGGCAGCCTGGAGAACAGAAGGCTCCAGGGAGACCTGAGAGACCCTTCCAGTGCCTAAAGGGTCCAAGAGAGCTAAAGAGGGATTTTGGATGCGGGCCTGGAGGGACAGGACAAGGGGGAATGGCTTCCCACTGCCAGAGGTTAGGGTTAGATGGGATATTGGGAAGAAATTCCTGACTGTGAGGGTGGTGAGGCCCTGGCACAGGTTGTCCAGAGAAACTGTGACTGCCCCATCCCTGGAAGCRTGCAGGAGCAGGGCTTTGAGCAACCTAGCCTAGTGGAAGGTTTCCCTGCCCATGATGGGGCTGGAACTAGCTGGGTTTTAAGATCCCTTCCAACACAAACCATTTTGTGATAATTAAGTGTTCTTAAAGCRTAAGTGGCCTTACTGTTAATTTAGCTTGTAAAGCTGCAAATATTACTGGTCCTTGAAGTTCTGAATCACTTGGAAAATTAAGACTCTCTAACATGATTCCAAACTAGATTTTGAATTTTATTTAGATTTGTCAAATGAGATGTAATATGATACTTAAATTGTGCCACACTTCAGCCTGTGGAAGACAATTAGATGTGATGTGTAAAAATCATTATTTTACTGACTTCTTCCCTTAAGAGCTTTCTGAAATAGAGATTAAACTTTGAGACTTTAATATATTTTGGGATATGGCAGAGGTCTGACCAGAAGAGAGAATAAAAGATCTAAAACATATGGTGTAATACCAAAGTAGAAGCAGGTGAAAGCAGTTAAAAATGAAGCAATTTCTTAAGCTTTAAAAATAGTTTGTGTTAAAGATAGGCGGTTATAGACAATAAAAATGGGCCAGCAGTATATTGGTACATATGTGGTATTTCTGGTTCATAAATCACAGAACACAACAGTAAACGTATTTGGACTTGAATTTTTAAGAGATACTGGAGGTCTGAAATACATGTATTCCTTCAACTTTTCCTAACATTTACCATCTGCTTGAACCAAGAATTCTGTAGTAATTTTCTTGTGTGTTCACTGAGCACCAAAGTGGCTATGTAAAACAGCTAAAGATGAGCTAGGGATATGAAATTAAATGAGGTCTTGATGGCTAATAAGTAGTTGTTGAGGGTCAGTTGGAAAAGGTAGGACAGTGAAGAGGTTTTAGAGGTTAGAGTAGAATATTCAGCACAATTTATTTGAGTTGTAAGAATAGTCTAATGCTTAAAACACCACAAGTAGTCTAATCATAGTTTTAGCTTTGACACAGGCCTCTGGTTTTCTAGAATCAGTATCTGTGGGTAACTTTAAAAGATTTCTTTTTCTATAGTCAGTTTTCTGGCTTTTAAATACATCATTATTAGCAATTTTGGTTGAAGACTTTGTATTAGCAAATTGTTGCCTGTGCTGTCTTACCAAAACCAGGGGTTTAGTCCATATATTCAAAAGTCGGTAAGAGACGGGTTGCGACTCTTTCTTTTGTTAAGTAAATAATACTCCTTATAAGGAAAAAAACCCCACCAGAATGGATTATGAATATGAACCGGAGGCATCTCACCTCGAACTGTAAATATGAAAATGAAAAATCATTGTGTGAGGCTTTTCTCTACCATCTACCACTGAAATTTCTCAGTCTTACTTTCAGCAGCATGAGCACAGTCTCCTTTGTTACATCTTGAATCATGGAAAAGGCTTAAATTAACACTGGAAGGTGACTTTAACAATCTTCCTACTGCAAGGAAGGATGAAGTTTGTTTAGAGGAAACTGTTACCATATGTCTCAGTTTTGAGACAAATTTAAAAGAGGACCCTCTGGAATGAGTCCTCTTCTCCAAAGGGTTCCAGCAATCCCTTTCCACCAACAGGAAATGAATACCAATAGATGAAAGTGAAAAAAAAGTAATGGTTTATTAACAAACAGAATGCCCACCCACAAGGCAAGGGAAAAAGTAAATAACTATTAAACACTAAACTGTCAGAACTCACTCCCCCCCCACCCACAGAGGAACAAAGACTCGCAAAAAAATGTCCGGAGAATGGGGCCACTGTTGGAGGAATACCCCTTGCTGACACGGTGCAGGCTTTCACGCTGAGGGAAGTGTGGTTTCCATGGAGGAGTTCCAGCAGCAAGGGAAAGCCAGTGGCTACCTGGTGTCAACTTCTTCTCCAGGACAGTCATGGCAGATGAAACAGCTTAGCTGGAGCGTTTTGATGTGCTTTCTCTCCCCRGCTCGGCTCCCCAAGGCTTGGGGCTGGAACGGACCGACCTCACCTCCCGCCAGTCCCACTCCTCTGGTCTCAGAGCAGCAGCTGGTTCAGTTCACCTCAAGGCAGCCAAAAGATTGCTACTCCAGCTTCTCCAAGCCAGGGAAGGGAAAAGATTTCGCCTGGGCCAAAAACCAAGTCAGCCAAGCAAAAAAACCACGCTGCACAGAGCCACGGGAAGCCTGGGCAGCGAGGCTTCAAACTGCCCATGCAGCAAAGCAAGAAGACTCTCGACTCTTAGCCCCACACACCTCTGGTTCTGGGCCTTAAAGGTACAGCAACCCCTTTTGGGCATAAGCAGAGGATCATGGGMTAGACTAGCATAATAAGTCACTCCAAGACACCATAGCTGAGAGTACAGGGTGGTTTAAGCTTGCCTTAGAGGTGATACAGTAGGCTTCCTTGTGCCTATAGCTTTATGATTACAAGATGATCTCCTTGTGTCTGAATGAACAGGAACATGGAGTGATGGCTTGTGGTCTCACGGGGTGGGCTGCAGTCTCGATCAGATTCCTGCAGGAATCACAGAGTCGACTTCCAGCAGAAGTGGCTTCAGGGCCCTAGACAGGCACAGCTGGCAAAAGTGTTCGTGTGAAATCCTGTCTGCTCCTCCTGTACTGGCTCCAGACAACAAATGTGTTTAGACATATTCAGGAATACTTCTTGAAGTGAAAATTGGAATTTGCCRTGGTTTGACACTGAGATTTCTGTTCAGCTTTTTGCATGTGAATGAATCAACTGGAGTGGAAATGCTGATAACCAGCCACCATTGGTTTTCCATATCGACTGGCAACGCATATAATGGGTTTCTCTTTTTTAATAGAAAGACTTTTAAACCAGAGTAGGTGATTTAGCATCCTGTCTAGTCTTTGTAACGGTGATGTGATTTACTGTAATGAGACTATATTTTGCTTTTAAGTTTTTTAGAATAATATGTTTGTTTCTTATGTCTACAAAGTGTTCTACTTGACTAAATACCATGTTAGAATAAAGTTTAATTAGGCTAAAGACGAAAGTAACAGCTTCCTGAGAGTCCTGTTGGTGGCGTAGTTGAGTACCTTTAAGCTTGATAACCACCAGAATGGCATTTTTAATGCAAATATTGAAACTAACTATTTAAAAACTTAGTGTTTATGAAGTGTTGTGAGGTCCTTGAACTCAAAACTTAATTCCATTGTTGATGGTAGTGTGCTGGTTCTGTAGTTTCTGTGTGGAGTATAGGTAGATTTCCAGCCCTGCTTTTAATGTAAAAGTCTGGCTTGATGTTACTTTTCCCCATCAGAGTAACTGTGAACAAAGCATGTAACCTCTGCCTTGCTTTTTCTTTTTCACAACTCTTTTCACCTGCTCACACTTGTTTCCTTACTCATTGCCTATCAGCAGATCCTCCATAGGATTAAATATTTGAATATTAGATGCCTTTGATAGAARAGGAGACATTTTTGAGTACTTGTTCCTGTGACTTCCATGCCAGTTTTTCTTGGACGAGTTTTAAGCTGAAGAGTTTGTTATCCAGTAGCTGATGTCTGCTTAGGAGGTGTGGCAGGAATTAATAGGGAATGGATTGAAGTAAAGTGGTTGATGTTGACTTGTTGAAATTAAAGTTGCGGGTAGAGAGGAGGGGCTTGTTCTTGGGAACCCTCCAAATAGGAGAGGTGGGGGAGAGGTCAATTGCATGAAGATGAGAGAGGTAAGGTTAGGGCAGATGAATTGTCATCTCTGTTCTAAGCTCCGCTGAAATGGTTATTCAGAGATGATTAAAAGTGCCTTTTAGCTGCTTCTATTATTTTGGGGTTTATTTTATTTATTTTTTTTTTCTTGTCACCCATGAGAAAGGGCAATCAAAATCTCTTCTTGTGGGGCTGGGAATACTAGGGCGGAAACTGTTCAGTCATCGTGGAATCACCATAGAAAACCACAAGTTTTGTCCGAAGTAACATGCCATGGAAGGGCATGTGTTTTGTGATTGATTGTGGATATGCAGTGTGATGCAGCTGGTTAACACTGGTCATCTAACTTGTATCCCAGTGAGCCCTATAAAACAGAATATGACTCAAAAAAAACCTAGTAAAAACTTAGTGTTTGTCACAGTCCTTTGGGATTAAATAAGCAAAACATGAAACTCCCAAAACAAATGTAATCTTTTAAGATCAAGAATCCTCTTTATATTATCTTGGATCTTCAAGGYGGATATTGACCATCTGGTTCAAATCAATCTGGTGTGCAGTTTGGATCACTCTTATCTGGAGTTCTCCACCTTCCGAATTCAGAGTGGGGTTTGTTTAATTTCAGCATCTTTGGCACAATTCTCCTAGATCCTAAAGCCACTTTTACACGTGCCTGCTGGCTGGTTATTCCTTTAATTCCTCCTAATACTTGTGCTTTCCCCCCTCTTATTATTGCTGACATGTCTTGAAAGCAGTGGAAACGCCAGGTGCAGAAACAGCTCCAAATGGGGTAAACATGTTACAACTTACTAAACATGGTTAGTTTTTTCTTGCATCAGATTAACGTTCTCTGAACTAAGATCTTCTTTACAAGTCACTATTAAAACTGCTATTGCTGTATTGCTCGGCTCTTTAGATCCAGAAATAGATCATCTGCTGTAAACTCAGGGTGTGTTAGGGCTGTATTTTAGGAAATCTGCATGCTATTGAAATGTCATATTCTGTAGTTGTAAGTAAATCTCAACATATTTTTAGAAAGGCGCATGTTGACCATCACTGAGCAGAAGCTGTTTTGTTCATAATTTCTGCCTGTTCACATGGCAGATGTATGGTTTCCTAGAGTGTGTAAGTACTACTCTGAGGAGGACCAGAGCTCAACTTTTAAGCTCTGTTCTGTACACAGAACAAATTTCCTATACTTGATAACTTTTCTCAGATGATTTTTTCTGATGACTATACGAAGGATACTTGTAGCTTTTGTTTTTTCTCCTTTCCACTAAATGTATCACACTCCTCCAAATTTTTCATCTCAGTATCTGTGTTGCGCTTTAAAGGAGCGTAGTAATTTTTTTCCCAAAATGTATCAGCAAGAATGGAAAGAAGGAAGGTGCACTTTGGAGTAAAATGGACAGGTGGATTCCATTTTGCATTTCGTTACGTGTTTTGTGATTCTAAAAATACTAAAATAGTGTTTTTCAAAAGTATTTAGTGTAACTAAATCCTTACACAGCAGACTCAGCTTTTTGCAGCATGCCAAAGGGAGAGATTAAGCTTACAGTTAATGCTTTTCTATAGAGCAGGCAAGAAGAATTTCACGTAAGGAGGCAGCAGTTTGAGTTGGGTTCARTTATACTCACTGAAGCACTATATAAAATGTTCAGGTTTCTCTCCCTGGAGTTTTTTGCTTGTGACCAGGTTTAATGGGCAAGCAAGATAATGCGCAAAGAGAGAGGCATAAAACTTTGTAATATTTTTCTCTTGAGTCRTAAATGTGTATGTGCAGAGACAGCCAGTGACAGTTTTCAAGACTTTCATGTAAGTGATTGTGTTGTGAAAGCTGACCTGAGGATGCATGTGGCTTAAGGGCTTTCAAGATTAATTAGTGGAAGTTGGATGATAGAAATGTGAATATTGGCAAAGAAGCAGAACCAACATGATGAACAGAAAAGCTTAGTTTTCCCTTTAGAAAGAATCTGTGTGTGGGAGATGGTAGTGGAGCACCATAAACTAGTTTTTACTGCTTTCTATACAGCATGGATCGAAGAGCTCTGTGTCTAATAATAGAATACATGGTTCCCATTACCAGTGACTTCATGAAATGCTACCTTCTACTGAAACATGGCTTGTATTCCTAATGGTGCTTTTATTGTAAAACTTAGGTTAGTTTTAGACTGTTAATTGTGAAGGTATCCTTTAAATCTAACCCCTGGTCTGTTTGGGTAGTGTAATTGGAGATACTGAAATTCCTCTTGCTTTGTATTTTACACTTAGAATAATGCATTGTGGAATTTTTGTAGCATGTGTTCATTTGTAAAGGTTTTGTTTTCTTGTGTGGGGAACTAGTTGGATTTATAGAGCTATTAAGCAAGGTGAGCTAGATATATACTATTCACGGAGATTTTTATGTTCCTCAACTTGAAGTGACCTAGCAAGTTTGAAAGTAGCGTAAAACCTGAAGGTGACATCTCAGTATTTGATCTGCTGTGATCGTGGCCTGTTAACCTTTAGCTTTAATGGCACTATATAATCCTTAAAAGTTGCAAATGTACTCTGCTGTGGGGCTGATGGATGATAAAATCCACTTTGCCTAATCACCTCTCCAGAATGTCTGTTGTTTCTAGTAGATATTGATCTCCTCTATTTGTTATCTTGTATTTGATTTGGTTTTTGCCGTAGTGTGGGACTTACAYGGATAATACATTCAGCATCTTGATTAAGAGCTGCAGGATGTGCTTCTTGAAAAAGCAAAAGCTTGTTTCATGTTGTAATTCCCATAAACAGAAATTTTAGTTTGTACTAAGATTGCTGAATTGACCATRATGACCTCATAACCTCTGGTGCTGAGGAGGAGTCAAAACACAATCCTCAGAAGTACAGTGTACAGCTAGTAAAGCTGTTTGAGAACTGCTTCACTTCAGCAGAGATTCCTAAAGCAGACGTAAAAAATTATATTCTGTAGTGCAGAAACTGTCAAACAATTTCAATACTTTAGGGACTAATGTTTTAGTTTTCTTGTATTGCACAGCAGTGCTCTGCTATGTTCTTATAAGCTGTGTGCTACATCTGGGTGTATAAAATGGTGAGCAATATTTATTAAATAGGAAAAACGAAGATTAGTAATGTAATATTGGCAAAGGCCATAGTGACCTATGATGCAGTGACTTAAGCCTGTGGTGTGTGTGTGAAGTTTGTTGAAGGGAATCACTTCTATTCTGAGTTTTATTCTGGTAAGTGAGCCTGCAAATATCTTCTGTGCTTTGTGCTCTGTGAATCACAGAAAAACGATAAAAAGAGAACACCTTTTTTTAAAAGGTGATTCTATTTGAAAGTGAGCTAACCAAATGTGACTGGCTGAATGCAGAGGGATAATGTGGGATCTGGAATTGTGCTGTGTGCTTCTGAAATTACACTTTTCTTAGTGAGAGGGATGTTGCAGCACTGGGAGAGTCATAAAGCATCTTTTAAAAGCCTGAAATACTCTAAAACCCGGAATTCCATAACTGAGTTTTGACATCAGTTTTTAAATGCTGATTGGAGTTGCAGAGGGTTCCTAAGTACATCCTATGGAGGAGTTCCTGGGAGAAGTCAGCAAGGGAAGCTTTTTAAATCTTTACCTCCTCAGAAAAGGAATCTGGGGCTTTTTGAACTTTACATAARCATCTGAAAAATTTCACCTTAAATGCTTTTCTTCTGCTTTTCTTTTCCATATCAGATTTCCTTTATATCCAAAAGGAGGGGAGAAGCTTCAGTTTGAATATGGAGTTTATCTTCTCAACAAAAATATAGCACAGGTTGGTACACTTCAGATTATTTTTTATTAYTATTTATTTGTTCTCTGCTTGGTGTCAATATGATGTGAGTGTGCATGTGCTGTCTTGTGATGCTGTTCTCTATGGTGAACACTGGTGAGCTAAGAAAAATGTCCTTGAAAACATCGTTTTCACTTGCCTTACAACTTTGTGCTTGAGATTTTCTTCTGTGATGCTTAGAGAAGGACTCGCCAGATAATAATGAATCTTTTCCTTTTCAAATAGTACATTCTATGAGTCTACGCACACTGTTTTGAAAATTGTAAATGTTTTCTGGTTTTTTATTCTGTGACACTTGAAGATCCATTTGTGTCATTCTTGCTGCCATCACTTTAATTTTGCTGTATTATTACTTCAACCAGTATTCTACCATTGTAAGTAAACACAAGTGGAAAATCTGAAGTTTTGCAAATGTGTGACTTTAATAAAAAAGTTAGTCCTCTAATCAACCTTACTTTCTTGTTTTTAATGTATTTTGAARAACATCCTTTACTTCGGCAAATGCAAGAGACTTTGCAAACTTGTATTTGAGATGGCAGTAATACCTGCAGCTAACACATTCGGTATGGAATTCAGAGAATGTTCAGAAGGCTGGTGTGAAAGAGGCCTGGGGAGGCTGTTTTGATTGGTACATAGTCCTAGGGCAGCGTCAGCTGCTCTTATGCTGTCCCTGGTAGATGATTATGTGATGTTCTGTGAAGAAAAGCCTATGATGTAAGTACTGCTTAGTTCAAATGCTTGACTGTCTTGGCCACTACAGACATCTAATTTCTGACATCTTGTCCAAACCTGTCTTGTCTCTGTTTATATATTATAATTATCTGATCCATTTAAGTCTCTTCCTCTTTGCAAACTTTTATGCATTGAAAAACCACCTTTCAACACTCTCCTTGTCTGAAATTCTCTGTCTGAATCCACATCTTTCTTGAATTGCAATGCCCAAAGCTGGATACAGTGAGCAACTGTTTCTTTCAAAACATTGAGTAGGATGGGAGAAATGCTTCCCAGGTCTTGTCCTTTTATTTCCAATTCGTTGTGTTCTAATAGGTTTGTACTCTTAAAAGCCTATCAGAGTGTGTCTTATGATTCCATGCAACCAACAGCCCCAGGTATCTTCCGCACAGCAACAAAACAGTCCATTCTGAATTTGTGCTGGTGACTCGTTTAATTCACATTTTACATGCTGTACCTTGAATGTATCCTTAAGGATGCACTCTTTTGTTCTTAATTAAGTTTCTGCTTTGGTGGCGTAACACCAGAGGTTTAGAACTCAGTCTCAACTTTATGCTGGCTGCACCTGAGTCTATGCTCTATCCAGGTTACCTAATTAAAATATTGGATAGAACTGGGGTTCTGTTCATCCAGGTAGAGCCCCACTACACCAGCACTTCAATTGCGGCCATGAACCATTCTTAACTACACTCAGAGAGTGCTTTCTCTGTACTCACTCATACTTCATCAATATCCCATTTCCCCAACATGCTTGTGAGCATATTATGCAGAAAATGCCAAGAGATTAAAATTCCAACAGAAATATGACATTTCTGTTCCTAACCTGTTTGAAATTACATTAGTCTCTTACATTTCTCTTTTCTTGAAAAATCTGTCCTTTTTATGCTTTGTTTCTACTAGTGTTGTTTGTTTTTCCAGTTCTCTCTTCCATCACTTTTTTGYCTTTCCTTACCCCAAATTGAAGTAAAGCTTCTGGTTCTTTCTGTGTTGCTTGTTTTTAAGCTTGGATTGCATTTACCATTTTCCAGACTTCTGGTATCTTGCCCATGCTTAGTGTATTTTGGACGATAACCTCTGAAATTACTTAGAGGCTGAAATATCTTAAGATGAAGTTAATCAAGTCCTGCTAATCTTGGAAATTGGCTTAACCAGGCTGTTAATGTAACTTAGACTGTATCTCTTTGTTGGTGGTATTAGTAATGGCAGCCAGCTGTTCACACTTGATCTTCATAGGGAAGACTAGTGCGAAAAAGGGATTAAATAGTCTTTCCTTCAAATGCTTTGATAGCACTCTCTCTCYGTTACTATCAAATCTATGCTTTCCTTAACCTCTGCTTCCATAAATACACAAGTTCATTCTGTAACTGAGTTGTGATGCTGCTTGCTTTGCCTTTCAGTCCTTCCTGGTTTTGATCTTATTCTGGAGTGATGTGATGCAAGCAGGAAGCTCTGTGTTTCTTTTCATCGAGATGATGAACTCTTCATTGAACCCATGGTGGTTGTCTTTCCTGTTCATGTAGTTTGGGTTACTTGGCACTTGTGCCTGTAGTATTTTTTTTTTATAGGAACTGTCACCACTTCACTTGTTTTCCTGTTTGTTTCTTTGCCTTGTCACCTCTGAGTTGTTAGCACTGTTGGACCTACTGAAACCTCTCATTCTGATTTTCTTATTCTGTTTCTGAAGGACTCTGGGTAGTTGAACACGCAGTCACTCACCCATGTTGCCTTCCAGTTCCTTGCAGTTGGTTTCTGAAATCACTGGCTTGTGTTTAAACTCGTAAAAGTAAATGAAGACTTTAAGTACGTATTGGTATAAAAARAGTTTCCAAACTTACATGGGGTCATTGATGCTGGTGCAAGCTAGTCAGTGGCCAAACTTTGAAGTGGTTTTTACATCGCCAGTGGTCCACATGTTAATGGTTGAGATTATATGCTGTTGTATATAAAACCATAGTAAAAGTAAATTGGAATTTCTGGGCGGGCTTCTACTACTTATTTAATCAGGAAAGTGTTACTGATGTTCACATAAACTGTTGTAGTCGCCTTTGTTTTGATATCCTTGGTCAAATATTGCTGCTTTTTATAGTTCTGCCAAGGGGAATTTCCATTGTGAAAGCAGAACAGGTAGATAATGTGTAGAAATGCATCACAAAACCTCTGTGCTCTGGGGCTGACTTGACCTAAAAACCTGAGATTGTTTGAATCCTTTGTGTGTTCCTTGGGATGCTGAAACTGTTGAATTTAAGTAGCTTTTAGCAGATCTTATGGCTGCTTTCAGGGAAGCTTCCAGATATGCTTAGTTCTTGTGAATATGTGAAAAATTGTTTGGACAGAGTGAGCAGCTACCTTTCTCTTATCTCCAGACCATCACCCAGAGGTGTTGGCCTTATTTCAGAGAACCAGTCTTCTTTGTCATGAATAAATGTGAATCAGTTGCTTAATTGCCTCTGTTTGCTGTGGGAAGCTTGGAGGTGCCTTGGAAGAAAAGGCGTGACTTCACTGGAGCATTAAGAGCCTGGGTCTCTTGTCACCTCACATGAATCATTCATGCAAGTTTTGATCACTGTGGGTGAGAAACAAAGAACCCAGAAAAACGATCAATGTAAAGAAATACTTTGAAGTTATTTGTATAAGCTTCCCTGGTTTCACAGATTTTTTTTTTTTTTTCCTTTCACAATTCCCTGGAATTCTGGCAGCAAGGAGAAATGTGAGTGCAGAAGAACTGAGATGGGGTTGATATTAAATAACATTACTGAAATAAAAACTCTTCTATAGATAAAGTGGTACTGTTTTGTAAAACAGCAGGATAATAACAATGGAAACCACATCTTGCACTCAGGAGAATTCAGCTGGAGTTACAAGCAGCTCGATGCTGGCGTGGTAGARCATTTATTTGGAGAAACTTGCTTTGCTGTTACATTCCGAAGTCAAAACAATGTGTGTTAATTCCGAAATTTCATAATAACTTCCATCTGTATGTGAGCACGAATTGTTTCAATACCCATATTTTCTGTTTGTAAAATTGAATCCTTCATGAAGTTCACAGAGGAGCTTTTTGAGTTGGATAACATTAGGTAAGGCCATAAATTTCCAGTTAGGATTTCAGCTATTTAACTCTCCCTAGCGTAGAAATATGGGGGCTTTTTCAAAGGGAAATTAGTGACATGTCTAATTATACCTACTAAAAAAATTCACTATCGTCAAAGGTGAAGTACAATACAGTTTCTAAAAATGGGAATGAATTGCGCAGCTCTCCAAAGCATTAGGCTGTGGCAGAGCATTAAGCAGATACTGACCCAAATAAACTCCACAGCTCCTAAGTTAGTGATGTGTGTGGAGTATCTGAGGAAGCTGAGGCTTTAGTTAGGACAAGGAAGTGAACTCTTGTCCTGGTATTCACAGCAAAGAAATTGAGATTACACCATGAAAACCTCTTGTTATGGTGGATGAATTAGGAACTCCCAGAAGCCTGGTGAGGTTTTTTGTGGGTGATCAGTGAACACAGAGCAGGGTCAAAATGGCACATCTCAGAGTTCTTATTGTTCTGAACATACAATGTGRGTGGCACCCAGTTCTGCTGGGACACAGACATGGACCTTGTGGAGCTGAGATCTCACAAGTTGTTGAGCAGTGATCTTGCTGCTCCAGTTTTTTTCATGTCAGTTATTTAATTTTTTTTTCTCTAACTCTGAAGTATGGGGTATTGAGAGTGCAGTGGCTTTGAGTTTTGAATCTCAGACCTGTGGAAAGAAACCATCTTTATTGCTGCTTTACTGGCTGCTTTGCTGTCTCTTTCCTTCATTCCCAGAGCCTTGATTGCTTGGGCCTGACTTCAGTGTAGGCTCTTCATTACATATGAAGAGATGGTCTGAATTTAGCAGCCATCCTCCTTGAGGTGAGTGAGTCCCTAGTGAGCAAACACAGTGTCACTGTGGGAGAATAACTGCCCCAAAAYTGTATACCCAAGCAGATGAGAATGGTGAGGCCCTGGCCCAGGTTGCCAAGGGAAACTGTTGCTGCCCTGTCCCTGGAGGTGTCCAAGGCCAGTTGGACAGGGCTTTGAGCAACCTGCTCTAGTGGAAGTTGTTCTGCCAATGGCAGGGTGTTGGAATGAGATGAGCTTTAAGGTCCCTTCCAACTCAAACTATTCTGTGATTCTGTATTAYATGATTTCTGTCCTGTATTGGTCATTATGTCTAACGCATACATATATGATGTGTAGCCATTGAAGAGTATGTCCATCTTGTTCATCAAACTTCCAATTTCTATAGGTATTCAAGAGATTGTCTCTTGCATGGTACTTGACAGGCTTTATTCCTTGTCCACTTTCAAGATTGCTTGTAGAGCTGGTAGAGCTGTAGAGCTTTCAGTAGAGCTGGTTTCTTTTGGTGCCAGTAAGAAGGGAATTTACTGCAGCTATTTTCTTGCAGGGGGCAGTCAAGTTATTTGCAACTCTGAGTATCAAATGATTTGCTATTTCGGTCAACCACTGAAGGGCATCAAATCAATTTGTCTCTTGATCTTCTGGATTTCTTACGCTGAATCTTCTCTCAGCTTTACCACAGAACCACAGGCCAGCTGTAGGATTGTTGTGAGACCCCTTTTATTCTTTTGCTGTGACCTTGGTCACTATCTCCATCTGGAKTTATTGAACGTGGCCTCAGAAATGGTGGTGTTCTGTCCTTGTCTAAATTCCTGACTCTTGAAAAGTAGACTTGCAAAACTGGGTGTCAAATAATTTGGACTATTTTACAACTCTTTGTTTTCCTAGAGCCAACCCAAGGAGTGAATGTGTCTAGTCTTACCCTAGTTCATAGAATCATACAACAGTTTGAGTTGGAAGGAACCTTGAAGACCATCTTGTTCATGGGCAGGGACACTTTCCACTAGACCAGGTTGCTCAAAGCCCTATCCAACCTGACTTGAACACTTCCAGGGATGGGCAGCCATGGCTTCTCTGGGCAACCTGTGCCAGGGTCTCACCACTTTCTGAGTAAAGAATTTCTTTCTAGTATCTAATCTAAGTCTGCCCTCTTTTAGTTTAAATCTGTTCCCATTTTCCTATCCCTGTCTGCCTGTGTAAAAAGTTCRTTGCTGTTGTTTGTTAGTGGGGGCTCTGCACATGGTGACAAGACAGAGCATCACCTTCCAGGCATCACTTCCAGGTTTAGTGAAATCTGTGGGATTTGTTACACTGCATGAGTTAAGGTTATTTTTTCTTCTGTTCAGGCTGAATGCCKTGCTCAGGATCATCTCACAATCTTTTTTGATCCTGATTTGTTTTGTCAGACAGCTCTTGAGTGGTGTTAGACTGATACACCTATTCACATTGGCATGATTTGCTCAGCCTTGGCCAAAAAGTAGTTCTGCTTTCATATGACGGTCATTAGGAACACATCAGCTTTGCTATTTGACATGGGGGAAAAAAAAACAAACGCTCCCTTATCAGCTTCCCCGAGGATGTTTTTCACATCAATACAGTGCAGATCCAAGGAAGTAACTGGTGTCTAGCCCTCCTCTTGTGTGTCCACGGCCACTGAGTGCACGTGGTGGCATGTGGCATTTACATGCTATGTGTAACCTGCTCGAGAAGCTGAGCAGCCCATGGTGCTCTCCTGGAAATGCTGCTTTGTGGGTCAGTTGCTTGTCTAAKGCACGAGGTAAGTAATATTCACAGAAGCATAGAAGAAAAACAAAATACTCCTTGATATATTTTAGGTACAATCAAAGTGCCATCTTTCTAATAGCTGCATGGAATTAAAGTTGAATGCTTATGTACTGGTGCTATATGTAAGAGACTGAACTGAAATTCAGCTATTAAACATGCGATGAGGCAAGAGGTTCAGTTTCTGGCTCTATTAAACTATCAAGCATGTGAGAAAATCAACTCTATAATAGAAGCTATTAAACTTTTCCATGGGAAGTTAAACAGCAGAAATGTTAGGCCTAGAAATTTGTTTTGGCGATAAACACTATGGAGCAGAAGTGTCTTTTAAGAGTTGTGTGGGTAGTGGTGTAGATGCAGTGGTTATGGCCCTTTGAGTGTAGGATACTGTGACTTGCACACTACATCTTTTATGAGGCCCCTAAAGTAAGATCATAAAACATACAGTTCAGAAAGAATGCACCGTCTGAATTTTTGGCCAATTTAGCTGCATAGGGAAAAGTGTTCTTGAAAGAGCACAGGTTGAAGCCAGAGTTGAGTCCTCATCTTGTGAAGTGCCAAGCTTTCATTTTAATAAAGACGAAGGGACTGCATCACAAAGTACTTTCTCCAGCTGTGTAGAGCCAAAAGCTCTGAGGGGAGGTTTCATTCCTGAAAGTTTCCTAGGGTAGCAGTGGGCTGATAGCTAGCCACATCACTTAGAATTGGGGAATTTACATGTTTTTTGCAAACTTGTTGGAAAGGCATTCTTTTTTTCCTTTCCTACTGCCCATGCCAAGATAAAATAGGTTGAAATAAGACTGGATTAGCTGTAACAAGAATCCCCCTTTCATTCAGGTGAAAGCCTGCCTATCCTTGTCCATGGGCAAAGGCCAATGTTAATTTGCTCTGTGAAGGAGCAGATCTTGGCTCTTCAACTCATTCGGATCCCCACACCTGCAGCTTAAGCCCACGTGGCGCTGGAGGCTCCTGCGACTGTGGTGGGATGACCAGCATGATTGGATGACTGGGWGGATAGAACACTTCTCATATAGGGACAGGCTGGCAGAGCTGGATGTGTTCAGTCTGGAGAAGAGAAGGCTTCGGGGAGACCTCAGAGCCCTTTCTAGTGCCTGGAAGACAGCTGGAGAGGGACTTTGGAGAAGAGCCTGGAGTAACACCAGCAGGGGGAATGGCTTCCCACTGCCAGAGGGCAGGGTTAGATGGGATATTGGGAAGAGCTTCTTGGCTGTGAGGGTGGTGAGGCCCTGGCACAGGTTGCCTAGAGGAGCTGTGACTGCTCCATCCCTGGAAGTGTTCAAGGCCAGGTTGGACAGGGCTTGGAGCAACCTGGTCTAGTGGAAGGTGTCCCTGCCCGTGGCAGGGGTTTAGAACTGGATGAGCTTAAAAGTACTTTCCAACCCAAGCTGTTCTGGGATTCTATGAGTAGGAGAGGTGGCATCACCAGCGTTGCTTAGTCACTCCTCCAAAATAATTTTGGGAGACCACCCTTGCAAGCACATTCTGTGTGTTAGATCACCTTTGTACTGTGTAGCTGTCATCTCTGTGCATTAGCTCTTCAGACCGCAAAATTTCCTAAAAAAAAAAAGTGTGTTTTTAAAATAGAACCAAAATTCAGTAATCAAAAGGCAAATGCATTCCTGATATAGTTAATCTGACATGAACACGTCATCTGCCAATTTAAGGTGCTTTGTAGTGTATATAAGTACTACTTTATAAAATTGGAAGAGATAGGGAAGTGGGAAGTCTGGTTTCAAACCCTGGCACAATGTGTCAGTGTAGGACATAGCCGTAGTGTATAATTTTTCTTAACGAGTAGGGTGTGTGCACTGGAAGCAAAGCTGGACTTTCAAATATAAAGTGTTAATACCTGTGGAATTCCAGCACCTGCTTTGTGAGTCTGTCTCTTCCTTCAGAGCCTTCTCCCTTTCTGCCATGTGGCCCATCTCTTAATGGGAAAAAGAAATCATGGTAAAATGCATCTCATTTCTTGAAACTTCACTTGCTTTAATGTGTAAAACTTCTTCTCATCTGTCATTTGCAAGCAAGTGACAAGCTTGTAGGGGTATTTTTGGTTTTTTTTGGTTTTTTTTYCCTGTGCTTCTGTTATTTTCACTTCTCCCCCACGTGCTTTGTTCTTCTGTTGTATAGTTTAATATATATGTTTTGTYCTCCTTGAGTCAGGGTTTGTCTCATACTTCTGTGCATAAGATTTGGCACAKCAGGGCACAAAACTTGTTTTGAAAGCTTTTGGTATGACAGCTGCATAATCATTCATAAATGCCTTTCAGGCTTTTTGTATACTGTGGTTGAAGTTTAGAGCAAGTTGTTCTCCAACAAATGGAATAAAAGTGTCTGATGTGTGTTGGCTCATTCACTTTTTGATCAGTCCAGAATGTTTGGAAATCCAGAGCTTTAAAGTATTTTGTTTTTCAAGAGACTGGAAATACTGAAGGGGTTTTTGCATCTCTCTTTGCTGGCCTTGTGTGTAGTTCATGTGAATATTTGTGAAGTTAATATAGTGTAAGTAGAAAAAAACCAAGCTCTGCTTCACTTTAGCATGTATAAATTGATATTTTCAGGAAGATCAGTGCTGAACTGTCCATAATGCTCCCTGACCTCAGCTTTTAGGTTTGAAATACCATCCATTATATGAGAAACCATTTCCTGTGTTGGTGTGTCTTAGTGCCAAGTGGAATTCATTGAGTGCTGGTGTTACCCTAACAGGAAGCAAATTTTTTACAGGTTAAACTGTTGATTCTGTACTCCTCAAATGAGAGGTTTTCCCGTTTGATTCACAGTCTAATAATTTTTTAGAAGTCAATCTCCTTTGTCCACTGAAAGTACCATAATAGATGCCTGGAAGGCAGTTCAGCTTCCATGTGAGATGTGACTGGGAGCAGAGAATCCCCAAATTCTTCCTCCGTTTAAGCTCTGTGGCATAGGCTGAATCACTTGCTCTTTGAGTAATGCTTTCTCGAATGAAGAGCCTTTTTGCCTGAAGAAGCAGGGTTCACCAACCTGGGTGAATGAGCAGCCAGAAGCTCAATTTAACCCATTTTAAAACAAGGGCTTTCACAACACAACATGAAAGAGCAAATAGCTGAAAGATTTTGTGCTTGCAGCACCTAATGGACCTCATTGTTCGCCCACTGAAATAATTCTGTGGGTTCCTTTCCTGCAACATCTTAAGGTACAAGGTAGAGCTGGACTGATGCCAAATGGAAAAATTGCCTGGTTTTGGAGTGGATTTATTAAAATGTGAAAGTAACAAATAAATGGAGAAGTGTTTAGCGCTATAACCCTAACACTATATTCTCTCTGATTGCCAGCTGGGACAAGGTGAGAGAGTTCTCTCTGTACCTACTTGTGTATTCCTTGAGACTATTGCCCTTCTGGTATTCATAGGTTGGTATTTGGTTTATATAGGTAAAAAGCAAACTTCAGGTATGCAGAATTACACTTGGGGAGCTAAGCACATACAGAAAATGTCATGTTTAAAATGGAGGTACAGAATGTTACTTTTCTCCTTTTGACTTTTGCACATCTGACCTGTTGTTTTGTGCCTGATGTAATGATTTTTAATACAAAACCTCAGGATGAATGAGGTCATAGGAAATAAGTATGCCCATGTCTTGTAATCCAATAAACATGAATTTGTGATACCGAGCCCTTTTAAGAAGCTCTGAACTGAACCTGGGAAGGTTATGCTCTATAGTTTCATCTTATCAAGCTTATAAATGCAGCAAGACTGCAGTAAACATGGTTTTAGTTATTTAAGTGCTTCACTGGGGAATGGGGGAAGCTTTTTGGAGGCCAGTAACTGCTCTGTCTTCTAAATTGCCTTTTTTAATGTACTTTTTATGAAACAGTCATGGCATATGAGAGGCACCTTTATGGGCATGGGGGCCCATATATGTAGGTTTTTATAACAAGCCCAGTAACCACTAAGTTTTACAGGAATACTTTACTTACACGAGTGGCTGTTTCTCCCAGCCTCTCTTTGACAATGGTTTCTTACATCCTTACTGGGACACCAGACTAGAACCATGAAGGCTAATGTTTGAAGCCTCTCTGGAGGGGTGTTTTGTTTACTCTCGAGGAGGGTTTCATAAATGTCGGTGAGAGAGTTCTTGAGTAAACACAGCTTTTGGCTCATCTGAATGTTTACTTCTACAGTGTGTTCTACATGTACTCAAACACATACTCCTATTTCCTTATTTTCTTGAGGTTTATCTACAGTAAACACTATTGCTGTGAAACCAAAATCCAGTATTAAATATTGCTGCAGTTTTAAAAATCAGAAGAAAACTGCTCCATAAATGTTTGACAGAACAGTACAAGTTGCTGTGCATTTAGAATTGAGGCTGCTGCTGTCTTTGAATAAAGATCAGACTTTGTGTTTTGGTGAATGTGAGAGGAAGAAGCAGCTTAATATAACTCCAGGACAAATCAAAGAAGGTAAAAGGGAATTAGGTCTGTTATCAGATGAAAACATAGTTTCCCTGATCACTGCTGAATCACTCCTGCACGTAGATTTCATCCATGAATTCCCCCTGCCTTTCAGATGGAAGTGAATTAAAATTCTCCAGGCTGAGAGGAGAGGAAAACAGGCTGTTCTTGGGGCAGGAAGAACCAGTGGTGAGAAAAAGTTTCCATCTTAATTTGATGCAGTTTGTGAGAACTGAATCAGCCAGAGCTCTGTGAGGATGTTTTGCTCTGATGTAGAGATCAACATTTCTGAACTGTACTAGTAGTGACTGTCTTGGTCCAGAGACTGTGCAGCATCTCCAGTGTTAGTTATCAGTGTTACAGGTCAAAGTGAGAGAGTGAGGGGCCCTCAACATAAGAAGGATGTGGACCAGTGGGAGTGAGTCCAGTGGAGGCCATGGAGGTGCTCTGTGGGCTGGGGTCCCTCTGCTCTGGAGGCAGGCTGGGAGAGCTGGGGGTGTTCAGCCTGGAGAAGAGAAGGCTCCAGGGAGACCTCAGAGCCCCTGACAGTGCCTAAAGGGGTTCCAAGAGAGCTGGAGAGAGACTTCGGACAAGGGCCTGGAGTGATAGGACAAGGGGAAATGGCTTCCCACTGCCAGAGAGCAGGGTTAGATGGGATATTGGGCAGAACTTCTTGGCTGTGAGGGTGGTGAGGCCCTGGCACAGGCTGTCCAGAGAAGCTGGGGCTGCCCCATCCCTGGAAGTGTTCAAGGCCAGGTTGGACAGGGCTTGGAGCAATCTTGATCTAGTGGGAGGTATCTCTGCCCATGGCAGGAGGCTGGAACGAAATGATCTTTAAGGCGTCTTCCAACCCAAACCATTCTGGTATTTTGTGATAACAGGCAAGTATTTTATTGATATCAACCTCTCCCTTGTAAATGTGGGACAAATCAGGYGAGTTCAGACTAAGAAAGCTTTAAAAATAACTATGATTATAAGTACCCTTTGAAGGTACAGCATAAAATGCAGTTATCTCCTGTTACTGTTTTGATTGCTGTTTGTGTGCCTTATTTGCTATTGCTAAATCAAAATTGTGGTGGAAGTCCTTTAAGATGATTTTAGTGAAGGCTTTAGGCATGCTGAGTCAGCTTGAGGAACTTGAAAGCATGTGCCCAATGGATTAATGAAGGACATGGGTCTTCAAGGATGTGGATGTAACTTGCTTGCTTGTTGGTTTAGTACTCTTAAAAGAGTTGCAAAGTAAACATCTGCTTTTCAGGTGGAACTCTGGGAGAGGGAGGCAGGCGTTGACATATCAAGATGATAAGTCATAATTTCCATTAAAGTAGCTGTTGTATTTGAGCACTTCCTCTTGCTTGGGTGAAGGCTGTCACTACTGTGGCAGCCCTCTATTTGCTCCTTCTGAAAGCAAGATTGGGGATTCTAAGGCTTGTTATAATCACAGTGGTTATTTTTCCTTTTTTCCCCCCTACTTCCCCAAGAAGCTTAAAAAAATTTAAAAAACCCTTTGATTATGTTTACTTCCAAACTGTAATTGATGCTTACTGACAGTCTTTGTAAGTATGAAAAATGAAAATGAACTTTAGGTGTTTAGTTTGGAGGTACATTATCTAAAGAGCTAATTGATACCACAACATGTTTCACTAATGTTGTAGCTTAAGGGTTTTTCAGTAAATGCATGTAGGTATTCAGAGCTAGAACAACTAACCATATTCAATAAAATAAAGGCAAGCAGTGCATGAAGATTTCAATAATCTAAAATTTTATAATTTCCCCCAAAAGGTATAAACACACACAACTATTTATATAGCAGCAGGCATTATTTCACTGACCCCCCCCATGGTTGTTTATATAGCAACAGGCATTATAACAACACTTTCTGTTTTCATTATTGCAGTGCTTAGTCATCTGAATCCCTGCCAGTGCTCCTTCATACTCTGAAAAGTCATCCAGAACCTTGTAGAACAATTAACTATGTCATTTTATTAAAACTTGCTAAGACTTCTTATTTCTATCCCGGTGTTTGACATYCTCTGAAAACCTTATGCAAATGCTTGGCTTGCGACCAGCTCTGCAAATTTCATTGAAAGAACACTTTTGCTTCTATTTTTATTTGTAGGTTTTCACATTTGTGGAGCAGATGTTTGTTTGAAATTCATTATGCTATCAAGAGAAACTCCTCATTTAGCTGAAAATAATTCAAAATTGCTCTTGACTGCCTTAATATTGCAAGATCTTTGCACAATGTAGTAGTGGGTTGGGTCCACCTCTTGTGTAGGTACAGGTGGTGCTACAACATCAAGGACCGGTTGCCTGCGGTAGAGACTAACGGAAGTCCAAAAATACAGCAGATTTCAGTGTAGACTTGAATATTATGGACAGTATGTACTAAAGTGGCTGCTATTTTGAACTGTAATACCATATTCTAGCTGTTAGACTGCTTCCACATGGCTTAGAACAAGATGAATATGGCTGGGGAAACAATACAAGAAATGATGAATAGATTAGTTTAGAATTGGAGTCATTCTGCACTCTGCCCAGAAAAAAGATATTCCAGTGCAGGTACTCTGTGGTTTCTCGCTGGAAGTATATGTATATRCTTGTATACCATTAGTCATTAAATACTGCTGCAGGAATTAGGATAGGAAATAGACTGTTGTTCTTTGCACATAAATGCAGGATATCATTATTTCTCTTAAGGGCAGCCCCCGAGTGGCAAAACCCCTAATTTTGATCTTGTGTGCAATCTGCAATTGCCCTGAAATAGAAAGATAACTAAATGGTTTCTTTTTAAGCCAACTTATTTGAAAAACTTTAGTAGTCCTGGTACTTCTTATGGACTTTATAGGAAAGTAACTGAACCTCTGCAGGTTTGTATTTTAATTAGTTAACGAACAAGGTATCTCTACCGCTAGATTTGATGAATGAATGTTTTGCTGTGGAATTCTTACCTTTATGAAAGCAGTAAGCTTTTGTCTAACATGATTTTAGGTCATGATTTTTAAGTCTGACAGTCCAGTTGATGAAGTAAATCCTTGGAAGATGCTTGGTTGGCAGTGGTGCTTTAGAGATGCTCGGATTGGAGCTGTTTCAGTGCTGGGGACAGACACCTTCCAGTATAAGTTCAGACTGTTGCAGAGAAGGAAATACAGGTAGAAACTGGAGCAACTGAATATTATTTTTCTCGTCTTAGACTGTAAACTAATTATGCCCATTTTGTTACAAGTTAGCTTCAATTTGTCATGCCTCACCTGCATGAGGTTATATAATATATAATATATAATATATAATATATAATATATAATATATAATATATAATATATAATATATAATATATAATATATAATATATAATATATAGTATATAATATATAATATATAATACTGTGGTATTAAATGGTACTGTGGTATATAATATATATATAATATATAATACTGTGGTTTTCTTAGTATCAGTCTTTGTGGAAATTCAGTCTCTAAACACTTTCTTAGAAAGCTAATACAAGTTTTTAAGAATAAATCTACCTTTCACTCTGAGAACCACTGTTTTAAATGCAGCTTATTTTAACATTTATGGTTTTCTGTGATGTTGGAATAAATAAGTATAAGAGAAAATACCCACTAGTGTGATAGGCTGGTCTTCTGTAGAGAGGTTGGCCGTAAAATAAATTTATTATCCTGTTTCTTCAGATTTTTCTGTACAGGTAATTCCTTAAGTTCTTCTGCCTTGAACTGTTCATAAAATATGGTGCATCTCATCTCCTATATCTTGTTTCTCTGGAGTAAGTGTTGCTAGTAACATGAGAGCTAGTAATATGAGAGCCGCACTTGGGGAAAAAAAGCTGTATATAGGAGCTAAATATTGGTACAGAAATCAGAATTAATATTTTCTTTCCTGTGTGAACACAAATCTTGYACATATCTTTGCTCCAATTAAAACAGGCACATTTTCTTTCTGTGGCTGAGTCTGTAATATCCTGAAGGAACAATAGTGCTGGTTTGAATGTGAACCAGCAGGCAAAATTAACCCCACACAGATACCTCGAGAGAGATTTTAGGTCAGAATTACAGTTTTAATAGAAAGTTTAAAATAAATGCAGGAATACAGAAAACACGGGGTTAAACTGGCAGAGCCATGGTACAACCTGGCAGTGGTTGCAGTCCTGTTGAAAGCAGTAGTTCCGTAGAAAGGCCTGGTCCGCTGAGTATCCAGTGGTGGTTGTCCTGTCCAGTGGTTGTCCGGAGTCCTCTGGTTGTCCAGTCGTCTGGTTTTCCAGTTGTCTGGTTTTCCAGTGATTTCTCCCATCCCAAAGCCTGCTTTTATGTTGTATTTCCTTAGCCAGTGTCTCCTCCAGGGGTGGGGATTTCCACAATGGAAGGGGATGTTCCCCACGTTCTGTTGGTTGGTGCTTATCCAGCCTTACTGGTGTCTCCCCAGGGGTGGAGATTTCCACAATGGAAGGGGATGTTTCTGACCTTCTACTGTTGGTGCTTATCTGGTTCGGTGATGGGCCATTAACAGATAATCCACTCAGGATGGGTGGTGCTTGCTGTCTGCTGGGATAGTTATCACAGTTGAGATAACGAGTACTACCCCCCCTTACATGAGCGTAGTCTCAGGGAGCAAACGACTCAGTTTATCAAGGACTTATGTGGGTGGTGATAGAATACATCCTTTTTTGGTTAACCCAGGACAACAGTGTGATCTTTGAAATCTCAAATAAAATGCTGCTTTTGCAAATGATACTTGGTTCCGTTTGAAACTAGTGTGGAGATGGGTGACATTTAATAGCAACAATTGAAATTTGAACTGTTTCCTAGGAGAATCAAGACAGCACATGGTTACCTCTGTCTGCTCTTGTTTTCCTGCCTTCTTAATTCTAATGAGCAAAGCAGCTTCTCCGTACATTTTTCTCTTTTTAAAATTGACTTTGATGTTAAAAGCTACTTACATGAATCCTACTGTGGCAGGTCACAGGGAATCATAGAATGGTTTGGGCTGGAAAGGACCTTAAAGCTCATCCAGTTCCCACCCCTGCCATGGGCAGGGACACCTTCCACTAGACCAGGTTGCTCCAAGCCCCATCCAGCCTGGCCTTGAACACATCCAGGGATGGGGCAGCCCCGGCTTGTGCCAGGGCCTCACCACCCTCACAGGGAGGGAAGAAGTTCCCAGTATCCCATCTAACCCTGCCCTCTGGCAGTGGGAAGCCATTCCCCCTTGTCCTGTCACTCCAGGCCCTTGTTCAAAGTCCCTCTCCAGCTCTCTTGGAGCCCCTTTAGGCACTGTCAGGGGCTCTAAGATCTATCTGGAGCTTTCTCCAGGCTGAACACCCCCAGCTCTCCCAGCCTATCTCCAGAGCAGAGGGGCTTCAGCCTTCGGAACATCTCCATGGCCTCCTCTGGACTCAGTCCTTTTGACTGTTGTTCAGTGCCTTATTTAATGGATGAGGTGGAGTAACTAACCCTGCATGTGTGGTGTTGGCTGTTAAAATATTAAATTAAGGGAAGGTGTATGAGAAATGCTTTATCGTTTGGGGAAAAAAACCAGCCCTTACTAATAATTTTTTTTTTACATTGTGAGAGGGTAAGGGGAGGAGGAAGAGGAGTTCTGATCTTTTAAGTATAAAAAGGCTTCTTTTCATGCTCTGAAACGTTAGAATGGAAGATAACTATAAAAAGGGGTACTCCATGAACTTTTGATTTTTGGAGGAGGAACAAATGTAAAGTTTTTGAGTTTGGTGGTTTTTTTTCTTCTCCTTTATTTCTTTTGCTCCAGGCTAGTTCTCCGGTTAAACAAATCCTCTATAATCCGATCAGAAGAATGTGGTGATGGTTTTGCAATTTATATTATACGGTTATCTTCGTCCAGGTTCTGTCATTGTAGCAGAAAACATGACCCCAAGCCCAGCATATGACTTGGCTTTGTCCATATGGAAATAATAAACTGTAATAAATGGCCGCCTGTTGTACAATGCAGTACTGAGGGTGATTTTCTTCCAAAGTAATTTTTCTTTCTGAAACTCAGACAAGCATAAAAATCATTCCCAATTTCRAGAGTCTTTTTCTGTGAAAAACTGATTGATTGGGAGAAGTCGGAATTTTTTTAGGACCTTACTGTCAGGAATTATGGAAACAGAGGTGTAATTCTAAACAAAAGAAATTTAACTTTAAGCGGGACTGTTCAGTGTTTCAGCAATTAGCTCTATCAGCATTGAATTTACTGCAGCTGAATTTTAGTGCAGTTACTGTGTGCCTGTATTGGAGTCCAGTGGAGACTTCTAGAGGGTGTTAACATACGCTGAGAACTGCTATTAAATTGGTAGTTCTTCATTCCAATAGCCTTAGAGATACTGGAATGTAGGGATTTTTTTTTTTCATATTTTAACTGCAGAAGGGATAAATTTCTCTGCAAAGTTTCCCTGAAAGTTTGAGATTCAAACTTAAAAGACAGGCTTTTTCCCTTCCACATGCTGTTTTCTTTGAAGGTATTTTTAAGTTGGAGACTTGTTAAACATRGAATTTATAATTCCCAGCAGTGACAGTTATGCCATGTGGACGTCGTTTGATAGTCTGAGGGTAAGAGCAACCTGTAGGAGTCAATATTTGGGTTAAAGTATGTCAGTGTTTAAAGCCTTTCCTTCCGCTACATGGCATCTGATTTCAGTGCTGGGTTTAGTTATGATACTAATAACGGGAGTTTAAATGTTGATATAAACTGTATAAGGAGCACAGATTTTGATCAGTTGTGTGACAATACATATTTTTACTTGTTGATGTTACTATAATAATTCCAGTACTGATGGCAGCATACACTGATAGGCTCAGACTGACAAGTGCACACAAATAAATATTTGGAATTCATGAATAAAGAACATTGTTGGAATTCAGTCTTTCTCCATAATGGCTGTGTTTTTATTAAGATGGGGGGCTGCTCTCCTCTTACAGATGGAAAATGGAAAAAGTGTAAGGAGGTTTAAGAATCAGACTGGGTGATTATTTTGTCCCTGTTCTTGAGTGGGTTTCCTAATATAAGTAGCTAATGAGACATTTCCTTAAGGGGAATAAGTATCTTGGAACTGCTCTATAATCATCCTAAACTTTCTTAAAAATCTAGTGAATGTAACTGACCATGATGTTATGTTCTTTGGGATTTGGAAAGCTGTGCTAATTTTAGGATTTTTTTTCTGTTCTTGTAGCTTAGATATCAGCATGGGCTGAGTACTCCAGATCTAAGGCAAACTCTTCCTAACCTGAAAAACTTCATGGAGCTTGGGCTAATGGTTAGATGGTAAGTATTTATTTTTTGTAATTTAAAAGAAAGAGGTGGGTGCTACAAAATTTTGAAGGTAAAGATTTGTCACAAACAAGCAGCTCCTCTTCACAAGCTGACCATGCTTGGTGAGATTATGGCCTTTCCGAAATACAGACTGTTTAACTGTCCACAATATTCTAGTGTTTTCTTACAGTCTTACAAGATCTTCCAGATGGGTTGAGATGAGCCCTCAACCCATCTCAGAGGTTGATGTAGCAGGTGAGTCCTGTTTGAAAAAACAATGTTCTTCACTAGAGGGAGGTGAATTAATTGTTGTCTTAAGACTGTATTTAATGTTTGGTAGCATGTGCACCCTTTGTATCAAACTGCCTGAGCAGAACAGGTCATAGCCTGGGCAGTCCCTGACTTCCCATTGCTTTTAAGTGTGTAATTCAGGTGAGCTGCACGGGAATCTGAATGATAAGCAACACAACTTCTCTGTAGTATAATTGCTGCTGTTGAAAACAGCTATTGCGTGTTGAGTGTTGTTGCTAAATGAGAAGCTATATTAACAAATAACTGAAGGTTATAGTACCTTACAGGGAAATCTTGAGTGCTTCTGCTCTGATTCACTCTGGAGGATCSAGACTCATCTCCACTGTCTGCAGAAAATCAAATCAGACTGGATTCTATGTTTTAAGACTAAAGTTAGTTTAGGTTTATCTTGCAGCAGTTGTTTGAGCAGGAGGCTTAACCAGTTCTCCTTAAACTGGGCTGAACTTCACTAAATGTGGAAGCATAGTTTACTATCCAGTGTATTTCAGCAGGTGATAGATGGTTTGTATTCACATGGTTTTAATTTATGCTCCTTGAATTGTGTGCACTTACGCAGCTTCTTGCCTTAAGCAATTATTTTGTCCTGTATTCTTATTGTAGAATCATAGAATTGTTTTATTTTCCTGCCCTCTTAAGTCTCATGAGGAAAGCAGTTTCTTCTCCCTACATTTTTCTCTTTTTTAAATTGATTTTGATGTTAAAAGCTACTTACATGAATCCTACTGTAGCAGGTCACAGGGAATCATAGAATGGTTTGGTCCGGAAAGGACCTTAAAGCTCATCCAGTTCCCACCCCCTGCCATGGGCAGGGACACCTTCCACTAGACCAGGTTGCTCCAAGCCCCATCCAGCCTGGCCTTGAACACATCCAGGGATGGGGCAGCCCCAGCTTCTCTGGACAACCTGTGTCAGGGCCTCACCACCCTCACAGCCAAGAAGTTCTTCCCAGTATCCCATCTAACCCTGCCCTCTGGCAGTGGGAAGCCATTCCCCCTTGTCCTGTCACTCCAGGCCCTTGAACAAGGTCCCTGTCCAGCTTGCAGCCCCTTTAGGCACTGTCAGGGGCTCTGAGGTCTCCCTGGAGCCTTCTCTTCTCCAGGCTGAACACCCCCAGCTCCAGGTTGCTGGTTGGAGTCTTGTAAAAAGGAAAACAAATATAGGAGTAGTAAAAGTTTCCTCTTCAAGCTACACTGTAAAAAATGTTGCTTGATGGAAATTCAACTCAGCCAACACAGGAAGTAAACAGGCCCTGAGAAAAGAAAGCTCAGCCCCTTGTGCAGTTTTATTCTGTAAGTAATTTCAGGCACAGCTGAAAAGATTCTCCCTGCTTTTCTTTTTAACCTCTAGCAAGATGCATAAAGAGAAGCTTTCTTCATTGGGAAAATATCACTGTGTGTGTTCATGTGATATTCATCACAGTAGTGTAAAAATCCTCAGATGATGTGTGGTCCCTTCAGCAAATCTGAAAATGAAAGGCCAGACTGTGACTTCTGTAGCAGTTCTGTCTGCTGATCAATAGAGTGGAAGGGGTGCAGGTTGTGGACATCTCCTGCAGTCTTGAATGAGCAGAGGTGGGTTGAGACTGGAACATGTGAAATGGGAATCATTTTCACAGTGTGGGTACCTGTTCTTCCCTTCTGGCATGTGCTGGCTCTGAAGAACTGATCTGGAAACTTTAGTTATGCCTTGGAGGTTTTGCCACCATGTAACCCTGTTGTTGTTTTCTGTAAATGAATGCACAGTCATTAGCAAGACAGAGCACTTTTTTTTGGCTGGATAATATTCCAAGCATGTAGGAATATTAAGCATAGTTCTCTGGGAAGATCACATTCCCTTCTTCCCCTCATGGATATCTATGCCTCATTTCCTTCTCACCTCCAAAACTTGTATGAATAGTTGTTCATTTTTAATTTTTTTTTTTTTTCAAACTAATGATTCCAAACAATGCTTCTTAGTGCTTCCTAATAATATAAATGGAAATGAAGCTTTACAGGGAGTCCAGCTCGAAGGGAAAACTGGCTAGACTTATATAACTGGGGAAAATACAGATGTCCACTGTCCTGTGGATAATACCTGATTACGTACAGAAAAGCCACTAGATGTTAAAATGAAGATTTGAAGGAATTTTTTGTTTTCAGGTTACTATGAGTCATCTGATACCCTCTGTAGTCAGAAAAATATTTCCAGGTTATTCTTTGTTTGCAGGAGGAGAGCAGGGAGATGTGAGGTTTTCTTATTTACATATTCACTTGCACTTGGTTTGTTTGGTCCTATTCCTGGGCTTCAGTTTCCTTTCTGAGCACTGTGGCTGGGTTTTGCTGAATTCAAGTTCTGTCAAACCATAATCTTTACCACTTCGGATTAAAAACAAACCCAGAAAATCCTCCACAGGCCTCTTTTGTAGAAGAGGCCATCTATTTCATATGTCTATCAGAGCAAATATGGCTTTAAAGTCTCCACTTCAGCCTTCTGTGAGTTCGCYTGTTTTGCCTGGAGCTCTGGGGTAGCCTTTGGCCCTTTGGAAGGTCTGCAGAGGCCAGGGTCTGTGCATCAATGTTTAGTGGCTGGTTCCTTCTGCCTGGTGAGATTTCTGTTGTTTTGGTTTCTCAGGCATGACACTTAAATGATTAATACATGTTTTCACATCCCAACATGTGTGATTTATTGCAGCAAGCTTGCAGATCTACAAACTYTGCTTCCCTCTTCATGTCTCTCCTGGCACCAATGTCCTGCTGTGTTTACTTTTCTTTCCCCTTACCCTTACTGCAAAATATTATTTTGCTGTATGCAGACAAAATCAAGACAGATCTCTTGGTTCCCTCGCATACTGTTAGAGGTTACAGAGCTGCAAAAACTGCCTTTCATGAAATTAAATCTGAATGTTGACTCTTAAGGTGAAAGACGACAAGCCAAAGTTGTTGTTGATTTAAACTGTCTCAGTAGTGGTCCCCCAAGTCTTCTCTATTCTTTTGGGAATAATTTTCTGTTTCTAGTTTTGTAGTCCTGGAGTTTCACTGTCTTCTGGAAAAGTAGCTCAGTTTTTAAAGTTAGCTTTTGTGGATGCAAAAGGCCCTGTGCAGATTTTCTCTTAAATTGTTTTTCTTGTGAGCAGGCAGTTTATTCCAGCATTTGAGACCAAATCATAGAAAGGTTTGGGTTGGAAGGGACTGTAAAGGTCATGCCGTTCCACTCCCCTGCCAGGGGTAGGGACAACTTCCACTATTTCAGGTTACTCCAAGCCCCATCCAACCTGGTCTTGAACACTTCCAGGCATGAGGCAGCCACAGCTTCTCTGGGCATCCTCTGCCAGGGTCTCACCACCCTCACAGGGAAGAACTTCCTAATCTCTAATTCTAAATCTCCCCTCTTTTAGTTTCAAACCATTCTCCCTTGTCTTGTCCCTCTGCCTGTTTAAAAAGTTGTTCTCCCTGTTTTTCATAAGCCCTCTTCAAATCTCCACTTTCGTGTAGCCTGTACATTTTTAACATAGTTTTGCTCATTTTTGCATGTTCAGATATATCTTTCACAAGTTTAGGCTCTTTAGGTTACAGTTGCATTAAATCAAGTGATTGACTCGTTTTCTCTCCTATTCTTCAGCTTATTTTTTTTCACTCTCTGTAACTTATGAGGGATAGTATTTGTGATTAACAGCAAGTGAAGACCATCCTGCAAACTTGAGCAGTTCAATGAGAAGATTTTTTCCTAGTGAATAGACAGTGGACTTATCTGATGCTGGCAAATACAGGATACTCCTTTAGAAGGGCTTGTCTGTGGTCAGGGAGATGCCCTTTTGAGCTGCATTTAAAGGCTTTCCTCAAAAATACTTGTGTGCCAAGGCTTAAATTTGTGTTTTGAAGATACGTCTTGATTCATATACTGCTAGAATCAAGAAGAGCCCAAAACTTTTGAGTTATGAAAACTCTGGTAGCTTAAATTATGAAGATTTTATTTTTTTGAAACGTCTCAGAATTTCTTAGCTGCCAAAAGATGCGATTTCATCTTAACTTCATAGTGGCAGCCTTCCCGTTGCTATTGTACATTATTTAACCAGTAATCTCTAAGAAGGTGAGAAACTGTTATTGCTTTTTAGCACAGTTGACATGGCTCTGAGCTGCTCATGGAGCTTCTAACATTTCAGATAGCTATAAACCAACTTAAACACCTTCATTTAGCATTCTTACTGCCATGAGGTCATAGTTTGCAACAAAAAAAGATCAAATGGTGTCTAAGTTTTTGGGTTTTTTTAAAGCATTCGCATACCAAAGAGCTGTAGCTGTGGGTTTTGGCTTTTGGCCAGGCAATCAAAATTTAGTATTTTGTCCAGCTGTGATCCAGTAATATTCCTCACAGGAAACATTTTGTGGGGAGGAGAAGATACATATTTGAGCCTGTGAATTGTATTCTGTCCCTCATATTGCTTTACAGTTTCTCTGAGCCCATTGCAGACAGATTAAATAATCACAGGTGAATCTGACTGAAGAAACTTTTTATCAAAACTGCAACCAGAATGTGTTCACTAAGAAAACAATTTCAGAAATGTGTGTCTTACTTCAGTCACTTTATCTCACGTGTTTACAGTTCGGAGTCTGTGTCTTGTGCCTTAGGGCTAAGAATGCCCAAACTGACTATTTATTAACTAGTAAAAACTAATATTTTGGTAGAAAATAGCTACTTTGTAATTTTGCTGCCAGAAAAACTTGGAGCTGAACTCAGACTGTTACAAATTGGCTTTTGAGATTTGGATGCAATTGAAACATTGAGATTGGTGATGATGTCATTCTCTTATCTATAATGTGCAATAAACCTGAGGCTTCTCTTTTTTGATTTAGAAATCCTGCTTTCTGACAGGAACTGTAGATATCTGTATCCGTAACCAACAGTTTTAGTGTCATCCAACCTGATGACTAAAAGTCGTTAGGGCCTGATGACAGTTAATCAAATCAGTTTTTATACTCTTAAAAGTCACAGGCCATTCTTTTTGGGCAGGTGTCACACCTGTTTGCTGTCTCAGGAGACTGACTAAGGAATTGTAGCTGAAAGCTGAAGCAGCTCAACCCGAGTAATTCAGCTCAAGGCTGTGCCTTAGAGTAAAGGGCTGTGGTCCTGCAAGCTAAACCCTTCTCACTGGGGACTATACCTGACGGTCTCTAAAGTTTCTGAGGAATCGGATGATTGTTTTCTAACATTACTTCCTTTTAAATATATTTTTATATTCTTTTTATTAATTCCATGAGCTGTGAAGCTCAAAGGACAAGGGACAATGTCTTTAAACTGACAGAGGGTGAGTTTAGATTAGAGATAGGAAGCAATTCTTCCCTCGGAGGGTGGTGAGGCCCTGGCACAGGTTGCCCAGAGGAGCTGGGACTGCCCTAATGGCTTTAAGGTGCTGTCTTTCCTGAGGCTGATTCCCTTCGTGGTTTTTTCCCAAAACCTCCTTTGAGAAGAAGCCGTTCTGGGGGTGCAAATTCACCAAACCAACGAGGGATATCACCCGTGCAGTTATTAGCACTGAGAAATACTCACACCCGGCACAGCCTAGCCACAAGTCCAGAAATAAAGAGGCAGGAAGGCTCTTAACGCACTACGTTCCACAGTCCAGGGAGTTTATTCCAATCCAGCTGCAAAGGGGGTAGGAGGCGAAGAGCGCTAAACAATGATGATACTGGGTTTTTAAACCCACGTGCTCGGGGGGGCTTGCAACCAATCACCACGGCTTAGGGGAGGGAAGAAGGCGGGGAGAAACCACCACAACCAATTACTAAGGAGGGAGGGCGGAGAGAACCATGGACCAGTGGGTTGAGGGTCAGGGGGCTGAGAGAAGGCGGGGTAATACAATTTCGACCAATAGGGGTAACAGAGGGGAGGAGTAAGGGGACAGGGATACATGGGATGCCGAGTAAGGGAGAACACTAGAACTGAATCTTATAAGGGAACAAGGTTGCTCGATCACTCCTGTGGCTGGCTCAAACACTGCAGCACTCTCTGTTGCAGGTTCAGCTACCTCTACACTGCCCCATCCCTGGATGTGTTCAAGGCTGGGCTGGATGGGGCTTGGAGCAACTTGGTCTAGTGGAAGGTGTCCCTGTGCATGGCAGGGGGGTTGGAACTAGATGGTCTTCAAGGTCTTTTCCAACCCAAACCCTTCTGGGATTCTATTCTGAGATTCTATCTCTGGACTTTGCCTTGATGTAATGCTGTGAATTCTGGTAATGGTAACAGTACAGCCTTTTCCTCAAGGAAAACACAAATGGAATAGAGACCCTTCATCAGCTGCTTGTTTTCATTGAGATTAATAGCAACCTTGTATTTCTGAGCTCTGTGCCTCTCTCTAAACATTACTTTTGAACCAAAACTTCAATATGACTTCCGTTCTCACCTGGAGGGAGGTGATGGCACAGGAAAAGATTTAACAGCAGAACTCACTGTACCCAGAGCCATTATGGGTTTGTTTTACTGGCCAGCAAGACTCTGACCATTGTTCTACTTAAAAGTCTATGGAGAGCTATTCATCTTCTCATGTTTACTTTGTAGACACTTGTCACTCAGCCTGAGCTTGTTGTTTAGGTTGCCCCTGCGATCAAGAAGAGGCACCCAGGGAAGATGACTTTCCCACTGATCATAACTGGCTCTGAATAGGCTATTAACACCGTCCTCTCATTTTCCTTCTCCAGTGACTGTGGAAGGAGCCCAGGCTATGAACTCTTGAATGGCTGGTCTCCAAAGTCTGTCATGCATATTTACTTCTATCTAGATGCCTTAGGTAATATTTGCTAAGCAGATAAACTGTTCACTTCATTCTTCTGTTCTCAGATTTGGGCTGTTACCCCTGTTACCTATTCCTGACTGAAGCTAAACCCATTGTATTCATATTTATTGGCAACAATGGACAGTTTCTGAACTCTGCCCACATATTTCTCCAATAGCTTAAAATCTGGTTTTAGAGTCTTAAGATCCCTTTCACTGCATGTCATTCAAGGAATCTGGCTGCAAGTGCTTTTTGTTCAAATATAGTACTTTGAACAGTTGCATGATAAATGGGGATAATTTCTGCTTTACTGCCCTATGGGGCAGCCTTTATGTACTCTGTTAACTGGGAAGTTATTTTGTAGATGAGAGAGATTAACAACTTACTGCTGCTACATTTCGATCACTTGGTATAGATCATTCTGCCAGTTCAATTTAGTAAGGAAGGGAAGACTTGTTTGGCTGCTGGACTAAAGAGGTATTGTTCAGGCCCTTGTCAGAACAATCTCTTAAAAAACTCTCCTGGTCCTGCAAACTAATTAATTTCTCACCCATTTGCCTATAAGGTCTAGTTTTACAAAGGAATTTAGGAATGTTTGTTTTGAGGAGGAATTTAAATTTACATGCCCATTGCAACAATTTGTAAAGGTTTTTTCTTGTGCTAATTAGACACCACAATTTTTGTGTTGGTTTCCTCAGACACTTACATATCTTCTGCTGCATAGAAGAGTTGCTGCTGTGCCTAAATTGAGCTGATCAACACTTGCTGAAGAATCACAGAATATCCTGAGTTGAAGGGACACACAGGGATCATTAAGTCCAACTCGTGGCCCTGCACAGGACACCCCAGCAATCCCACCCTGTGCCTGAGAGCGTTGTCCAAACACTCCTTGAGCTCTGGCAGCCTTGGGGCCGTGACCACTGCCCTGGGGAGCCTGTTTGGTGCCTGAACACCTTCTGGAGAAAGTACCTTTTCCTGATAACTAGCCTAAACCTCCCACTACACAGCTCCAGCCATTCCCTCGGGTGGTGTCCCTGGTCACAGAGAGCAGAGATTGTAGCTGCCCCTCTGCTGCCCCTTGAGAGGAAGCTGCAGACCATGGGGAGGTCTGACCTCAGCCTCCTCTTCTCCAGGCTGAACAAACCAAGTGACTTCAGCTATTCTGCAGGTAATTTGGGGTTTGCCAGTTAGGCAGTCCTATGCCATACTGAAGTCTTTATCCTTAAGAAAGTCCTATGTAAGATAAATTAATTTGAGCAAGTTTGAGACACAGCACAACAGGTAAGAGTGGCTGATATTACCCACTCAAGATGGTGAAGAGACTTTGCCTTGAGTTTGATCTCTCTTAGAATTACCTGTGTTTTGCWAAACAGTGTGCCTCTGCAACTTCAGGAGCTTGGATTAAACCTAAGCCTGCTTTCTGCACTTCTTTCGCTCCATGTCCTCCTCATCTGAGATGGCACTTACTCTTGTGAGATCTTGCATCTGGTGCTGCAAGGTGGCATATTCAACAGAAGGGTCCACTTCAAAACCATCTATAGGCTGGTGTTCAGGCCACTGTGTTTTTAACTTGTCTGGGCTCAATTCTGACTGCTGATGTTCCAGGCAAGAGTTTTTATCACTCAAATATTGTATAAAGAGTAGATAGCCTTGTCACTATTTTGACAAACACACATCTTTACTTAAATCCACAAGGCACAGCTTGAAATTCTTCCTGAATTAGATTTTAGTTTCTTAAATACCTATTTTAACCTGTGGATGATTGAATAAAATCCAGAAAAGTGGCAGAATTTTCTGTAAACCTTCTAGTCTTATGCCTAGAAGGAAAGATGGGAAGCCCTCATTGCTGTGTACAGGGTGTTACAAATCTGATGCTTTGATGTCAAACTCTTCTTTTACTTTGCGAGGGATACAAGTGTCCTGTACTGTAACTTCTGCAGCTGCCATAGAGACTGTTTCTGCTGTTGCTGTGGAAATCCCCTGGTTGAACCTGGACACAAACTGTTGGCAGAACAACTAACATCTCTAACTAACATCTCTGCATCTGCCATCCATTCCATGTGAGGAGAAAAAAGTTATCCTTCCAGTACATCTTGTATTATTCCTAGTGTTGTGGTTTTTTGTTGATTTGTTTGTTTGGTGGGGTTTTTTTGTTTTTTAGATTTTTTAAATTTTTGTTTCAAATCTGGGGATTGTTCCTCTGGACTGCAGCCCTCTTTGGTTCCAGTTCAGCAGGAAATGGATGCTTCCATTTCCTGGCATCTGGATAGAAACCAAGCAGAATGATTTTTTCCATTACTGTTGCAGGGGATATAGCATTGAAATCAGTTTTTGGGATGGCCCATTTCTCTTGGAAAGGGATGACAGTCATAGAATCATTTAGGTTGGAAGAGACCTTTAAAATCATCGAGAGCAACCATTCCCCTGGCACTGCCAAGGCCACCACTGACCCATGTCCCCAAGTGCTACATCCACACATCTACAGTAAGTGGCCCTCGAATTTGAAAAGGAGCCCCTGTGGGAATGGTGTCCACCCCATCTTCTTGCATGCTCACTCACTGTTTTAAATGCTAATAGGCAACTGATTTGTCAAATAGATCCAGGCTTAAGAACACATTATATACAGCTCATTCTAGAGCTGCAAAAAAGCTCAAAGCTCTCTTGCTTGGGGGCTCCTTTTTGTACTCCTTCAGGCTTGAATCAGGCTTAGGCTCCTCTTAGCAGAAAGAGTAGTCCCAGCCTGTGCTTTGGGCTCAGTTCAGTAAAAAAGAGAGAAGGGAGAAAGTCTTTCATGCCCAGTTCTGTTTCACAGAGCTACTGTTTGTCCTTCTTTCTGTACCTCGAGGTGGTATGGGCATCTTGCCACATCTCTCTGGTAAAACGTGCAAATCACTGTGTTACACACTGTCCTGCCCAGATGGGAGGGAGATAATTCAGCTCTGCAACATGGGTGTATGTATCTAGAATGGGAAGGGCAGCAAAACCTTAGATCTCTTGCACTGAAAAGCACCACCTACTTCTTTGCAAAGGGTCCTATAATTTGAGTAGTGATCTGTAGTATTCAGCTATCACTTGTCCTGAGCAGTAAAGTTTACATAAAAATGGAATGATGTGTCCTTGGACCCAGTGAAGTGTCTTGGATGATATCTATCTTTGTGAATATTTGCACATCTTGGAATTTGGCTAAATTCCTAGAACTTGTCATTTAACTAGAAGTTAAACAGAATCTCATCAAATAAGTAATACAGAGTATTCATTTATTTTCTGGACAAAGGCAGAAAGCACTAAACTGAGGGAAGGAAGGGAAAAACAGACCATCCCTAATATAGCTGCAGTGCACATTGACGAGTACGATTCACGAGTCTCCTGCCTCAGATTTTTGTGTTTGTCGTATGACATCATTCTAAAAATAAGTGGTTGGTGATGTAGGGGTTGGTTGACAGACGAAGCTGCAAAGGCTTTGTGGAGTTTGCATTCAAAAGCTCTGAAACAGCTGTTGAAATTCATGTGTGGCCCTTAGCTCTCTACTTCACTGTCTGCAACTGTGTATTCTGAAAAACAGCTTCTCCTTAAGGTGATTTGAGGGTTTTGTGGAAGAGAAAGAAGCCCTACAGAGGTATTAAGGGGCAGCCTGGGAGGAGATAAGATGGGAAAGGAAATTAAAGAGCAGTAGTACTACTCACCCTCTCCCTTGGGGGCGCTTATTCTTCACAGAGGGACTTGCTGCAATCTACTTTATCCTATTTACAAAGCGAAGCAAAACAAGAAAAGTAATGTGGAAAAGGATACATGCTAAGGACTACTCGTAACTGCTGTTGCAAGATTTTCCCCTGCCAGACAGATCCCAAAATGTATCAGGCCTTAAGCAGGAGTTTTAAATGGAGTTCATGAAGGAGGTTCATACTGACAGTGGTTGAATCTTAAGAGTTGTATATTCAGCAGATCAATAATAGCTGTGTTGGTTGTTTTTTTTTTAATTTGGAAGGAAAATGAACCAGTTGCTTATGTTAATGTACAGCATACTATTTGCATATAGGTTGGTGATTATATTTGGATAAAGATTAATCTGATGAAGGAAAATTGTCATAACACACCCCAGATGATGTAAAGTGGATGTTCCAAATTATAGAACCTGAGACAGTAAAATTGGCTTGTGGAACTGTGTTAAACAGTAAAGTCTAACTTGTAAATTAAGCTTGATTGGTTCATGTTCCTCAAGAAATAGAGGTTGACATTTGTCCAAAAATTTTGGAATCACTGGCACAGAAAAGCAGAAGATCTGGCAAGAATAGCCCTCTGCAAATAGTGAAGTTGGTGTGGTTTTTCTCCTTTGTGCAGCTGTCAGGGAAGTCCACTGTTGGATTCTTTGCTTGTAGAGGATTCAGCTGTTATTACTCATTTTTGAAGAGTTTGTGATGGCCCAGTACAGGCAATAAATACATAAATATGTGGTCAATAGTAATGTTTCATAAAGTTCAGCTTGGTCCTATAAAATGGTGTTAACAGTATGAATTAGCATAATGTGCTGATTTCTTGGGTGATTGACTCTCCAAACCATAGAGCTGTGTAAGTGTTCCTACACGACCTCACTGGTTTTCAGTACAGCTGTCCTCTGGGGTGTCTTCTGTGGCTCATACGGCACTAAACACGTTTGGGGTTTTAGCGCTTTAGGAAAGAAGTTGTTGGCCAAATGGAGCCTGAAGTTGTGATAAAATAATTGCTTCAGCCTTTGGTTAGACATCTGTATTGCTCATGAGTGTGCCTGACAGCTGTGGTTTATCCTCTCCTTCTTTTATAGCGATCGACACCATACATCTAGTGCAATTCCTGTTCCAAAGAGACAGAGCTCTAGCTTTGGCAGATTGGATATTGGCTTTTCCGGTGGGCTTCCTTCTCCAGATAAAGGACTCCGAAAACGAGCCAGCACAGGAAACGAGAGACTGCAGYACAAAACTCCTCCTCCTAGTTACAACTCTGCTTTCACACAGCCTGTTGCTGTCACAGCCTGTGTAGGAGAGCTGGATAAAAAACCTGGACCCATATGTTCTTCCTTGGACACTTCTATGGACTCTTCCAAAGGAAATACCAGGAAAGGCCAGGACTTGTGCAGCAGTTTAAATGGAGAAAACGGGAGCCTAAACAATACCCTAGACCAGCAGGAATCTTCCCTAGGACGTTCTAGTGCAATAAACGGGGCGTTTCTGCCTGGCGAGTGCTCTGGCACCATGAGCAATGAGCAGCCCTGTGAGTTTCGGCCCGCACTCAACCCCGTCCTTTGCTGCACCGTGGAGCAGGCAGAGGAGATCATGGGGATGGAAGCGACGGGGTTCRGCGCAGGAGATCAGCTGGAAGACTTAAACTCCATCCCGGTGGAGCATGCTGTGGCGGTGGAGTGTGATGAACAAGTCCTGGGGGAGTTTGAGGAGTTCTCTCGAAGGATCTATGCACTGAATGAGAATATGTCCAGCTTCCGCAGACCGCGTAAAAGTTCGGACAAATGAGCTCGGACAGGGATTTGATAGCAGACATTGAGGTGAAATCAGTGATCTGGAATAGAAATAAAATTGCACTTATTCTTTATATTATAAAAATAAAAAAGCTATTCCTATGATGTTAGACAAATGGACTAGAGCATGATAACACAGGATCATGGTATATTCACAGACCAGGTAAATTTTCATTCTGCTTCCAGTCCTTTTATGTCTGGTATTTATAATCTGTTGGAAGTTTTTGGTTTTGTTTTTTTCCTTTGGCATCAGAATCCATWTATAAAGGCTTTCCTGAAAACAACTTCTACTCCTGGTCAGCCCCTTCTATGGATATTTGTTAAGTTCTTAATTATTATTTAGAGTTAAATTTATTTTAATCTTTTCAGAAGAAAAAAAACTTTAATTTAAAAATACTGTTATGGGAAGACGTCTTTACCTTCTCTCATGTACTCCTGTGTTTGCTTGAGCAATGTAGTCAGTATTAGAGAAATACCATGAATTTGTTACAATTGGACAACTTTCTCTTGGCTGTGCCCTGTAGCCTTTGAAGTTCTAGTTTGCACTGAGGAGTCTTCAGTTGGTGGTGTGAACTTGCCAGAGAAGGACCATCTTTGTGATATCTGCAGTTCCCTTGTACCTGGTTAATCAGAAGTGACATTTGGGGGTTTCCTCCTTTCCTCCACTCCTCCTTTCCTCCATACTCACTCTTCCTACCAGTGGAAACCTTGAGGAGTAAATCAACTCTAAGGTTCCATATAATAATCTCAGCCTGACCATTCCCCACTTAGGTTGGGCACAGACCTCATTAGTAGAGACTTAATGAATCCAGTACCATTGTGGGGTTCAGCTGCCACCCTCCAAGGGTGGTGCAGTGGGGACAGCATGCCCTGAGACACTTCAGATATCTTCCAAAAAACCCAGACTGGGAATGAAGGCAGCACTTTGGAATTAGGTGAATGTGTGGAATTGCTCCACCCTCTGTAGAAAGGAGGCACTTAACGTTATTCATCTGAATTAATGTATTTTTTTTAACCATTTGGGAAGAAACTTCCAGTCGTTTGCTGAAGGTTCATTTTGCTATTGAGTACGTTACCACTGCCACGTGTGTTCGGCTGCACTAATGGGAACGCAATTTGCAGCCTGCTTTTTGATTCCTGGTATTTGTTTCAGTTTGGATTTCATTGCTCTTGCTTTCTATATTGTATACTCAAGAATGTGGGCTCAGTTGTGAGCTCTGAAATATAAAAATATATAGCAGAAGAAAAATATTTCATCATGTCTGGCTTTTTTTTCCCCTCCCTGGTTTATGCTTTCTTTTGAATCCACGATCTAGTCTTTTCCTAACTTCACCACAARGCTAGCCGAAATTAACTTTTAAAAAATGTGGATATATATAATCTCAGCTTTCTGTTGTCAAAACAAGATGTGTATGTGAAAAACCAGTATACATAATTGCACTGTTCTAGAATATGCATTTTTCCAGGTAACACTTTAATGATTGTACTAAAATTATATTCACATTTCTTCTGTTAGCTTTTAACAGTTGCGTCTGCGGTAGAGTGGGTGGATTGAGCCTCTCTACAGTGATTTGTTGGCTTTGGTCTGTCCTGGGATGATGTGCTAGATCGGAGCAGTCGGAAACCTTGATTCTTTGAGACACCAAACGTGATTTCAGGTGCCAAGTTCGACATATTAATGAGTATCCTCTCTCCTGAATTAGTTCATCTGTTCCAACCTCATGAAAACTTCTGCAAAGGAAGTGCTGCGGCAGCTTATAGCACTGCCATCATCTTTGGGAAGGGTTAGGTAGGAAGCTCTTGCTGTGCTTTGGCCTAGAGAGGGAGAAATAAACACCTGAAAGCACCACACTTACCAGTGACGAGCATAAGATACTCTGTCCTGGCGCTGTACATCTTCTGATACCAGTTTAATTTTAAGTGAAATTCGGTGACTTTGGATCAGTTGTGCACCCTGTGGGACGGAATCTGGCACACTTGACGCAACACAGACCTGTTTGTAGGCACACTCGTGTTCCTGTGTAACAGAAAGGCATTAGCTTGTATGTGATGGTGACTTTTCAAAGCAACCCAAAGAGTAGTCATGAAGTCACTGTTTTTCGTAGGTGAACATGCGRTGTCTCAGCACAATTAAGCAACATGTGAAATTAGGTTTGTAGAGCATCAGTGGGACTTCAGATTATTTTTTGTTTTTATTAGTTGCTCATTTTCTCAGGTTGCACAAACCAAATGAAGTCTAGTTCTCCTCCCCAATGTTGTGTTGCTGTTCCTGTTTAAGCCCTGTTAATGTGTCAAACCCCACGGTTGATTCCGGCATCTGTCGCACCGAGCTGCTCGGATGGGCTTTCTATGGATGTATCTTTAGTTAGCCATAAATTATCCCTGTGTTTCTCTTCCACTTCTACTGCTTTCCATGTAGCAGGTTGTGTGTGGTGGGACAACATCACAGGGCTGATGAAGCATTGACCAGCTCCTTGTGGCTGTGAGGATGGGGGTTGTACAGACTGCAGCCACCTCATAGCTTTCTCTTTTTGGTGTTTATTTTTTTTCACCCCCTGTAAATTACTTTGGAAATAGTATAGTGGGAGAGAAACAAACAGTACATCTGAAAGTGAGATGATAGATCACAGTGCGCTTTCAGCYGTCATGAGCCTTTCAGTTCCTGCACAGCTGTGACACTCTTAAATGTCTGCAAATGTCTTCAAGTGAAGAAAGCATTTCATTTTAATCTTTCCCCCTCATTAGAAATTCCTAAGATTTTTGAGAATATTAGTTTCGGAAGATCAGATCCCACTATATTTTTATAGCAAGCACAACAGCATTGGCTTATCCTTGACCAGGTATTTAAAATAAGCAAGATCAGAATATCCCATAGTAAATGACACATTAAAGCTGTTGGCAATTGCAGGAAAGCTCATCTGTATTTATAAAATAAAMCTGATTAGTATCTCTCAACTTGTGTGTCTTTAATGTCTTTGTGTTTGTTTTCTTTACGAGCCTGGTTTAAACCACAGTGTCCTTCCCAGCCCCAAAACTCCTTGGCTTATTGATCACCAAATCTATATTGCTCCAAATGTCAGTATTTGGGCAAGAGGATTTGCCTGAAGAACTGACTGCCTTGCTGGCTCCAAATCCTGTTTCAGAAGAGGTGGTACTGCATTCTTTCTCATGCTTCTCCCAAAAAGATGACATGCAGCTGGAAAAATAGCTCCAGCCTACAGTGGGGCTGGGATTCAGCTGGATTTGTAGACATTTATGGATAGTGGAAATGCTGTGTTCCTTCATCAAGGAACCATTGCTACTCAATTGCTACTTCTGCAGTCCCTGCTAATAATTAACATGTCTGCCTAAAATGCTGATGTGCACCTTGAACAGGAGTCTGCTGCATGAGTCTTGGGAGGAGACTGTCCACAACTCAGGAGTCTCTGGCAGGAAGCAGTGAAATGTGAAGAGCTACAGGGCCTCTCGAGGCATCATCAGGGTTTTTTTGGGGTTGTTGCTTTTTCCTCCCACCCAATCTGTCTGTCAGCAGAGAGTAAAAAGCCTCTGTATAGTCCAGAAGTGGGAAGATACAGAGAGAAATTCTACTTCAAGCTATTTTACAAGGTTGAACAGCATTACTGAAATAGAGTTGCATGAAAGTGAAGAATAAGGAATGGAAAAAATAAGATGAAGGTGCTACTGAAAGAGTGGACTTGATCTAGGTAAACCTTGGGCTCTTCTATGCCTCATTGTCACCTTTCAACTGGCCAGAAAGGGTATGTCTCCTTGCTTTCTGGATTTTGACCTTTTTCAGGTGGGAGTGTTCGGATGTGCTCTGTATGCTCTGAAATGATCTGGTATCTCTGGGTACCTCCAGGCTGCAGGCAAGTTTTTCTTAATCCCAGGTGAAAAAAAAATTTCCAGGGGAAAACGTGATCTAATTAAATCTGCTTTTAATTGCTGGTTATTTTAATATCAGTTTATTTTGTATGTGGTAAAATGCAACATTGGTTTACAATTTTTCATTGAATGATATGAAAACTTTTTTTCCCCCTAAGTAATTGTGGGATGTCAGCTGTGCTGCTCTTCAATTTAGTTGAAGAGCAACATTGCATTGACTGGTTCAGCATTTAATCTGCGGGACTCTTCAATCTTGCTTTATTAGATTACTTTTAATAGAATCATAGAATCATAGAATGGGCTTGAAAGGGACCTTCAACATCATCCAATTCCACCTCCTGCCATGGGCAGATACACCTTCCACTATTCCAGGATGCTCCAAGCCCTATCCAACCTGGGCTTGAACACTTCCAGGCATGGGGCAGCCACAGCTGCTCTGGACAACCTCTGCCAGGGTCCCACCACCCTCACAGGGAATGATTTTTTTCCCAATATCCCATCTAACCCTGCCCTCTGGCAGTGGGAAGCCATTCCTCTGGTCCTGTCGTTCCAGGCCCTTGTTCAAAGTCCCTCTCCAGCTCTTTTGGAGCCCCTTTAGGCACTGGAAGGGGTTCTAAGATATCCCCGGAGCCTTTTCTTCTCCAGGCTGAAGATTCCTATTTCTTTCAGTTTTTTCTCATGGCAGTGCTGCTCCAGCCCTCAGAGCAYCTTTTGGTGATGGTGCTTGAACTGTGAGCTGAGCTTGGACTTCATGAGACCATCTGTCCAACTGCCTTATGTGGTGTGGTTTTTGTGTCTCTCTTAAAAAGGAGTTTGCAGATCAGGTTGTATGGTCATGTCTCAGGTGTTAACTGAAACCATGGAAGAGAACAGATAGGCAACTCCTGAACTGCTGTAGCATATTGATGCTGATATAAGCACATGTACAAACATAGAACACTCTTACCTGCTGTAAGAGACGGTCCGAAAATCCCTCATCTGCCTCACGATCGTCGACAAGGACAGAGACTGAAAACCCTAAAAACCCCAAACGGAAAAGAGGACTTTTGCACAGGAGTCCTGGCCTGGCCGAGGTGGGATGTTTGCCAAGTGTTGCCTGTGGGTGCACCTGCTGAGAACTGGTGTGCATTCCTGAGGAAATTAGTACAGATCACGATGGCGCCGTTCTTGCTGCCTAGGCGGGAAGGACTGCACTGAAGCGAGAAGGAATTACCTGTCCTGTGCACCTGCTTCCAAACAATGGGCCCTCACAACAGTAGCTATAGATTCCCTCACCTCCTGGCCAGTTGCCCCCCCTTCCCCCACTGTTTGCAAAAAAGACTATAAAAGGACGTTCTGAATGAACCACGACACGATCTCCCCATGGACGACGGTGAGTCTATTGGCAGAGGACCATGAGGACTTCGTCTCATCTGTTGGTAGCTATTCCCCCCCCCCCCCCCATACTTTGTTTCTTTATATCTCTCTTTCTCTCCTCTATCGCATAGTGTTGTTGGCACTCAATAAAAGTGCACTGTTGATTAAAATTGAAATCCCCTTTGTGTCTTTTGCATTCTGAGATCGGTGATCAAACCATCACGACCCCCCGCTCGTATTAGCGGATCGTGACACCTGCCTCAAAATTTCATGCAAAGTGTGTTTATTTTTAAAATACAGCAATAAGGTCGTTCAGTCAATTAAGCTGCATGAAAAGCTGTAAACCTTGAACACGCAGAGTTGATACAGGTAGAAAACATGCCAGCCCAGCCATTGTGCTTCTGCCAGGCATGGGGGTGTGGAGATTGCACTTTGTGGACAGGGCAGGCAGAGGAACTCAGGCTCTTGAGGAGACGTTTCTCTCCTTGCTTCATACAGAAGGTGGCAAGATGGTGACATCACGATGGATGGTTGGGTTACTGTCGTGGTTTTACACTGCCCAGATGCCGGGCACCCAGGAAAAGCCACTCACTCACCCTCCCCTGCTCTGCATCTGGACAGAGGAGAGAAAATTTAACGAAGGGTTCATGAGTTGAGATAAGGACGGGGAGAAAACACTCCAAGGGCAAAATAGGCTCAAGTTAATGATGTAAAGTGAATTTATTACTAAGATCCAGTTATCAGAGCAGGATAATGAGAAGGAAAATAAACCCTTAAGAACACCCTTTTTCCCCCTCCAACTCCTTCCTTCTTCTCACCAACAGTCCTCCCAAAACTGCTGCGGCATGGGTCACTCTTCCAAGGGGTGCAGTCCTCCAAGGACAGGCTGTTCCAACCTGGGAGCAAGGCCTCTCTCCCGATGGGACTCCCACCAGATCACAGCCTCCTCTAGGCATCTACCTGCTCTGGCGTGGGCACCTCCCCCATGGGCTGTAGATGGATCTCTGCATCACCAGTGGACCTCCATGGGCTGCAGGGGCACAGCTGCTTCACCAGGGTCCTCACCACAGGCTGCAGGGACATCTCAGCTCCAGTACCTGGACCACCTCCTSCCCCTCCTTCTTCACTGACCTTGATGTCTGCTTTGTTTCTCTCACATTTCTCACCTCCTCCTCTTCTCTAGCTGAAATTAAAACTATGCCACTGTCACAGTTTGGACAAATAGGAGGAAGACTCGAAGAGCCTCCTCTGCAAAAGATAGGGTCCTAAAACTCCCTTCCCCCCCACCTTAAGAATTTCTTGGAGGAAAGTGAAAAAAACCCAGTTTATTTAACAGACCCAGCTGCTGGGGAGAGGTGCACGTAGGCACCACGGGAAGTGAAAGGAAAATAATAATTAAAAAAAAATAATGTCAGATAGTAAACCTCTGGTGATGAAGACAACCTGGATGAATTCAGAGTCCTTTGTTTCTTGGGTGTAGTTTTCTGCTCTGTCTCCCTCCGGGCCTAGGATGGTGCAGGCCTCTCTCTGGGCCCAGGGGGGTAGGCCCCAGAGTTCAGTGGTCTGTTGTAAAGTTCCAAAGGAAGAAGGAAAAAACCACGATCCCAGGAAAAAGCTGTCTTCTTTCCTTGCCTCAGGCAGAGGAGGGAAAAAGCCAAAAGCAAGTTTCAACTCCCTCCGATTATCCCTCAGCTGAGTAAAAGAAGGGCGAAAGCTCACAGGAAAGAGGTAAAAAAGTGTCCCTTTGCCTTCAGCTATAGAGAACGACTGGTGAGAGTTTTCTCCTGAGAACCACAACAACAACTAGCTGGTAAAACCAGGAATGTAAACACCTTCAGAGAAAAACCAAAACACAGCGCCTGGCTCCTTGAGCCAGCTTAAAGACACAGAGTTAATATTTTTGCATTAAGTAGGCGATTGGGATATATAGCATCATAAAGTCACCCCAAGATAGCCACCAACTTTGTTTTGATTTCTTCTTAAATACGTTATCACAGAGGCATTACCATCATCTCTAATTGGCCCAGCCTTGGCCAGCGGCACGTCCATCATCAGAGCCATCAGGGATTGGCTCTGCTGGACATGGTGGAGGCTTCCAGCAGCTTCTCACAGAAGCCACCTCTGTGGCCCCCCCCACTACCAAGAACCAGGCACTGCAAAACCAACACAATTACCTATCCCTATCCGGATTTGAATCCCAGCTCTATCTCTTGGTGACTGTTCTGCTTGTGAGTCTCCTTGGACTTCTCCTTTCAGGAAGGCACTATCTAGCTGGCCAGTTGATTGCTGCTAATACTGCCAGTGGTAAGTGCTTCTATTTTCATCTGAGTTCTGCACACGCTACAAGCAAGGTGTTTTTGGGGAAGACAATCTTCTTTTCCTTACAGAGTATCTCCAAAGGAGGATGTGCACAGACCTCCTTGCCTTTCCTTGGTGGAGCTCTGCTGCAGAAAACCATCTGTCTCTTTTTTCAGCTCTTGCTTTTCTGATTTTTCTTTCAGGAGTCTGGTTTCAGTTGTTGGTCTGAAATTCTTGACAGCGTTTGGTGTTGTCTTCTGTAGTTTCATCTGCCTGGCTAGATCCACTCAGAAAAGGGGTCCTGGGTTTGGAAGTCATTTTCCTGTATTAATCTTCTTCTCCCTGCAAGTTCACAATGATGATGAAATTTCACTGCAACGTGATACGTCCTTGATGGTTTAATTGGAGACATGAGTGCACTGGCAGAAAGACAGAGGACCCTTATGTGGATTTGTTTTCTACAAGAGGGTTCAGTTGTGCCCCATGCRGGACTGAGAGGGAACAATTCCTCTAGGTGAGATGCTGGAGGTTTTGATAGTATCTCCACTTTGGAGTAATCTCACAGACTTTCTCCTTTCTTTCGCAGATGTTTAAACTGATGCTGGAAAGAGTGTTGATAAACCAAGTTCACCTCTGTCTAAATTGCTCCCTAGGAAGTTCTGTGTCTTGATGCCTGGTCTGGAAGATGCTGAGTGTTCTTGTTCATGAACCATTGTGCTTTTGGCCACAGCTTGACACCTGACTGCCAGAGATCTGAAATCAAATATGCCTGGTGTTAAAAGATCTCTGAGTCTGGAGGAATCTGAGCTTCTGCCATGGGAATTGCTGATTGAACTCTGCTCCAGAAGCACATTGGAGTAACAGAATGGTTTAGATTGGAAGGGACCTTAAAAACCATAGAGTTCCATCCTCCACCCATGGGCAGGGACACTGTCCACTAGACCAGGTTGCTCCAAGCCTTGTCCAGTCTGGCCTTGAGCACTTCAGTGATGAAGCATCCACAGCTTCTCTGGACAGAAGTCCTCAGTTGTTGGCAGAAGGTAGAGATTTTCCCTACTGTATTGTAACATCTGCACAGCATCAGTGTCCTATTCCTTCACCTCGAAACCAAAATGCTGGTGACAACACTTTTTTCTTTTCACTGTTCACTACAGGTGAGGTTTCAGTGGTGAATGTTAGAGCTGAGCTCAACAGAGGAACTTTGAGTTCCTCCTTATGACCTGGCTGTGATTGTCATGGGATAGGCATTGTGTCAGAGGAGCGTGTGGTGTCTTGGGGATTGCTTTCCCATATTCAGGTTGTGCCCAAAAATCATTACTGTTTCTCTTTCTTCCCTCCTCCCCCTTCCAGGCTCGGGGGTATTGCGATACTTGTGAGCCCAGCTGGGATGCTGGTGGGGGCGGGGCCGGGAGTTGCTCTCTCTCTTCCAGTTCGGGATCAGAGCAGAGCGGCTGCCTGTGCGGGGATATGTGTTTATGGTGCAGGGGCACTGCTACATTGTGACGTAACAGTCCCTTAGCTGTGGGTGAGTTGGTCTGTGCTGGGTTGGGAACAGAGAACAATCACGCGTTTTGCCAGGAGCAGTGCGCTGCTCTGCTACACTGTAGCTCAGCTCCCCTGCTTGTGTCCGCCCACCTCATTTTTCTGCTGCTGTGGCTGCTCCTGTGCTGAGATCCGGGACTGGGGCCGCTCCCCACCGGGCCCCTGCCCGCCGCGTGTTGCTGAGGCTGCTCCTGTGCTGAGATCCGGGGCCGCCTCCCGCCGAGCTCCTGCCTGCCATGTGTTGCTGCAGCTACCCCTGTGTGTTGGGCTCTGAGACTGCGATCTGCTGCGGTTTCTGCATGAGGGAAGCCACCTCCCCTCCTTCCCCGTGCCGGAGCCGCCATTGCTACGTGGAGAGGTCACCGCGCTCGCACCACAGCGCCCCCTGCAGCCGCGGGGGAACCATCGCACCCGCCCCGCCTCACCGGGGCCCGCCAGCGCCCCCTGCCGGCCGCGAGAGTCACTGCAGCCRTCGCCTCGCCGGGAACCAACAGCGCCCCTGCTGGGTGTGGTCACAACTACACCAAAAAGGGACACTGCACAACAGGCGAGAAAAGGCTGTTATTGGATTTTCCGTGTCCTTGTTATTGCTGTTTGTCTGTCTTGTTATATATAGATCCTAGTAAAGAACTGTTATTCCTTTTTCCATATCTTTGCCTGAAAGCCCCATATTTTCAAGGTTATAATTATTTGAAGCGAGGGGGTCATTTTTTCCATTCCAGGAAGGTTCCCGCCTTCCTTGACAGTCATCTGTCTTTTAAAGCAGGACACTAATGAGATGGACAAATATAGCCACTGTGATGGAATTAGAAAGCACCTTTCTGGAGGCAAATAAAGGTAAAGCCACACTGGCTGTAAGGGCAATTGGGGCAGCGCACAAATGCTCTTCTCCTGGTGGTCAGAAACACACGACTGTGCTTCTGACTCCAAGATATTTGGTCTGAAGAGCAGAAACACTACTTTTCCTTGGTGATGGGCTGTTCCTCCTCCAGCACATGTTGTGTTGTGTGTTCAGGCAGGACACCTTCAGTTCTTGTACAGGAGAAAGACAAAAGCAACTGTATGGTGGTTTCCTGCAGTCTGGGAACACCTTCTTTAAACCCCTGTTGGCAGACTGAAAGTTACCTGGAGTTCTCTAAAAACATTTCCTATTTTCTGTTGCTCAATTACATTTGTAACAACTAAAAAATTACTTATTTTGGAAAGAGGTTGATTACTTCATGCGTTTTTCAGATGGCCTTGATGGACGAGTGCCCTATGGATTCTGTATGGATTCTCCACCTATTGATGTCTGTCACCTTTTGTCCTGTGTGGTCGTTGGTCTCTTCTCCCAGGGAACAAGAGATAGGACGAGAGAAAACAGCCTCAAGATGTGCCACAGGAGATTTAGGTTGGCTATCAGGGCAATTTTTTTTCTGAAAAGTGTTGTCCAGCCCCAGCACAGGCTGCCCAGGGATTTAATCCTGGAGGGACTTAACAGATGTGTAGATGTGGGCACTTGGGGGCATGAGTTAGTGGTGGCCATGGCAGTGCTGGGGGAATGGTTGGACTTGATGGTCATGGAAAGATTTTCCAACCTTAATGATTCTGTGATTCTCTGTCTATTCAAAGTATTGACTTGGGCAGTGAAAAACTCTTGCAACTGCAGCACTTTTTCATTAAATTCTCAGTTGGGTTTAAGCATATTCAGCCACATTCCTGCTGCACATTTTTAGCATCTACCTCATCTTGTTTAACATCTCACCTTTGAATTTCATATTCCTCATCTACCAGATGGATCCCTCCTTTCACAGATCACCTTTCTTGGACTTTGAACACTGATATAAGGCAAATGCAGCTCCACAACCTGTGGCAGCACTCTCCACCTTTGCCTCCAAGTGTACTTTTAATAACCTTTTCCCCTGAGCTAGCAGGAAATGCTCTCATGCTGTAGGTGGAGGGCCCTGGTTGGCTTGGCTCAGGCTTGTTTTTATAGTGACAACTTTGTCGACAGCACATAGTGGGACAACAAAAAGCAGTTGTTTGGCTACCCTATTGTCCATGAAGGAGACTTGCTAAATTGGGGTAGCGTTTGTCCTAGGTGAGAATTCCAAGATGCTGTCAGCTTTGCTGAGAACTCAAAGGGCCAAAGAGAGAAGCTTTGATCCTTCCTGACATTAGCCAGGTATCAGGCACTGGAGTGTGTAGGCCCGCTCTGTGCCGTAAAGCTTCCAGTCTTAATGAAAAGTGTTGCTGCCTCAAGCAGAGTTTATCGATTTGGGGAGCAGTGGAGTAGAGGAACATTTTTCGTGCTCTTTGGCTGAGCATCTTGAAACCTGTGCCTCGGCTGTGATTTTCAGCATAAGATAAACAAGCAAAACAGACACCATCGACCCTTCCTTCCTGCCAAAACAAATGAGTACCAAAATTTCATCATTTTCATTACAAGGCTGTCCAGCCCCAGAACAGGCTGCCCAGAACAGTGGTGAAGTTCCCACCCCTGGAGAGATTTAAAAGCTGTGTGGATGTGGTATTTGGGGACAAGGTTTAATGGTGGGTTTCACAGTGCCAGGGGAATGGTTGGATTTCATCATGTTAATGGTCTTTTCCAACCTAAACAGTTCTATGATCTACCTTCTTCCCTGACAAAACCAGTGTGACACACGTGTGGGTTTACTTTGACTTAATATCCCTCACTTTCATTTTGGTGCTAGTGTAGTTTGTGAAAGTAGAGCAAATTAGAATCGCACAAGCAGTCACTAGAACAGAGGAGAGGAGGAAGAGCGTGAAGTCTCCAAGGGTGATTCTCAATTACTTGGCTGGGGCATATGCTTCCAGCTAGAGCTATTCCCAGTGATTGGAAGCCAGAAGGAGGGGTGGACAAAGGTATGGAGATGACCAGCTCCTCATGTGGCTGAGTGTTTGCAGGGAGGACAAGAGGCTGCAAGTGCCTTACAAACTGCATTCCTGACCTTGATAATGCATGGGGGTGCATGGCCATCGTCTGCCAGATGATTGCGTGTGTGCACGTGCAAGGGAGAGGAAGCTCAATGCTCCCTCAAAGCAAATAAAGATCTGATCTCATCCCCAGATTCATCACAAACTAGTTAGAGAATTATGGGTGAGAGTTATGAATAAAGATTTATATTTATTTTATTTTAATTTTTTTTAAGACTTGAGTCCCACGACCTTTGGTTGGAGGAACCAGACTTCACCTTCCTTTTCTCCAAGTATTTTCTTCATCCAGCTAATTATAAAATATTATAGAGTTTCTGCTGGAATTTAGGAGGAAACCTCAGGGAACGTGGCATTAATTAGGGGCAACATCAAGGATAATAACATTAGCACCTATTGAATAGAGACTTTTACAAAACCATTTATTTAGAGAAACTGTTTATTTGGACAACACTCAGGCACTTGGTTGGACTTGATGATCCTTGTGGGCCCCTTCCAACTCAGGATATCCTATGATTTGCATTGTATTCTTCCCATCTAGCTTGAAATTATTTAAAATCCTGCACATGGCTTGTACTTGGGATTTCAGCTTCTACTGAGCACCCCCTTGGTAGGATACCTTTTCCCAGCCCTGTGTGATGGTGTAACCCCTCTGTGGATGTGAGCCTGTGCTGCCCATTCTGCACACTCCGTGGGTGCTGTTCTGTGGGTGCAGTGAGCAACAGGTGGCAGAACAGAATCAACTGTCACCCTAGAGTGCTCAGGATGGAGCATGAGAAATGAATAGAGTTCCCCAACTTTCAAGTCCAGCCTCCCTGCTTCTGTCTGAATCCAGGCTGATGCAGGGGTGTGTATGAAATCCCAGGCACAAGCTGTCATCAGCACTTGAACAGGGACAGCATTGTGGCCACGTGCCTAGAAGGGAAAGTGTGTTATCCCTCTTGCCCCTGTGCACCTCTCCTCTGGCATCATCCCATGCTCTGGATTAATTCCTGTGTGCCTTTAGCAGAAGGGGTGAGATCTTATCTTCAGCTCTGTCTGGGAGGATGGGAATCCTGATTGTGCCTGGGGCTTTTGGACTCCCAGAATGACACAAGTGGCTGTGATTTAGATGTGTACTAATAGAGGGATTTAGCCTCCCAACACATCTGACCACTCCAGCTCTATTTGGGCAGTCTTTAATGAAGCATCCCCAGCCAAGGAAACCCTGTGCAAAGTAGGAAAGGTGATGGGGAGAGGATGAGGGGGCTCATCTCCAAGATGTAGTAGGTTTGTTCAGTCTTAGCTGTTATATTTGCACAGGGAAAAATATAAATCAGGGCTGTGCTGGTCTATATCTGGCCGATTTCAGTCTGGAGTTCCTGACAGGTGACTCCAGGGCCCAGTTGCATTCTTTCAGTGCTTATTTTTGACATTGTAATCCAAATTGACTTTTAGTGCTTGAATACACAATAAGTTCATTGCAGCTAAACCCTCTGGCTCAGGGATTTCCTGTTGGTAAGTCTTGGAAAAATCAGGATTCCCAGTGGTATGGTGTCAGGTTGAAAATGGTATCAGGCTGAAAATGTTTGCAGATAAAATTCAAGTTAGCAAGTTATGCCAAAATGTTTGTGGAGCCAAAGTGGAACTGTATTTTCAGCCCACTGCAGTGGTGCCTTATTGTTCCTTGTTCTATCCTACCTCCTCCTGCCTGGGATTGGAGGCCCCTGCCCTGCACAGCTCCTGAACAGGGTTTCGATACTGCTCTCAAGGGGAGCTCATTAAATTGCTGCAGATGAATCTAGAATCCTATGGCTAAGCACATTTCTTGAGTGTGTTTTTGGAACCTAAACTGTTTCCTCTTGTCCCACTTTCTAAAGAGCAAAAGAAAAATCTGCATATCATCTTACCCAATCACCGTGTGATCAGCCCTGATAAAGGCCGCAAGCAGATAAGACTTCAGATATCCGGATTACCTCCAGGAGTGGGACATATCTCCCAATCTTTCCATATCTACATGATGGTTGCAACACAGTGGGGTTACTACTTGAGCTCTTGACCTGCTGGTTAATAAGCTGATATGATGAGGTGTGAATTTGGCCTGTGACTGGTCCGTGTCCATCTGGCACATGAACAGCAGCTCTTCTGCTTCCACCTCCTCCCCTTGATGAAGCTGATACCTTATAAAAACAGATACAGCTCTCTTAATCCAATGGGTCTCAGCTGGGGTTTTCAAGCTGGAATTTGAAGATGGTTTTCTGATTAGATGAAGATAAAACATTGCTCCGTCCCAAAGGGGAAATGTGAAGTGGCTCTATGTGAGGTTGAGGTGTGGGAGAGGAGCAGAGAGATTCCCCAGCACAGATGATACAAGAGTCAGAAGTACTGCTATTAAAAGAGATGCATCTCCTGCAAAGCATTAACAAGATGCAAAGAGAACAGGAAGGGTCTCATTTCTACACATCACTGCCATGTGACGAGAAGAAATGTATGTCCACACAGAAAATGTGCATTTGGGGTATTTTAGGAAAAAAATCAGAACTGTAGGACTAAGGAATATTAAAGGAGGTGATCCAAGGACTCTGTAATTCTTGCTACTAGAGGGTGTGAGAACAAAGACATGGAATCATAGAATGGTTCGGGTTGGAAGGGACCTTAAAACTCATCTCATTCCACCCACCTGCCATGGGCAGGGACACCTTCCACTAGACCAGGTTGTTCCAAGCCCCGTCCAACCTGGCCTTGAACACTCCCAGGGATGGGGCAGCCACAGCTTCTCTGGGCAACCTGTGCCAGGGCCTCACCACCCTCACAGGCAAGAATTCCTTCCAAATGTAATGATAGAATCAGAGTAAACAAGACTGGAAGGAGCAACTCTGAAGTTTGATCTGAGGTTGCCCAGGTTTTTTTATCAGGAGAGTTTCGAGTATCTCCAAAGGTCTCCACCCTAACCCAGACCCCTATTCCACTGTTTGACCACCTTCATGGGGAAAAGATTTTCCTAATGGGATTTTCTTATCTTCTAACTTGGGTTGTTGACTCTTCCTATCACTGAACATCTCCCATGAGAGCTTGTCCCTCTGTCGTCTCTACAGCATCCCAGAGTTGCAGACAGTAACAAAGTCCCTCTTTGCCCGAACCTCCCCTTGTGTGCCCTGAGCTCCAGTTCCAACCAGCTTGGTGGCTTCACTGTGTTCTCCTACCATCTACCTGGTACTGGGGAGCCCAAACTGGTCCCAGTGCCCTGTTTGACAAGTGCTAAATGGAGAGAAGGAATTACTTCCCTGGTCCTGCTGGCTCCACTCCTGCCACTACCACCCACAACATGGTTTGTCTTCATTGTCCCAGGTTCTTTCCTCAGAAGCTGTTCTCCAGCCCAGCAGATCCCAGGCTGTAGACACCACCCCTAAGAGATGTTCCATCCTGTCTCAGCAACTGAGTGCGGTCTACTCAGGCTGCTGAACTCCTTTCCAGCTCCATGTTTTTGTTCATCCAAATCACACGTATCCTTAATTCCCTAAGAATTCAATAAAAAAGCTTGGGAAAAGGTTCCTATTCTTTCCTCTCTCTGTGGTTTTTAAATTTTACACATCTTAAACCCTAGTAATTTGCTAGTCACTGCAAGTGTAGCATCCTGTATGGCTCCTGTGAGAAGAACGTGATAAAAGTAGGATTATCACTTGCAGGAGCAGCACAACGGCACAAGAACTAACCTGGTAACATTTCCTTCTGCAGCATGGGACCTGTGTGGAGGATCAGCCATGAGCTCTTAACCACCAGACCTGGAAACAATTCCTTGCTGCATGCTTCTGCCTGCTGCCCTTGGTAGCTTTTTGTTGTGACAAATGGCATGACTGCTTTTCCCACAGGCTTGTGTTTGTGTGGCAGGAGTGTCTAAAACCAGCACCTGTGCTGATCCTCATTCCTCCAGTGGCTACCTGGTCACCTAGAAGGGATGGGGCTCTTCCTAGTGGCCACATCTAGACTTCCCCTAGGATTTGGAGAGCAGAGGCTGTTGTGGGGGTTGGCAAGGAATGAATCCATAGGTGGGAGAGTCCTGCAAATTTTGATCTTTGAAAATGCTCTAAAAGAAGGAACAGAAACCTGCTCAACCTAAAGTCATAGACCTTGCTGGTCCAGACTGTTTCTGATGACTCAGGATAGATCTAGGTCTTAAAATGTAACATTTCTAGGATTCATAACATTGCCAAATTGTTCCTTCTGCCTGCCTATGTGTCCTTCCTTCTTCTCTTCTCCAGCTATGAGAGCTGTGAGAGAAAGAGGCTGCCACTGCCAGGAAGGGACCATGGGAGTGCTGGTCCCCATGGCTCGGTGTGATGTCCAGTTGCTGTTGCAGCTATCGCTTTTGCTGGAGCAGGGTTGGATCAGAACCCTCTGTCCTTGTCTGAGGTGGGGCTGTGAAGGTTCCTCCTGGGTGGCACTCACTGCCCAAGGAGCTGCTGCTCATCTCTGAGAAGAAGATGAGCTGAATTTGGGGATCTGGTGTGCCAAAGGGTGGCAATGATCTGAGTGCTGGTTTCCTCCCTCTCTTGCACCTCTCAGCCTAGGTGGAAATCCAGCTGTTGAGTTTAGCTACAACTTTCCAGGGTTTATGGTTCTCAGGAGCTGGAGCATCTCTCCCACACAATCAGCACATTGCTTTCATTGGCTGCCTTCCCTTTGGCTGTAGGGGTGAAAACATAAGGGTAAGTGTCCACGCCATTATGCCCCTTGGCAAAATACTTGAAGATCTTTGCAGGGAAGAACAGRATCAGCCAAGCTTTTTCCTTGTGTGCACCATACACTAACACCTCCACCTCTCTGAGGACCACCTTCCAGGTAGCTTTGGGAGTCCAGTACCTACTTTTCTTCTGAGGAGTGCAGTTTGTGCACTCAGCTGTAGCTTACATCCTGACCCTGGGGAAGTCAGTGCCAAGGATGCTGGCTGATGACACACTGCTGAAGTGACAGGCTGTGAGGAGAGGGATGGGTTAGAAACAGGAATTTGGTTCAGTTCCATCATGTTTCCAATGGGTCTCAGTTTATAAATAGTTTGGGTCAAGCACATGTTCTTTCTTTGAAACTTTTTTGAGACTGAGGATGCTTTGGTATTTATACTTAGAAACTTTCCTTTCCTGGCTGCCCCCATCTCCCTGCCTGCCAGGAAGGTCCAGCACAAGAGTCAAAAAGATGCCTGTCTGTATTAACCAGGAGTCAGCACTGAGCTTTTCCCAGGGCATGACCTGGTTGGTACCAAGGAGTCTGTAAAGCGTCATGGGTCCTGGGTGCTGAGCTGCTCTCAGGGCTGGTTCCCAAAGGAGGGAGGAGATGGGAGTGGGGCTTCTCCCCCATCCTCAGCAGCATGGAAGCAACCTGAGAAGTCAGATAGGAGTGGTGCTTTAAAAGGAAATTATTAGCTGCAAAGTCACCAAAGCATGCAGAGTGATCTTACTTTGCTGAAGTTATTTTTGTTTCCTGTCCTTGTGAGCTTGTCTCCTGAGCAGATGGGAATTGCAATACCCGCCTGGCTGGGTGGTGGCTGCATGGACAGACTCCAGGGCTTGGGGGTGGGGATTTGCTCTAAGAGCTCTCTTATAGCAGTATTTGAGATGTTGAGCAACTGATGCACCTTTTGCCATGAGCTGGGTGCAATTAGTATTCCAGCAGCCATCTCCTGATGGGGTGTGAGGATACGAAGGCTGAAGGGAAAGAGCAGAGATGTTTGCACTGCAATTTAACTGATTGTTCTGAGCTCCAGTTAGACTCAAGAAAGAGAAGCGAGCAAAGGGTCCCATTCTTGGGGTGCAGGCATATCTTGGAATAGGTAAGTCTTGCTATAAAAACATTCTACTTCCCTAGCTTTATTTTTCCCTAGCAGCAATAGAAACAATTTGTGAGGAGCAGCACATAGGGAGCCATTCCTACAGAGCTGCATCCTTAGCCAGACCTACAGATTGCACTTTTCCTAGAAGACTGGTTTTCCTTCTTTCTTCAGGATTACCCAGTTACTTCACAACGCAGATGGCTCCCCCAAACTAGCCTCCAAATCCTGAGGCAGGCAGTGCACAGGCAGAACTCAGGAGACAAGGTCTGATAATTTGCAAGGTTTTTTTCATCAGTGATGCCTTTGATTTCTTATTCTGAAGGGCAGGAGAGCTAGAAACACTTGGAAATGCTTAAAATCATAGAACCATAGAACAGTTTGGGTTGGAAAGGACCTTAAATCTCGTCCAGTGCCAACCTCCTCCCATGGGCAGGGACATCTTCCACTAGACCAGGTTACTCCAAGCCCTGTCCAACCTTGAACACTTCCAGGGATGGGGCAGCCTTGAACACTTCCAGGGATGGGGCAGCCACAGCTTCTCCAAGCAACCCATGCCAGTGTCTTTGTAGTTGTTGGGTTGTGCACAGCAAACCTTCATGCAAGTGCTGAAGTACAGGTGAGAAAGCTGGAACACACCTGGAAAGCTAGAGTTTGAAGCATCTTGCAAAAAATTACAGGAGACAACATAATTTTGTTGGGTTGTGGGTTCTAATTCTTATGTTAATTGCACAATGCTTGGGTGTTATTCCTTACCACCACCCAAATCCTCCCAAAAACTGGTCTGTTTGTTGCTGGTGGTGATGGGGAAAGAAAGAAGCTGCATTGCTTTCCTCAAACCAGACAGAGAAGCAGGATCAGCTTCAGGGTTTTTGAAGCCAAACATGTCTGAAGGGTTTATATCAGGGATTTGTAGTCTGCAGCATGGCCCTCAATGGTGAAACATGGGAGATTTGCAATGACTTGTTGGGAATTTCCAGAAGTTTGTGCAGGCTCCTCCTGGTCCTTGGGTCCCTCTGAGCTCAGGGGACCTCTCGAACAGAGACAGCTGAGCTGAGCCACAGTCACTCAACTAACCTAGGAGACACCGTCCTCTGGTTCCTCTGCTTTTCCCCACACAGAGGTGTCTGTAGGAGTGCTCCTGGATGGGGCTCTGAGCAACCTGATATAGTGGAAGGTGTCCCTGCCCATGGCAGAGGTGTTGGAATGAGATGAGCTCTAAGGTGTCTTCCACCCAAATCGTTCTGTGATTCTATGATGTCTTTCTTCAAGTGGAAAGGTTGTATCCAGTTTTGTTTGAGGGAGACTTTGGCATAGATGAACAGAGTAAAAGTAACCTCTGCCCCAAAGATCTTGAAGTCTAAATGTGAAAGAAGATACAGGTGACTGAGGAAATGATGAATCAGTAAATTAGTGAGGAAGATGTTCTCTGTGTTTCAGTTCCTTTATGAAATCCTTTTCAAGTATCCTGATGAAAGAGAGTTTTTGCAGCTCTGGCTCTGCATTTGAGGGCTGCCCTTGAATTCAGGCACTGGAACAGCCCTGGGATTGGTCTCCTATTTTCTGTTTAAATATCAGAAATCCTCATGTCTCCTGGAATAGCAATCTGTCAGGCTGCAGAGATCATTAGACCACTAAAATAATGCATGGAGGACCTGCACCCTTGGCTCTTTATTGTTACAGGTGTGCATGTGCACGCAGGAAGAATTCAGGAATTAAATAGGATGACATTACTGAAGACTGGAGCAACCTGATTAAATAGTAGATTTAGCTACAGAGCACCTGGTTTGTCTTTCCTTGCCTTCACAGCTCTGGGCTGGGAGGTGTGGGGTGATCTGCCACACTTTGCTATGGAGGTCACAGTTTGCTCTCTCTAAATGAAAGCAGGGGGAGCTGCAGCATTTTGTGTCAGAATAAGGCTGAGCTGAACTTGCAGGATAAAGGTAGGGCTGAGCAACCTGACCTGACAGAGGAGTGGTCCTGCTGTGAGCAGAGGTTGGACCACAACCTCCAGAGGTCCTTCCAACCTCAGTTATTCTGTGAATCTGGTTCTCATCACGATGGTATGAGTCACAAGTAACTAGTTCTGGTGCAAACATCCCAGAGGATTATGGTTAGTGGTGCGAAGTCCACCTGGCAGCCAGTAACTCCTAAGTAATCAATGCTGGCATTGATAATGATGAATGTCTTCACTGATCACCTGGATGAAGTTTGCTTCCAGAAAGCTCGTGGATGGCAGTAGACTTAGGTAGGGGAGTGGCCAATGGACTGGAGACCAAGCCTGCTACTCAGAAGAGGGTCCTGGGCAGGCCTGAGAAATGGACTGACAGGAACTCCTCAAGGTTCAACCAGGGCACCTGTGAGTTCTTACATCTGGGATGGAACAATCCCATGCAACACCAGGGGTGGGGAGTCTTAGGACACAGCTCTGCCTGCAAGGAAGGACAAGGCTCTATCCCCATCATCTTGTATAAATAACTGAGCATTGCAGACTCCTACTGCACAGAGAAGGGCTGCAGTTTATCAGGTAGGAGTTTGAAGGCTGTCCTGAATAAAATATGAAGGAATGTCCCATGAAAAATTGCTGTACAGCCAAGGAGAACAGGCCCTTTCCCAGCTGTTCAACACATCCTGAAACTTTTCCCAAGAACTGCATCTTCCAACCCCTGTCCTTCCACACACAAATTCCACAAAATTATGCACTTAGCAAGTGGAGGAAATTCTTCACCCAACATATTGGTCTTTGCCTTTCACTATTCCTCTTAAATGGTGAATTATTAAGGTTGTAAAAGCCCTCTGAGATCATTGAGTCCAACTGATCCCCCAACACTGCCGAGGTCACCATTAACCTATGTCCCCAAGTGCCACATCCACAAGGCTTTTAAATCCCTCCAGGGATGAAGACTCCACTGCTACTGCCCCGGGCAGCCTGTACCAGGGCTGGACACCCACTTTGGGAAAAGAATTTTCCCAGTATACAACCTAAACCTCCCCTGGCACAACCTAAGGTGGTTTCCTCTTTTTCTGTCCCTTGTTTCCTGAGAGAAGAGCCTGAACCCCACCTGGCTCCACCTTCCTGTCAGGGAGTTGAAAGAGAAAAGGTCCCCCTGAGCCTCCTTTTTTCCAGTCTGAGCCCCTCCATCTCCCTCAGCTGCTCCTAGTGCTGCAGCCCCTCCCCGAGCTCCGTCCTCTTTTCTGGACACCCTCCAGCCCCTCAATGTCCTTCTTGTTAGGAGTGGCCCAGAACCACCCCCAGGACTGGAGGTACCTCAGCAGTATCTGTCACTGCACTGTCCTGCTGCCACACCATTGCTGGTAGAGACCAGGTGCCCTTGGCCTTCTTGCCCACCTGGTCACACCTGGGTTCATATTCAGCCACCGCTTGATCAAAATGAAGACAAAGTCTGGTGGACACTTGCAAGTCTTGCACTCGTATTTGTGCTCTGCCACAAAGCTCCTCTCGGTTAAGTCTCCCCCTACAAAAGTGTCTCCAGGAGTCCTTCTCAGGGGCACCATCAGAGAGGTGTCAAAGCATGGAGCTATTCCAGGGACGTGAGTGCTCACACTCAATCAACCCCAGTGGGGCAGGGTGTATTACATCCACAAATGCATGTATCTGGATTGCTACAAACCTTTGGTGGAGGCCAGGATGTTTTTCTCTAGCCTTCATTGCCCTGCTGAGATGCTGATGAGGGGTCGTCTGGAGACATTGTGTTGCTGAAATGCCCAGATTTCTTTACAGGCCAGTCCAAATAAAGAGCTTGTATTCCATTCTGCATTGGCTGCTGGCACTAACACCTCTCTGGGGATGGCACTGAAAGGGCCAACGTGCAACTGCCCCCTGATGATGGGCCCAGTAAACACCTTCTTGGGCTGAAGAAGTGAGAAATGACAGTAATTTCCTGCCCACTCCAACCAAGAAAAAATGTTCCCCCATGAAGTTTTATGAGGCTGCAGAGCCTGGAAATGTATGAAAGGCAGAAAGGACTAATCAGTGGAGAGGGAAAAATTGATTGAGAGGAAATTAATGTTGTGGTACTTTGTGGAAATTTAGAAATTCCTCTGAAGACGTGGGGCATGAGTCCGACCTGACCCAGAGAGGTGGCAAAACTTCACTGGATCCAAGGCTACAGGTTTGCAGAGCCCCTTACAGAGATTTTGACACACTAAAAGTGGGCAGGAACTGATGCAAAGTGTGGACACAAAGCAGAAGGATGTCTAGACACTGGTGTTTCCCTGCCCTAATGTTAGAATGAGTCTATCATAATTACCATGAGTTTTGTAGGGTCTCATGGTATCTTCAGGAACATCCTAATCACCAGTGTTTCACGGAGGCTGCCTATGCCCTGCTTGTTGGTGAGTCCTTCAGGGAATGGCATAGGAAGCGAGGTCTCAGAGGGCACATGAACTTATAGGCACATATTTTCAGATGTCGTGGCTTCAACCCAGAGACTGAGGCACATGTGGGGACACGTCCAAATCCTGGCTCCTTCTTACACCTTCCATTCTAGCAGCCAAACTTGGTGGTTTTACAAGGGCTGGATCTTTTTCCAGCTGTTCAAGGCCTCAGGGCTCAGCTTTTCCAATCCTAGCCCACTTTCAGAGCCCTGTGCTCATGCTGCAGGCCCAGGAACAGGAGGTCACGGTTTGATATGGCCTCGGGGCACCATCTGCTTCCCATGGGCTGGACAGGACAGGCAGTGTCCTCTCTGTAAGAACCCCTGGAGAAACCCTGGGGGTGGGTCTGCTGCTCTTCCAGTATGAGGGGTTTCATGATGCTGAGAAGTCAGGGCAGAGGGGCAAGGGAGAACATAAATTTGAAAAGAATATCCAAATGGAATTTAAAAAGATAAATACTCTAATTATCGTGTGGGTTGTGGTATTCATTGCCTTCAGCTTGCCAAAATGCTGGAAAATATGGTAATTGCGCTGAGTGTGGTCACACAACTTTTGGGAAATATCGAGTGGGTGACTCTTAGAAACAACTACGTTTCTTCTTTAATGTGTCATTTGAAAATTGCTGAAAGAAAAACAATGCTTTTTGAAGGATCCAGTTTGAGCTATGGGGAGAATATAGACTTCATCTAGTTAAAGGTGTCCCTGTTCATATCAAAGGGGTTGGACTAGATGACCTCTAAAGGTTCCTTCCAACCCAAATCATTCTGTGATTCTGTAATTTTCCAAACTGAGGGCAACCTTGGCTTTTTGCAATTTCACTGCAAGTTTTCTGTATGAACTCATTACTGTCCTTGTTATTAACCTTATTGTGGTTTTACATTGATAACATCCTTGTATCATGACTACCTTTTCCCTCAAGGATCTTCGACTGCTTTTAAGACAAAAGCAGGTTTATTATCCCTACCTTAGAGACGGAAAAAACAAGATGTATAGATGGGATTGGTCTGGTGTAATGGAGTTTTTTACACCAGGACTATTTGCTTGAGACCTCCTTTATTGTCCCTGGAGAGAAGCAGACACTCCTACTCATTACATCCTAATATAGATGATTAAAATAGGTCAGATGACTGGCTTCAACATATTTATGCAGTGTTTGTGATGGGCATCTACCAGGAGAGAAGGGGGGAAGTAGCAAAAGCCATGCATCTATAAGAGTATTTTTTCTCTTTAACTACACATGCAAGATATTTATATCTAAATACTCACAGGCTCTTTCCTGTACCAGTATGTGATGATGGATGGATAGATAACCTATCTCCACAAAAATATATATAGTTAAGGGTAAATTTTTCATTCTCATCTCCAGCTTGTGTTTAACAATTTATTTTCCTCATTTTTTTTCCCTTCGAATATTGTTGTGGGTGGAGAGATCTGACTTGTGTCTAACATAATATTCTTGGATGGGTTTTTTGTGTAAAGGCACTGTTATTGTACAACCTCCAGCAAGAAAAATTTGCAAAGTGTTGTGGACTTTTCGAAATGACCTGACAACAGCTCTCCAACCAGTGTAGTTTTACAGGGACCTGTTCCAGCTCCACAGGGTTTGGAAAGAGGGAGGCAAAAAAAGGCATCAGAGGTCTGTGCAAGCTGCCTTTCACTTCAGGTTTGTGGTGTTGGTAAAGGGGCCTGGAGTCTGCTGTGCAACACTCATGTAGATGTATCATTCCCTTTGGGGCATGAAAAGCTCCAAGTGGTCGATGCCTTGGACTAGCCTAAACCTGGACTCACAAGGTCACCTTTCTGATTTTCTCAGAAGGTTTATCTTCACCCATGGCCATCTACTACAAATGTGAACACAGAGCCAGCATCTCGTGCCCAGATGCTGCAGAGACCTTACAGACAAGAAGACAATCACATGACCATAGATGCTATTGCCTTCCTTGTGGCCCCACAGTTCCTCTGGGCCACCAGGACTTTTCTTTGGTCCATTCTCTCCAGACCTGCTTGTGGTAAGATACAGGTCCAATTGCCATGAATTTAGGTGAGACGTCAATGCAAGCTGCTGCTGTAACAACCGAGGTGTTCATGATGTAGCATTGGCTACAATTTCTGCATCCAGAAATTCTGGTGTGATTCTTGCTCACTAAGATTTTTGGAAATTAATTTCTTCCTCCATGTGGGGTTTGGGTCCCCTGGGGGACTGAATGGGGAAGATGAATGTTCAGAACCAGGGTTCAATTGGCTGAAAGCCAAAGTCTGCCAAGATTTACTGTACAGTCCCATGGCAGGAAAGTCTAATATGGGACTCCTGTCTCATCATGCCGATAATAACAGCAACAAGAGAGATTGGCTATGGCATCGGGGTCAGATGGGGCAAGATCCTAATGTTAAGGTGCTTTGATGGTTATCAAAGGATTTAAGAGGGCTTTTACTGTATGGATGGGATGAGGAGACTGCAGGGGAGAGGAAGAGCAGGTTCATGGTGAGCTGGTGTGGAGAAACCTTCAGAGATATGGTGGGACCCAGAGTGGCAGGAGCACTGATACCAGCACCCTGCATATACTGGTGGAGGGAGGGTGGATGGATTTGCTGTCTGTAATAAAGCAGTGACTGAAAGCAGTAGCTGGGGAGCCATGCTGGGCACTCTACCAACACCCTCTGGTGTGTGCCACAGCTCTCGGGCTCCAGGGGAGGTCAGCCTCTTTCCCCTGATGCCAGTGGATGCTGTGGGTCTGTTAATATGCATATTAGCAGGATCTGGTCACCTCTCTCACTTTACCTGTTCCAAGCGGCCTTTCTCTCGAGTGTGACAAGGAGGGAGGGCTCAGCCAGACTCTGTGGCCAGAGTGCCAGGCACTGCTGAAACACAGCAAAGTTGATATAACCATAATGAGGGGAAAAGGCTGCCTTATTAATTACAGAGGAGGAACCGAGGACAGAGATGAAGCAAGCCATCCGGGCTGACAGATTAGATGGCTGGAAATCTCCCCAAATTGCCTGAATCCTCTTAACCATGTTTTAACCATAGGAGCCCCATGCTGACATCCATGTCCCAGAAACCTCTGTCCATGATATCCCTCCATCCAGTGAGACTAAAAGTTGGGGCTACAAGAGAGACATCAAATTTACCTGGACCCCCAAAGACGTGTGACCAACACCCCCTTGCTCCCAACTGAACAAAACTATGGGCAGCTGAGATGTCCTGACTGCATTCTCTTGAGATGAGCCCTTCCTCCTTCATGGTAGCAGGCTTCTCTGAAGGTGGTAAAGTTGGCTTGAACCATTATTAAAATAATAGAGAGACTCCAGAGGATCTTTAACCAGGAGATGTTTAATAATTACTACCTCTAAGGCTCTTGCTACTCGATTTGAACCAGGGTTTCTTATGCTATCTGAATGCTGGAGCAGAGCTCAAGTCCATTCCCACAGGGCTACGAATGCCATGTGACTTAATTGTCCTTGGTATTTTTCTAGTCACAACAAGGACTTCCTTGGAAATGTTATATAGCTGAGAAAGAGTTTATTATTTGCTGTCAGGTGGCAAATAACACCAGGGCATCTCTGAAGACATCTATAACATATCTGTGTAATGTGGAGGTTAAAATAAATCAGTAAAAAGAGCCACTCTCTTGAGGGCAATATACTGTAAAATATTTCATCAGAAGGCCTGGATATTATTGCACTTGCAATTAATCTTCTTGGTAATAGCACAGCTCATTTTCTCCTGCCACATTATCTGTCTCTGTTTTCAGCAGCCGCTAGATGTCAGGGGGAAACAGTTTTGGCATTGTTTTTGAGAAAATTCCTGCCTGAGTTGGAAGCTGCTGAGTTTCTTCATATGTGATCCAGGGAGATGCCTTGGCGTGTCAGCTGTCCCCCAGCTTCTCCCCTTGGTTTGCAGACATGGATCACTTCAAGCAGCTGAAGAGGCTTAGCACTGGCAAAATGATACCCACAGCACTGACCATCTGTCACCTACTGCATGCAAGTCATCAGTATTTTATTATTATCACTCCTGAATTTTGCCTGGGTATAAACACCGGCTTTTGGAGGGTTTGTAACCCTTCTGTTCTCAAATCATCATGTTGCAAGTGTGCTGTGACTTGATTTTTATGACCAGAGTGAGTAGTTTTTGTCTGTAAGATGAGTGGTGGGGACAAACCTTGTACAACAAATAGATGCTTGCAAGGAGCCACAGCACCAAATTGATTTGGGAGTCAATGCCTGGGGAAAGTGATGGGACAAGACAGTTTGTGGGTGGTTCTTGCACGCAAGGAGGCTACCTTAGTGCAAATGTTCCCCTCCTATCATGCATACCATCAGCATGAACCTCCTTCCCAGGAAGGGTCAGGCTCTTTCACTGAAAGAATTCAGCAGGAAGGTGCCAGAGATCCACATGTCACTCCCTGTCTCTGAGAATCGTTGCAACACATTTTTTTTCACACAGGGGAAAGAAGGAACAAATGCAAACTGTGAGTCCCACAAAACGGAAGTAATATTGAAATGTTTTCTTGTCAGTTCTCCTCCCCAGCCCTGCACTTCCTGACTCTTGAGCAAGAGCTGATTGCTGCAAACAGCTCTGCCCCTCAAAACAATGACCTGCTGGAGACGGCCAGTACTCTTGTGAAGGGTCATGTCTGGGAAGAGGATGCTCAAAGGTAAAAAGGACGACAGAGAGAGAGTCTCCGACATTTCGAGATTATATAAATACTCCTGCCTGTCATGTCCCCTGGCAGCCCTCCCTGCCCTTTAAACGCCTTTGCCTTTTAGCCCAGATGGCTGCAAGTTCAAAGTGGCTTTTTTCCCTGTATTGGAGAACAAGAGGTTTGGGAAATCTTCCTGGTTCATGGTGTATTTTGATTCATAAGTTTTCTCCTAATGTGCATGGCCTTTCATGGGAGGCTAAGAATCATAGAATCATAGAATAATTTACATTGGAAAAGCCCTGTGAGATCATTGAGTCCAACCATTAACTCAGCACTTCCAAGCCTACCACTTAAACCATGTCCCAAAGTGCCACATCTACACAGTTTTTAAAACCTCTTCAGGGACGGTGACTCCACCCCTGCCCCAGGCAGCCTCTGCCAGGGTTGGACAACCCTTTGAGGGAAGAAATTTCTCCTAACGTCCAATCTAAACCTCGCCTGGTGTGATGCGAGGCCGTTTCTTCTTTGGAGGGTATATAGTTGAATCGCTGCACTATGTAATAGTTTTGCTGTGATGGAGAGAGGCTGCAGTCATGGATACGGTGCTTGGAACCAGAGATGCTTTCTAAACACAAATCACAGGTGTGACCTATGCTTCTTTTGTGCCAGGGTGTGTGTTGCAGGCAACACCCCAATGCATCCTGCCCAGCTCAGGCATCTGTCTCCTTCATCCAGCTGAAGAGGTTTCAATGTATTCCAACACTGTGAAATGCTGAACATTTGCCAACAAATGAAACAAACAAATTTTGCTCTTTTCTCTCTTCTTTTCTACTGATCTAACTGGAATTTCCTCAGTGAAGACAAAATCTCATGTAAGTTGCTTGCAGAAAGACTTTATCTCTTATGCTACTGAGAACAGGATTTGATCTCTCAGCTCCAGGCTCAGCCTTCTGAACTCAACCTCTTTCACCATAGCCAGTCCTTGTAAATCCTGGTGCTTGGAGGTAGGATGTGTGTGGGTGAATGGATTCTCTGTCCACCAGCACTGGTATTGAAGACAGAATGAACTGTTAACTCTGCTTTCCCTTGTGGTGTGAGTCTGGGTGGTGGACCTACAGAGACTCCTTTTTTATGGGAGTTATATAGTAGAGCTTGTGGAATTTCATGAATTTGGGCATCTTTGGGACAGAAGAAAGCTCAAGACACCCCTCAGTCATGAATGTCTACACCAAGGACCATGCTGCCATAAAAACCCACAGCAGAAATAAGTCTCGATTTTTTCAGTGTTTCTCTTCTTTCAACTTAGTAGGTTTCCTTTGGACMCAACCTAAGTTCGCTTTGCCGCAAATGATGGCGAGACAGCCATCACATTCCCTCCATGGGCTTCTTTCCTCTAGACTGAGGAGACACCACTCCACCAGTCTTCTTAAGTCGTATTTTCTTCAGTCTCTTATCATTCTTGTTCTCCTGTGACCTTTTCCTCAGTTTGCCCACATCTGACTGCCTTTTTTTACAGTGTTGATGGTGTTTAAAAATGTTATGTCTCATAACATGCCTGGAGAAGAGATGACTGAGAGGGGATCTTATCAATGCTTATCATAAGAGCTGGTGTCAAGAGGACTGGGCCAGACTCTTTCCAGTGGTGCCCTGAGACACGACAAGGGGCAACAGGCTCAAACTGAAGTGCAGGAAATTCCATCTGAATATGAGGAAAAACTTCTTCACTGTGTGAGTGACAGAGCACTGGCACAAGCTGCCCAGAGAGGGTGTGGAGTTTGCTCTGGAGATGTTCAAAACTACTGGGGACATGACCTTGTGCAGGTGAACTTGATTTAGCAGAGGGATTGGGCTAGGTGATCTCCAGAGGTCCCTTCCAACCCCTACCATTCTTAAGTTCTGTGATTCTGTGATACCTATGGTTGAGTCCTTAAGATGAATCTAAGATGAAGACAGAGAGAAAGGATAAAGATGACTGAAAAACAGGCTTCTTTTTCTGAGGACTGATCTAATTCATATCTGTCATTCTTCTTTCTGGACTAAAGTCACAAAATTTAGTTAAAGAGACTTTTAACTTTTTTTTTCTTTTTTTGCCCAACTTCAGACAGACGCCAGTGATTGTGTCTGTTGATCGGCTTACATGGCACAGTTGATTTCTTGCCCAAACATGAGATGCCTTCCCAGAGAATCAAAGACTTGTTTCATTGCTTGGATCTTCTGCACTTTTCCTGGAAACCAAATGGAAACCACAGTCCAGCAGATGCTGTTGTGACAAAATGAATTGAGGCAGAAGATAATCACCTATTGTTGTGCTGCAGAAGTCCTTGACCAGTTGGAATTCCTTCAAGAACAAATTGGACATGATGAACAGCTGAAATTTCAGAGTTATGCATATTCTCAGAGTCTGCAGTTTTCCACATCTACTGCATGACGGGGAGGGGTGAAAATTAAAGTTTCTAATGAGCTCCAAGTCAGCAGCCTGGGCTCTACCTGCAGCTTCCAGCTGATGAGGTGTTTGCAAAGGAACAACTCACCTGCAGTAAACACTGTCCAGTTTCCAAAATGCTAATTTATACAATCTTTGCTAAGGAAATTGGGAAGCAGGTGTCTCCTTCATCTGCATTGAAAGACATTACACTTTCCCATAATCTTATCTTCAAAAGTGTTTTCTCTGAGGAAATTTTCTTTGCATCCTTTACCCCAAGGGTTTTCTTTGTTATTATTTCCCTCTGGATAGAGGTTGTACACCATGACCTCCAGCTGCACACATATCCCTGTCTGCCCTGTAATGAGGAACACACTGAACACAGTCCTGCCCTTGCAGGAGAAATTCCTTCAATGAAATGGATGTTGGCTCTCACTGCGACCAAACTGTGTTCTGGCAGATTCCATGCTAGAGCCAGGAATGTGAGAATTAATGTACAAGTGCCCTCTCGTGGCAAATAGAGCAGGTATTTTTTGTCATAATTTTTGGGAAATCTGTTTTGTTTTGGGTTGTGATTTGTGTTTGGTTTCTATTCTAGACACCTAAAGAAGTGGGACAGTGTCACCTTGAGTTCTTCATGTTGACCCACTCCAAATTATTCTTCAAGGCACTCAGAGGATAGTGGGGTTGGCTTCCATCAACCACGCACAGCTGGGAACTGGAAGTGGTAGGCTTAGGGAGAAAAACATGACTTCTGGGGTCCAGAGTTTAAAGTCTTGCAGCAGGGTGGTAAGTGGGAACCTGGCTGACAGGAACACGCAGCCAACAGTGAGCTCTCATGGTCTGGAATTTCCTTTGCTCCAGGTAGATCTGACGGGAATTAAGTGTTTGTAGCTGCAGAGCAGAAACCAGACTTGGGCAACCCTCCTGCCTGAAACCATGAGCCAGMTAAAAATAACACTTTCTTTAGAAGAGAGATACTTTAATAACAAAAACGTAGTAAAGCAATCTGGGGCTTTTGTTGTGCCTGTTCTCCAGTCTGTGACTCAGTGCTGCTCACTGTATTAGCTGTTCCTGCACATTGTCTGAAGCAGTCACCAATTACGTACCTAATTAATCAGAAACCTATATACACCTATGTCTCTATGAGCCATAAAAAGGGAGTTTTATGGATCTCTTTCCTTAATTTATATTTTCTTTTGAGAAAGGGCATGCATTTTTCTTTGTGCTAATGGTTATTCTGAGGCATCCATGATATGTTTCCTCTTCCTGTTTGCTCTACCGCTTCCCTTGCTCCATGGAAGACAGATTTAGGTCTGGACTGGATGGTCCTGCTTCTGAGGAATTTACCACTTAGGGAAAGCAAAAAGCAGAGTAGGGATGGATTGGTTCTCCCAGTCCAGCTCAGCCATAGGGAGTTAAGCAGGTAGATGAATCATAGAATCATAGAATCCCAGAATGGTTTGGGTTGAAAGAGACCTTAAAGATCATCTAGTTTCCTTTCACTATGCCAGGTTGCTTCAGGCCCGTCCAAACTGGTCTTGGACACTTCCCGAGGTGTGGCATGTTACAGGCACCTTGGGATATCTGCAGCTCTTCTGTCCAGCTCTATGTATCCCAGATGGGAGAACTGCTACCACAATTACCCAGCTTTGCCATGCAGCACCTCAGTTTCCATAATTCATCAAAGGTGACAGAAGTTCCCACCTGAACAAACTTGGTGGGAAGATGAAAGAAGGCAGGTTTTGACTGGATATTGGGAAAAACTTCTTCCCTATGGGAGTGGTACAGTTTGCTCACAGAATGTGTGGCTGCCCTATCCCTGGAAGTGTTCAAGGCCAGGTCRGATGGGGCTTGGAGAAACCTGGTCTCTTAGAAGGTGTTCTGGCCCATAGCAGGAGGTTGGAACCGGATGATCTTTAAGGTCTTTTCCAACCCAACCCCTTCTGTGATTCCATGATGAATGAGAGAAGGCAGAGCCGTAGTGTTGCGTGGGGACCGCTGTGACTACTGTCATAGGCATTGTGGAGGCACAGGGCAAATCTTAGGTTAGTCCTCCAGGATGGGAATGAGGTGTTGGTCACCTGCTGGTGTCACASAGGGCCTGTTTGAGGAAGAATTCTCTTCTATAGGACCTCTCATAAGTCTCACTTGACCCAGCATTGTGACCTTAGATATATGTGACGGCAATACCAACGATGGCCATAGATATACATTTTGCTGGGTGAAGAGCAGCAGCATTACAACTGCCTGTCATGTTGAGGAGGTAAAAAATTGTCTTAAGCATTGTTATTTTGTCCATACATTAGTGGAGAAAGGGAAGAAACAAAAATGGCAATAAGTGTCTGGGCCAGGAAGCAACAAAATGCCCTGCCAGTACAGCAGAGCCTGGACCAGTGGAAACCATGACTCTGCTCCTTGTCAGCAGTTGTCTTGATGTTCATGAGATTATAGAATAACATGCAACTTTGATGGTCATGGGTTTCAGATCTTCACTTTCAGTTTTTTAGGACTATGCCAATTTGTGAGCTGGTTTTTGCCTGGGAGCTCATGGTGGTGTCAGCTTTGAGCAGAAAGTTGGGTTAGAAATGTTTGCAGGTCCCCACCAGCCAACCCTGCTATGATTGTGTGGTGCTCACACAAACCCACAGCTCAAAAAGTAGTTGGGTTTTGTTTGACTCCCATGTGGGACTTTCTCTGTGGAGTCCTCAATCACACAAGGGCCCTACAGGTCTTTCAGGGCAGGGAAGGACTCTTTCTGAAATTTCTGATCTCCATGGGAGCCTCAGGATGTTACCATAGTAGTCATGATTGATAACAACACAGTGTTGGGGGGTCACTTTATCAGGAGACACCATGACGGGAATTATAATCACCATTTAAAGGCATTTTTCCTCTTCCTRTCATGGGTTATCAGATTAAAAGAAACAAGAGCAGATTTGCTGCCTTATTATGAGAGATGGATGCCACTGTTCAGAGTGTTTGCCCATTGATGTCCTTCCCTGACACCCTCACTCATCAGGGGAGACACTGCTCATTTGGTGTGCTTCYCAAACTCCCATACTTTGCTCCATCCTTGCTGGTGGATTTATCTCTGCACCAATATTCCAAATATTGGAAGCACCAATATTTTTTCTGCTGCTTCCACCAGCTTTCCCCTCCCAGCAGCAAGTCCACTTGCACACAAAGATGGATCTCTATTTTCTTCCATGCTCAGGCAGTTATGTTCATTCTGCAGGTGGTCCAAGAGGGGAGCTCTTCAGTGAGCGTTTTTTTCAGCTGCAAATCCTTTTTCAATATGGCACGTGCCTGTAGCTGACCTCTCCTCAACCTGGACTGCGCAGCTGATGGTCCCTGACTCCCAGATGGCCATGCTTTGGGGGAGTTCAGTATCTCCATGCACCTCCTGGTRGGTTTCCATGGGGGATTGTAGCTCCCTCCCTGTGCTTTCTTCATCCCTCCCTTGCCTCAATGCAGTCCTCATTGCACCCCCAGGTGGACGGACTCTTGGGTCCATGTCAAGCATCCAAAAAGGAGCAATAAGAGCATCTCAGATGAGACTTGCTATGGCATCCATCACCATCTCCCCAGGTCCTGACATCTGTTAGGCCAATTCCTGTGCTTTGACTAAATCCTCACTCCCCATCTGAGTCTGGGAGGTGGGAATCCAACCACATTGGTCTCAGGGACAACATGGGGGTCTTGACAGAGAGAAGGTGCCTTGGTTTCTCCTCTCTTTTACAGTCCCATCCCTTCTCTGTGGTCTATTATCATCCCAGCTCTGCTGTGGTTTCTGTATCCCAGTGCTGCAGGATGGAGGTATCCAGGATGATTTACCCTGAATGACCAGTAACAATTTCATTTATCTAAAGCCAAATTTTGATCCCTGTGTGCAAATGCTTTGGCTGAGACTCTGCAATTCTTACAACTGATATCACCTATACTTGCAACACTGTTTAATTTACCTGAATTGCAGCTACCCTCACAGCCTATTTCTCCTTGCAGCCACTCAGTCCTCACCACCATGATCATCTTCACAAAGATTTCTTTTCTAAGAAAATTTTGAGTTGAAGTCATCTGGCTTGTTTTCTACTTGACTCCCTAAGAAAGCACAACTTACATGATCATGTTCTGCACATGCCTGTGTCTGTCTCTTTATCTCTTCAAAAAACAATTAAGTTTAAACCAGAGAGAGGGGAATTTCTAATATGTTTTGTGAACACAAGCAAAGAATTGAAAGAAATCCTGCTAATGCGCAGTGGAAGAAAGGGCTGAGGGGTGAGCATAACCCTGGCTAGACATCAGAAAATCCARGTTATGGGGGATCAGGGTCCTTCAGTTGCACCCTCACGGAAATGACTTGCATCATTTATACAACTTGCTGTTCAAACCTTACAGCATCTCAGAGATGTGACCAATTGGCACTGAAGCAAACAGAGGCAGAATACAGACTTTTCAAGGGTAAATAGCAAAAATGTCTGTGTTTCCCATCTGTGTTTTATATCTAGTGTGAAATCACCAGACAGGTTTTTAAAATAATAATAATAATAATAATAATAATAATAATAATAATAATAATAATAATAATAATAATAATTTAGTATTAATGATATAACTTTATTATTATTATTATTATTATTATTATTATTATTATAAGACTGTCTGCCATGGCAGACTGTCCTGGGGTAATCTAAAATGTTATTGTATTCCGTAGCTATCTGTGCCCCAAAATCGTTACTGTCTCTCTAAGACTGCTGCTGGGAAGCTGGAAAGGGCAGGGTGCTATCGTAGGTGCTTTTAAAGTCTGCTGGAGGAGATAGCAGGCCCCCTTTTGCCACATGGCTTTTGCTTCGCTGGTTGTTTGGTCTTTGTTTAAGCAGAGGCTTTTCCCTTTTAGAGTTCTCTTTTTGTTTTCTTTCTCATCTCAGACTGCAGTTAGTGGTTTTGAGCTGTCTTAAGGCAAATTCTGCAGCTGCCTGTCTGTAGTCAAAGCATCATGCCGACAGTAGCAAAGCAGCCCTGCTCWGTCTGAGTCACTCACTGGTGGCCTGCCAGCAGTGCCCAGCCAAAGAGAGAAAACTACGGAAGTGGAGGCTCTCTCTTTCATGGCAACTTTTGCTGAAGGGAGGAGCTCTGCTTCGAAGGCGATGGTTTTGGATTTGCAACTGTAGCCACTCGTAAAGGCTGCATTCACAATTAGAAACCGTTTTGAAGTGAATTTGTAAACTCTGCCAGCATAGAGAAAAAAAGCCACGGAGTTCCTGTGGTTGGGCCACCCTGTGCCCACGTGGAGAGATTGGTCCTTCCGCCCCCTCACACCACACCCGTGGTACAGAGCACAGCAGGAACGCTGGCAGAGCCAGCAGGAGGAAGCCGCAGCAGCGTAGACCGCCACACGAGCCGGTAAGTTTTTATCTGCCTCTCAAACTGCTCTGTAGGCTCCTGCATTCCCAGTAGGGGTTGTCACCATCCTGTCTCTTTGTTCCTGGGGACACATGGTCGCCTGTAGGATGCCATTTTGGAAAGGAAGGTGTCACGTCATCTTCCCTTTGTCGTTGAAGCCACGTGTCTGCGTCTGGTGGGCGCCATCTTGGGAGAGGGCATTTCCGGTATTTTGGGTCTCTCTTTGTTCCCGTGGAGTTAATGAGATTTAGTAGTTTGGTATCTAGCAGTTATTTACTGTTATTTTTTGCCTGTTGCTGTTCTCTTTGTTAGTAAACTCTGATTTTTTTCACTTACTCATATTTGTTCCTTATTGGTGGAAAGGGATTGATTGAACCCATAAAGAGAGACAAGTTATTCTGGAGTGTTCTCCTTTTAAATTGTCTTAAGTAAGGCACAGACATAAAAGAGATATCATGTTCATTGCTCATTTCTCAGACTGCACTGCATGTGTTTGAGACTGAACAGATCCTGACAAAAAAGAATTTCCAGCTCACTTAGGCTGATGAATTGGTGCTTTTCCACAGGGACTCCTGTTACATGTTTCAGCTCCACGGGAATCATGAAAAGGATATTTTCCATGACCAGTGTGCCACACAGAGACTGCACACCCCAGTATGGGGTGTTTGCCTGGGTGTCATGGCAGCCATCTCAGGTCTGCATGGTTTTCCTGCCAAAATGGAAATCTTTTCTCTGTTGGGTGAGAGTGTGGGAAGGAACAGTGAAGGGGGAGTCTATGATCTTCCCTGCCCATTCTGAAGGCAGAAATCAGGTGTGGTTTGTCCCTGTGGTCTCTGGAAATGATGCGCTCCTCACACTGGCCCTGGCAATGAGCATCCCATGCGTTTTCCTACTGTCCTGAGCTATCTCAGCTGATTCAGCCTGACATAATTTTAATAGTAGAGAAAGTACCTCCAGTGACATTGCATTATGCATCCCATGGAGTCTTTTCCATGTGACCCGTGTTGGGGACTGAGCAGTGGCTGCACACTATGACTATGGTTTGCGTGTGCTGACATCCCTACTGAAGCTGATGGGATTAGTCACTCCCAATCCCATGCCAGGCCAGGATCCATGGGCTTTTTCCATTGCTTGTGCTGGTTAGTGTGCATTAATTAGGGCTCGAATTCACCCTCAGACATTGCAAAGGGTGAAGGAAAAATGTACCTCTGTTGGAAGGATGGAGATTTGTGGTCTACAACCGGTTAGAAAGCATTAGGTTAAGAGAATGAACAGCAGCTCTGAGGCAATGACAGACAAAGGAAAAGCCTTTGTTACATAAGTGGCCATTTTTCAGCTCAGTGAAAGGAATAATTAACATCTTTCATGTCCTAGGGACAATGAAATGCAGCATGGCAGTTGAAACAATGAAACACCCAACAAGTGAATAAAGTTTCTGTTTCTTTCTTCCCGGTAGAGGATACCATTCTACTGGCAATATATTCTGCACATGGCTTTCAGAAAACCCTGATGTTCCTCCCTACAAGTAAAACTGTACCAGCAAGATGATTCAGCTCTGTCCACGTGTGCTCATTTCAGCATTTTTGCTTGATTTTTTCAAACTGGTCCTATCTCATCTCTCCTATTTTCTCCAGCTAATGGATTGTTTTAGAGAGACAGAGAAACAGGGCTTTTGGGGCATGTGTGCAGACCTAGGGATAGACTGAACTAAATTATCTTGGAGGTCTTTTCCGACCTTAATGATTCAATAATTGAAGAAGCTGCTTCTTTTGTTTGATTGTTCACATATTTGATATTTGTATTTGCTACAAAGAGTCAACATGCTACCAAAATAAAAAAAAAAGAATTGGCTTCTTCCCCTTTTTTTCCCTCCTGGGTGAAATGATCCATTTGAATACCCCAGATACTAGCAGCCTCTTGACAGCATGGTATGGGGATGTGTTCCTCGTGGATCAGCAGCTAGTGTATTTCAAAAGTGGAAGAAAGAGTGAAAAATATCAAAAACCAGGAGAGAGTAAGCCAAAAACCTTGGAATAAAGATATGTGGAATCTCATGGGGTTTGAGAATTTCCCCTTGTAGACACACATGACACAAATCTTTCCTGTCTCTCCAGGAAGCAGGCATGACTTGGACACTGTGTCTGGGGCAGGACAAGAAATGCTTGATGTGCTTCAAGGGGAAAAAGAAAGCAGGACACATGGATTTGCTCAGCTACAAAGACTTGGCTGGAAATGTAAGAATTCAAATGAACTCTCTAGCAGGAGAAATACGCCAGGCCGTCATAACAAACAGCAGGAGATACAAGTGCAAATTCACTCTGGCATTGTCCTGCCAAGCAATAAAAGCCAGGGTCAGCAGAGGGGTGAGGGATAGGAGGAGCTTAGTTCTCCTGAGGAAGGAGGTGCTGGCAGAATGAGATTAAAATGGCCCTGACCTGTAAAGGGGAAGCAGAAGAGAATGAGGAGATATGATAAACCTTGAATGCCAGCCGAGAAGACACTTAGGACTTGCTCAATCCATGTCAATCAGCAYTGGGGACTCCATTTCTCTTTGCTGTACTTTGAGCAATCATAGAATCAGAGAATGGTTTGGGTTAGAAGGGACCTTTAAAGGTCATCTAGTCCAACTCCACTGCCGAGGGCGGGGACACATTTCAAATAGACCAGGTTGCTCAAAGCCCTGTCCAACCTGGCCTTGGACACTTCCAGGCATGGGGCAGCCACAGCTTCTCTGGGCAGCCTGTGCCAGGGCCTCACCACTCTCATTATAAAAAACTTCTTCCTTACAGCTAAATGTGTATCAATGAGTAGCAATGAATGATTATCTAAATGGATTTCTGTTTTCTGATTTGGAGTCTTCAGTGTCTGCTACTTACAAACCTTGCTGAAGATTTTACAATGTTTAGGATGTTCATGGCTTCTCCCATGTAGCTAGGGTCTAATAAGGACAGAAACCATACACTGGCCTTTTCTCAGTGGGCACGTTTATATTGGTTCCCTCTTTTCCCCTCCCTCCTTCACAACACATGCTGGAACTCGATTTTTTTTGAGACTGCTGCTTTTTTCTCAAATTAGCTAGAAATTTGTAAAGGGGCTCAAGAAATGCTAGAGGAAAAACAGCCAGTCCTTCGGACAGATAAATACTTCCACCCACATGCTTCAAGAGATACTGTACAAACTTCGTCATCTTAGGATGCACTCCCACCTTCTTCAACCTCTGTCAGCAAAGAAAAATTGCAGCCCTCAGTATTTCTCAGCAGTGGAGTTATGTACTTATATTTTTCCTTTGTGGTATCCTAATTCTGCAGAAGAAGGAGTTAGAGCCTGCAGCACTGATTTTCAGTAATTCTTTTTGTGCTGGCTTCAGGGTGATGATTCCTATGAAAAAAAATTGTATAAATGACTACAAATTGCAAATTATGCAGGTAGGAGATGCTGTGGATACCTCTAATCTCTGCTGTGACAGCCAGGGAAAAATAGAGAGCCTCACAGAGGTGCAGTATCTCTGTGTGTCCCCAAATACTACTGGTTGTATCACGGTGGTGAGACAGTTTTATGGGTGTGTGATTTGATCAGCTTGGACACCAGGGAAGGTCAGGGCTCTTGGTCTGTGACCTGTCCCATGAATGGGAAAAGTTGCAGGGAACTGCTCTGTCAACAAGCTCAGTGGACATCKGCCAATGGCAACAGGCTCCTGATGGTTAAAAATCAGCCGCCTGCTCTAGTTGCTATGCCCTCAGTTGTCCCCCTGTCCTCCTAGAGCTCTCCATCACCTGTCTCCATAGCTGTCTCCTTCTCAGGCTTGGGGCAGCTTCATGCCCCTACCCAGAGGGCACCAAAACCCAACGTCTCATATGCTGCTGAGAGGCTTTGATCCAGCCATGCCCCTGCACCACAGGGTTGTTGAGGACAAGATGATTTTGAAACCCCTTTCATGGTGCGGCTGTACTTTGTCCCCCACACATCCTCTTTGTCCAGACCAGAGGAGGAGGTGATCAAACCATAGACTCTCTCCCTCCTGGAACTCCTGTATGTGTGAATGAGTGTGACTTTGAGAGCAGGATTTTGTTCTCTTGAGTGGCCGACAGAGTAGACTTTGGGGAATCCAGTTGGGTCTCTAATTTTACCAAGGGTTGGGCAATGGTAGAGGAGTCAGCAGACAGTGAGACAAGACTGAGAGATGGAGCCCTATCTGCAGAGAGGATGGGGGAGCTGTGCCCTGCCCTCCACACTGCCTCCTCTTGCCCTTTGCTTCTGACAGTTACTTGAACCATAAAAGCCTCCAAAGACATCAATGTTCTCTTAATGTGTGACCGCATGTTGCTCACAAGCTGAGGGCTTTGAAATCGTATGTAGCTTCTACACTCTTCTATAATAAGGCAATAAATAACAGGTACATCAAAGAATAATTGGGATGCTGTGGCATAGCAGAGAACCCTGGGAAAGGGTTGCAAATGACATCTCTCTGAATTGGGGATTAGAATCACATAGAATGATCTGGGTTGGAAGGGACCTTAAAGCTCATCTTGTTCCAAACTCCTGCCGTGGGAAGGGATGCCTTCCATGAAACTAGGTTGCTCCAAGTGCTGTTCAAGCTGGTCTTGAATCCTTCCAGGGCTGGAGCAGCCACAGCTTCTTTGGACAAACTGTGCTAGTAGCTCACCACCCTCACAGGGAAGAATTTCTTTCCAATATCCCATCTAACCCTGACCTCTTGTACATGTGAAGCCATCCCTCTTTGTTCTGTCACTGCATGCTCTTGTAAATAGTCCCATCTCTCTTTTGGATTTGGAGTATTTACACACACATTTAGATGCTCTCTGCAGGGCTGCCTTCATAATTATTTCTTGGCAAGTAATTTCTTGTCCATATGGCAGAGAAAATATCGATTGCAAGGGAAACGACAGAGCTGAGGTGGTTCTGCTGCACCGGAAGGACTGGAGAACTTATTTCCCAGCAAGAATTGTTGTGGGTTGATCTTCCCCTTTCCCATGGGGCAAGACATGTTAGACATAGCCCTGGAAGGCTCTCAGTGAAGGTGCTTCGATCTTGGTGGGTGCTTTGAGAAGAGATGTGCAGTGAACCTGTTTGCACAGTGGTAGAGGGAAGCAGACAGAATTGGGTCAGGAGACTGATATCTGGAAAGCGGTATCACTGAGTTCAGTCCCCTGCTTTCACAGACAACTTTTCAAATGTACACAAAGAAGATTTGTTCTTTACTCTTCGCCCTCAGAACTCCACCCTTGTCATCCTATTGCATATTACTTCCAACACACTAGTGCACTGTGCCACAAGGCAAGGTAAGAGAGACCAGGACTTTGCTAGTTTCTGAAGGTTCCCACATTCTGCATACCTCCTGCCTCTGCAGAAAATGTGCTCATGAAAAAGCTGCTGCACAAATGCTCTGGTTTTAGAGCGCTCTCAGGGGAGGTAATTTTGCAGCTCAAAAGCACCAGCAGCCAGAGGAATGCTTGAGCCATGGGAAGAGGGACCACATCCTTTCGTGCATCTTTACAGCACCAGCAGCTTGGTCCTTCTTCGAATGCCTGCTGAAATGCAATCATGGTGGTCCTGAGATCCAAGAAAGGAGCTTGGTAGTTCACTCCAGCTGGAAATGGGAAGAGACACCATGGTGCTGTGAGTCTTCCAGTAGGGCTTGAGCTGTTACCAAGGGATACCAGGGTACCYAGAGACGGGAGGATGTTGTAAGGTATTTGAGCCCTGAAGTGTGCCCCAGCCAAACCATCTTTAGTTATTCTTATCAGAGCCCTCAGGAATTCATCAAGGTTACTGAAATGTAAACTGTGCTAAATTGGGAAAGAAAAAGCTGAAGAACAGAATACCAAGACAGCAAGAAATAGGTAAAGAAAGACTGTGCCGCACTGGACTAGAACCAATCATATTTTCTGGACGGTGCGTGCAGAGCGCATGGACAAGATAGAGGGACCAATCAAGTAATGCGTGGTCGCGTGGACAGTGGTTGTAAAATGTATAAGTAGAGTGTTATGTAAACAATAAAGCGTCTTCTGCGAAATCATATTGATTCGTTGTTCAGAAGTCCTGAGCTCCCACAGGAGGAGAAGGATCCTCTCTGTGAGGACCAAGCAGAGGCAGTGGTGGAGCTGCTGGGTCCTGATGCAGCTTAGTGTTCTCCTTGATCCCACACAGCTGTCCAGGAAACAGGAGGCCTAGCTGGACCAGATTTCAGCATTAGGAGACCTTCATAGTAGCTCCCCAAGCTGTCTTGCTCTGGAGCTGCACAGAAGTGTCCGCTGTGGTGTCTGGCAGGCTGGATGTGATCTACAAGAGGCAAAATAAGAAGTCTGGTCCTAGAGAACAGAAATAAATACCAGAGATGGGAATCTTCTCTGAGAGGAGAAAGGAGACAATCAGATGGGCTTTTGGAGTTTTCTTCCTTCCTTAATTTCTGTAAAAATGAAAAGCAGTTGGACAAAGCCACAGGTTTATAGCCAGCCTTGGAAGAACAGCTAATGTTGAATGTTTGGGGGAGTTTAGATATTGCAGTTTTTTCTCAGTGGGAGACACCCCCATAAAGCTCCTCCAGACTTGGACAAGGATATCATTAAAACAGATGTCTTTTTTTTTATGAGATGCTGGAGTGATGATGTTTCTTTTGTGTCTGAAATGAGTGTAAACTTGTCAGTAGGACTCCTCTGGACTTTTCAACTTCTCTTTATACAGACAGAGCCACCTTCACTGGGCACTGTCTGCCCAAGGAAGGGTGAGTGCAGGGGGACCAGAATATTCCCTGAAATTCCATATTTAGCAAAAAGCAGTGGTGGAAGATTTTAATTTTTCACTCCCAAGTAAATCTCCTCCTGTACACAAACCAACCTATGCCCCCTTCTTTTTTTCCTCTTGTAGGCAGAACCTCTTCAGCCAGAGACCCTCGTCAACTATCTTATATTGCTTGATGTAAAGTGAGTAGTAATGAGTCATTGCATCCTGGGGAGAGGACTATATATTCCTCTTGCATCTCCATCTCTCCTTCCTCACAGTCTCTGAAGGAGCCACTTTGAAGAAACAACCAGGCATGTGCAGAGTGTGAGAGGCAGACTCGTCTTTTGGGGCTGTGTTCCCGCAGGTCAGTTTGTTGATCAGTCCATATATCACTCCACATGAACTGCAACATGACAACCCCATCACAATATTTGTGAAGAATCACTTCCACAGCAGCTTACATTACACTAACATTAACACTTTAGAGGTGCACAGGGAGGGAGAGTGGAGGTTATGTGTTGCTAGCTGTAGGTCAGAAAGCATAACAATAGGAATTTCTCATTTTTTTAAAAATAAGCCCAACTTCAAGTTAACAGTCTGTTTCATTATAGTCAGAAATAATGGAAAGGGAGACTTCCAAGCATATGGATTGGTGCTCGTGGGTCTTTGCTCACTCAGGTGTTGGCATTGCTATTGGACCAAGGCAAAGGCTTGTCCCTCATGGATGGGCCTCGTCCTTGGAATTGGAAAGAATTTCTCTTAGTTCCCATCAATCTCTGTGAAAGACAGCTTCACAGCTCACAGCTGCATAATAAAGGTCTTGTCATTGTCACAAACTGGTGCTGACCTACTGCTCAGTTCAGACTGTCCTAGGTGCGAACACTTGGCCCCTGCCACCATAAAGGACTCATAAATCTGTAGGTTTGAGAAGAGTGGTGTAATTCAAACTTAGACATGTAAACTTGGGTGCCTCCTTGATGTTTGTTCTGCCTTTGCTCTTGTTGAAGATCTATGTAGCCAACCATTCCTGCAGATGATGTTGTTTAACCCAGTTTATTTAATCCCGCTGCTTAAATGCAAGCTTTAGTGCCTAGAGCATGCCTGGAGTATCTAAGATACCCAAATGACCCTGAAAATGCAACAAAAGGTTTATGAAAGACTATTGCCCTTCTGCAGTGCCATCTGAAGCTTGGATCAGGTGCTCTTAGGGCATCTCAAATGGTTAGACACCTCTGCTGGACAACTGTCCTGTTCCGGGTGAACAGATCTCCAAGCTCCACAGTGTTTTTGACTGTCCTCTACCATAATGGAAGCTCAGGCACCCCATGCATTTGGTGACACCTTCATGAAGGCACTTCCTGCTAAAGCTTCCCCATACATAGCTTTCACGGTTGCCTCTGCATCTGCTGTTATTTCCGCTCCCTGCTCCAATGTGGGAGGTATGGATTGGTCTAAAGGACAGATGCTTTCTAATCCCAGTCCTGTCTCTTCTGCAAAAGGTAGGAGTCTTCTGCCCAAATTTAAGTGTCTTCAATGTACTGGTTGTCATCTGTGTTCAGCATCTAAATGGCTGCTACACTCCATGGGAAGGACCAGACTCACTCTGGCACTTTTCAACGAATAGAGGGAAAACCATCATGTTAGATAATCCGTGCTTCAGACTGGTGTCTTCTTTGCAGTATAGCAGACTCCAGACACCTAGTTCAACAGCAAGGTTTTATCTATGTGCTTGTAAGCATCTAGTGCAAATTAATGCCATAGAGCCTTCCCCTTGGTCTCCAGCTTCCAATATAGGAGAACATTTGTTTCTTGTAGGTCTGGGATGATGCTAGCGGCTCTAAGGGTTTATGAATGTACCGTGCATTGAGCTGACTATGTTTCCATTATGATTTCTTTGCTTCTTGTCCTGATATTTTCCATTCATTCCCTGCATTGTCACTTGAATTAGCCCTGATGGAGGAACAAAAGAAACCATTGCTGGACTGCTGCTTGACTTGAACACAGGCTAACCAGACTCAGACCTCTATTTTCACTTTTTTCCATCATTCCCAAGTGGCAAAGAGGAAAATGTGGAAGGACTTTTGGCTGTTACTCTGGCGTCTGTCACAGGCTCCTGGAAATAATGTAACTTCTATTTCCTTATCTGCCACATGGTAAAGATAGTGTGGCTTTGCTGTGGTTTGCAGCAAATGTTTGTACAGTGTTGGGAGATATTTGAATGAAAGACACTACAGAGCTATTAAGTAGTCGTGTTATTTATTGTGCTTTCTCAAGTGGATCCCCTTAGTAGTAGTGTGCAAGTAGTGTGATTCCAGCACCACTGTTGACACTCAATGTCCTGCACTCCCTAAATCCCTATGGAACTGAATGTCCTCTGTGCAACTCCATGGCAATGCAGGTAGAGCACTAAGCTTGGCTTGTTTCATGAAACACACTCGCTCACTTTTCCACTTTCCTAGGCTGGTTTTCCCTCAGGAAATCCTTACAGTCTGGTGGAATTTGATCAAGGCAGGAATAAAATGAACTTCTGTTGAGCTGCACTTCTAGAATGGGACAAGACTCTTCTTTCTGATGCTCTTGAATGCCATCCTGTAACTTCGCAAGGGCAAAAGGCAATAAAGTGAGAAGACCTGGATTCTTGGCAATTTTCTTATTGAAATGATTTATCTTTCTGGTCTCACTTACTTTCATTACTTTTAAGTTTAGTGTAAGGGAGAGAAACTTGGTGATGTAATTCATTCAACGTACTGCCAAAGTCCATATTGGAATGAATTATATGCTATATATACTCTTGGTGTATCACTGGGCAATTCAAAACTCCAGTCTAGAAGAAAATGTCCATTTTTTTCCCTTTTTTTTCTTATAATCAGGACAGGTGGTGATGTTGAAGTCACCACCAATTAGGCACTGGTTGTTCTGGCCTCTGTGCTGTCCTGAGTACTGTTTAGAACAGTTTGCCTCCTGGTTGTGATGCACACACTGTATCTAGAGACTGCAGTGTGCAAAACATAACTGGAAACCATCTGAAAATGTGTGTTCTTGAAGAATTTCCAATGTTTTTTATTCAGCTATTTCTAGACAGCCTGGAAATATCAGAGGGAATTGCCTTTCTAGCAGGGTGTGAGTGGACTCAAATCCAGACAGAAATGAGAACAACAAAGAATGACAGGAAGCAGAGTGGTTGTTATGGATTTACATCTCAAAGGTGATGGCTTGTTAAACGGATTTATTTTAAGATTTTCCATTTTTTTTCTGTTTCACCTCTAGAATTCCCTTGGGCTTTTTGTACACTTTGTCTCCTACAATCTGATATGTACCTCACCTGCCCTGTAGAAATCAGCTAACAGGATAAAAATTAAGAAGAAATGGTTTAGATTAAAATCACTCCTTTCTCTGAATCATTATTTTGATGTCAAAATAGGAACAGAATTTCTTTGGAGACCTTCAGTTTCCTGTCAAAACTGTTTGAATAATCAACAGGTGAAGAAGTCTGTGGAGAACAGACAGATGACAGTCTGAATGACCATGTAAATTTAATTTCTTGGGGGGAAGTTTATATAATAAAATGGTAAAATGAACTCTCAAGTGGTTCCCTCACTGTATTTCCTGTACAGAATGGAGAAGAAACAAATTGTGGAAAACCTTAACCCAGGTTTGAATTTGGGGATTGAGGCTATCTTTAAACTAAATTTAATTTTTTACAACAGGTCTTTATTAGACAAACACTTCATAGATTTTGAAGCACTTCCTTTAGTGCCAAGTGTATCTAATTTGTCCATCATGTGCTCACTACTAGAAGAAATCTTAGACTTGTCCTCGTGGTGAGGATATTACAAAATCCTAATTGTTGAGTCTTTGTTCATTAGCCTAAAGCAAAGGAGTAATGGCCCCAGTGCAGAGCAGGTCTTATCCTGGCAGACGATATCAGTACTTACATAGCAGGATTTCAGGAAGAAATCGTAGAGTATTTTGGTTTGAGAGAGGCCTTAAATCTCATCTCACTTCAACCCCCCTGTCATGGGCATGGAACCAGGTTGCTTCAAGCCCTTCCAACCTGGAAATCGATGTTCTTGGAGGATTGGGGCAGGGGCATGAGATTGATAATAAAAATCAAGAGTACATACGTTTCATTGCTGTGTCGCCATGCCTGATAAAACAGGAAAAGGCCTGATCTGAGGTATGTCATCTGTTCAGGAAGTCCCATGAGGGCTAATGTAGGTTGGTTCCTTGCAAGGAGGATGATAGCAAGCTAGGAGGAAACTGGGAGAGTGAGAGAATCTATACTGCATGGTGAGAGTCTTGAGACAATTGGGTTGGGAGAGTCACATTTGGGGAGATCTTAAAGGAAACACAATTTCAGCCCAATACTGACTATCCAAAGTGTTTCAAACTTCCGGGGAACAAATGTTTTAGATGTGGACACAGATCCCTGCAGAGATTAGACCCCTCCAGCTGGTTGACCTCTTTCCTGGGACCACAATCTTCATCTCCAGCAATGGGAAATGTGCTAAATGCGGAGAGCTTTATTTAGGTGCTTGGCAAAACGATGTTTGGACAGACAGGATTACTTGGCTGCTCTTGGTATGTGAAGTTCATATCTGGTGTGGCACATTTATCACTCCTCTTCCCTTTCGGCATAGGTGGAAGGGAACAGTAAGAGGGAAAAGAAAGTGGAAGACAGGAGAGGGGGCTCACAGACATGGGAGGAGGCTTGTGGGGCGAGGCTTCCCATCCTGAGTGATTGATTTTTTCTTCTGGGAAACACTGAAACTTCCAAGTTGAAATTAATGGGATAAAACCACTTTCCAGGTGCTCACAAGTGCGAAAGTGCAATAAATCAAAGAGGTAGTCTAAAGGAGGAATCTTGCAGCCTAAGGAGAAAAATCATGCAGAAGAGCCGTGTCTCCTCTGATGGGTAAGACAGTCTCCCAGTTCCTGAGGTGCACTGAGGCGCGTTTTGGGCTGCACAAGGAGCTTTCTTGGGCTGGTCAAACCTGTCTGTGGAGGAACCTGGTGTAGGAGCTTGTTCTCTGTGCCTGAAGTGCAGTGACCAAGATGTGGAGAGGGCCAGAGGGGCAAGAAGGGCTAAGAGGGAAAACTGGCAAAGGCAGATGACAGATTCACATGTCATCTGGAATGTAGAGAGATCTCTGTTCTCACTCTGCAACCCCAAAACTCTAGGCCAGTTCTCTGCTGACATCCCAATATCTTACAAAACTGTATTTACTCAGATCTTCTGGAAGAGGTACAGCACTGACCTTAGGACAGATGCCCCATCAGGAGCTCTGGCTCTGACTTCCAAATTGTCCCCCTGTTGGTGAGAATGATGTGGAGTTTCATTAAGCTTAGGCTTTGTACCCTTCTGCGGGGAAGCACAGCTCCATCCCGCCTCACTGATGAACCCATGTCAGGGCTCAGGACTTCATCCCATATGAGGATGCAACATCTTTGCCATCAGCAAAGTGCTTTGGAGCATGTGGAATTGTAAGCTAATGGATGTTGTTGCCCCATGGCAACCAACATAGGGCATAAGTGCCCAGCTCTGGGGCCCCAAAATTAAGAAGGATGTGGAATTTTGGAGGAAGTCCAGAGGAGTCCATGGAGATGCTCCAAGGGCTGGAGCCCCTCTGCTCTGGAGACAGGCTGGGAGAGCTAGGGGTGTTCACCTGGAGAAGAGAAGGCTCCAGGGAGACCTTAGAGCCCTTTCCAGTGCCTAAAGGGGCTCTAAGAGTTGGAGAGGGACTTTGGACAAGGGATTGCAGTGATAGGACAAAGGGGAATGGTTTTCCACTGCCAGAGGTTAGGGTTAGATAGGATATTGGGAAGAAATTCTTGGCTGTGAGGGTGGTGAGGCCCTGGCACAGGTTGGCCAGAGAAGCTGTGGCTGCCCCATGGAAGTGCTCACAGCTAGGTAGGACAGGGCTTTGAGCAACCTTGTCTAGTGGAAGTGGGGATTGGACTAGATGACGTTTAAAGATCCCTTCCAACTGAAAGCATTCTGTGAAACCATGCTATATTTGAATGAGTTGCTGATGTCTTAAGGAATGGTTTCATTGTCAGTTTGTGGCTGGTTTCCTTTCCTGAAGGCTTCTGGGCAGCATGGTTTGCTCTCTTGTGCTTACTGATCACCGAAGAAACTCCTGATCCAGGGCAATGCTGGCCCTTTTCATCTGCAGCATTCACACAAGAGCTCCCTCAGTGCTCATCATCCCAGCCATGCTGACCTTGTTTTGACATCTTCATCAATGTTTTGGTTTTTATTTATTTTATTTATTTAAATTTTTTAACCAGAGAACATATTTCTCAAGTACTACTGGGATTTTCATTAGAAGAATTTGCAGTGCCATGTGGAAAATGGGTCATTTGAACTCTTGGAAAATGGAAGCATCTAGACTGTGTTTTTGTGGAAATAATTCCCCATCTTTTTCATACATCACCTCCCACACTTATTATTAATTAATTAATATTATTTGCTATCATTTCTTGTTAATCTATGCTATTAGTAATAATTGCTAACCACTAATGATAACTATTTATTATTATTTCTACTGTGATAACACTTAGAAACTTTGGGGCAGCTCTGGACTGCACTGTGCCAGATATTGTGCAAATATTCTGGAGAAATCCAGTCTTGACTTTCTTTTCTCTGTCTCTCAAGCTGTCCTGGACATGGGCCCAGTGAGCTTATTATCAATTGCTGATTTGCTGACAGCTGTAGAGAGCACGATGAGTCAGTTCCATACTTGAGATGAACCACTGGTCAATTAAACTTTTAGTGAAGATCTCTGGGCATAAGAAAGGAAACATTTATGAGCTAATGTTAAAAGTGCTAGGGCTAATGGGGAACAAAAGCTCTCCACAATTATAACAGGGGAAAATGAGAACCCAATCTCATCAATAAACAAAGAGCAGGATGTAATTAATAAATGCTTCTAAACACACCAGAATATGGAATTCCTTTCTAATTATGTCATTAGTAAGACAAATAAAGAGAAAAATTAAGCTGATAAGGATAGGCTTGGAGTATACAAAGTATACAAAACATAGGAGCTGGCTGACATTTATTCTGTTTGTTAAAGGATATAACTAAAGGGTTAAGGAATCACTGTGGAGCAGTGGGAATGTGGCCATGAGATATAAAAGCAAACATTTGTAGAAGCTGTCTGCTGTGCCTATCATGGTGCAAATATACCAGAGGGACATGGTCCCTGCTCAGAGGGGAGCACACCACTGGATCTGGTCTGTGACATGATCCCGGGGGAAATTTGTAACATGCAGGAAAAGAAGAAATATTTCTTGATCTTCCAGAATCTGGGGGATAAAAAACCTCTGCTACAAAGCAACTGTACTGATCAGATTAGTAGTGGGGAATAATGGCACACAGAAAAGAAGTACATTATGGCTTAAAACTACTTCTAACTACTGGGGGGTCAATCACTTCACAACTTTTTCATGTCTTGGACCTCACACTCACTTAAGGTGCCCCTTTCCTCATGGTTCCCTTTTATCTTCTTGAGATGCAACTCAGGAGGGATATGGAAGGACCCACCAGCCTCAGATTGAGTAGCACCGTCTCCTGAACAACCTTATTTGCTCATGTGCCTTGATGAATCCAGGCTCTGGCCAAGAGACAGCACACATCTGAGAAACCTGAAATGCACAGCAGATGCAAAACCTGGCATCAGGATAGGCCTGATGCTGACTGAGGGACGACAGGCTTTGAAGGCAAAGGAGACGCGGCTCACGCTGGATGAGGCACAGATGGAGGAGTCTAAGGAGAGCTGTTTGGGGAGGAAGAGACTTGATCAAAGGTATACTCACTCAGGATGAATGTCAGCAGGATGGGATGGCATTTGTCAAGATCAGAGGAAAAGAGGTTCCCACACAAGGATTTGGTGGTGCAGATGGGTTGGAAAGGGCATGCTGCAGAGGCAATGTGTGTAAGGCAAGGAGCCAGAGCTGAACACAAAAGCAGGAAATGATCTGACTCTCCACTAGTTAACATATTTAAACCAAGCTGTTATTTTCCCCTTCAAAATGCAAACTCTTCTTCAATCATGAGTTATCCACCAGTGTCATGGAGATCTGCAGTAAGATTGTGCCATTGTAGAAGTCGACCTCTCATCCGCCAATCTATGCATTTGCTGAAGGTCATTACTTTGCCTTACGTCTCCCTGGGGTTTTTTCCTCATTTAATTCTCATTGGGAGAAAAATCAGCCCCAGAACTGTCTAGTCCAGCTTTTTCCAGTACACAAGCGACACGATTTTGGCAACTTATCTGTGGTATTTTTTTAGCAGTCTTGTACTTTTTTCTGGACTTTAATATGTGTTTCAAATCTTCACTGCAAAATGCAAAAAGTAAATAGAGACACAATTTAGATGGGTAATACACAGGCGTAACAGAAGATGGAGAAGAGAAGCAGTAACAAATAAACCTAAATAAAGAGTCAAACTCTTAATAAATTATGTCCAATCACCAGACAAGTGTACCAGAGCACCTAAATTAGCTGCCATACCCTGATGCTGATAGTCTAGACAAAAATATTAAAACAAATCTGGACCTAAGAGAGGGTCTCAGCAATGGTACAACAGTTGGATTTCTAGCTGAGGCAAAAATAACATGTAATCATTTAATAAAATTTTTTCAAATAAACTTCATTATGAGATAATGATTTCCAGATGGATGAAGCTTTATAAACATCTCTGCCACATGATACATTACAGCTGGGTAGCAGAAAGGGTAAGAGTGGGATTTAGTCACTGGGTTTATATCGGTAAATTAAATGTGCCCAGTGCTGATCTCCTGAGGCCAAACATCAGGGGAGGGTTGTGTCCATGTTGTTGTCCCTTCTTGCTATCCAAAACCAAGTGGCTTCTTCCAAACTGCCCATTTGGAGTTGTCAACTTGTGCTGCCTCCTGAGCTGTGCCTGGGAGGTGTGCATAGAGTAGTCTGATGGTCCAGACCTGAATGCTGCCAAGAACATCCTAAAAATTAAACCATCTGGAGAAGGGAGCTCTCATGTCTGGGAATAATCCCAGGTGCTGTTTGATTTACCCATATGGACACATCTGAAGAGAAACTTTGCAGAAAACACCACAACCCATTCTGCATTAACCAATACTGTCCTTGAAACTATTTTGGAAGCTCATCTGAAGCTTCAGGGCTCAATTATCATGGCCAGCTTTGAAAACATGGAAACCCATACAAAAGATCAAGTCACAGATGGTCGTACTCAAAAACAAGGCAAGAACCTGTTCAAGATGTCCATCCAGTTTGTCAACTAATGGCCCAGCACCTTTTTTTGGATGAAATACGAGCCTTGAGCTCCTTGGAGCCAAAGCTGCTAGTCAGGCTGTCAGTGTTATACATATGTTTGATTGCTTTGTTGGGTTGGAGCCCTGCAGAATCAGCACCAGGAATGTGAGGGAAACAATGGCACTTCGCACTCAGTGCGGAGAATTTTGAGTGTTATTAATTATTTTTCATTTTCCTGGTTAGCATTAAGAGACAAAGGCCTGAAACAAATCCAGGGAGAAATCAGCCACAGTTACTAGTGTCTCAAATCTTTGTCTTGTAGGCTTCAGTCTGGTTAAAATAACAAAAAGAAAAAAAAAACACCTGCACATGTTTCAGACGAAGGCCCCAAGATATGTGGGATTTTAGATAAATGACTTAGGTTGGATCCAGCACTAATTATTTCCCTTTAAATCCTCAGAATTTTTTTCACTGTTTACAGGGGATTGTTAGTTGTGAGTTTTTCCTCAGTTTTTTTCCATACCTCCCGCCATGACAATACCTCCATAGATCCCACAGCTGAAATCTAAATGAACCATGGAGACAGTTGGATTTCATGAAGGAATTGATGGAAAATTAGCATGTTTCTAGCTCATCCTGCTTGGTTATTCTCCTAGTGGGTTGGAAGAAGAGCCCTCAGCTTCGAGAGTCTCACACCTTGGCCAAATCAACTGCTGTGGAGCCAAGGCCAGAGATGCCTGAGTTCTTAAGCTTCTCTTGTCCCCAGAAGTCCCTGCATTCCTTGGGTGTCTACAAGGACTCCTATGTTGCCAGATTCTCTGCAGCTCATTTGCCAGGCTCCTTTTAGCCTTTCAAAGCAGGAGTGGAGTCATGTAGTTCCAAAATTTCCCAGTCCTTTGGGGTTGCATGTTTCTGGGGCTCTTGAACAGCCTCTTGATGGTGAAGGTGTTCCAGGGACACTTTTGCACTGCTTCGCATARAAGTGTGAAACCCAGCACATCTTGAGGTGCTCACTGGAAGAGGAGATAGGCTTTGGGATGATATTTTTAACTTCATGGACAGACATAAAAGGTAGATCTTGAAATGAGGGGTCATTGGTGGATTACATCCCTGACTGGTGTGATGAGGTGGTGGTAACCAATGTGACTCCTCCTGATTCTGAGCCACAGATGCTCATCAGAAGAGGGCATCACTGCAGAAACTTGCTGAGAGAAGGTCAGAAACTGATTATAATATATTTTATTTAAGTTGAAAACAAGAAAAAGTTTTGGTTAAAGGCCCTGCACCATCTAAGGGACTACAAGGCTATTGAATGCAACTGTCTTTGGGCAAGACTGAAGACCTGAATTCAGGAACTTCATTGGATGTTGATGTAAAGAATACAGGTGCCACAGTCTCTCCAATTTAGTGCCACAGTGCATCTCTTCAATTTAGTGCTTTCAGCTCCAAACCTGAAGTTTGGTGGGCCTGACAATGAAAAAGGATAAATTGGGATTTTACAGTCCACTGACTGAGTATGTGTTTTCCACGGCAAAGGACGTAAATCCAAAGGCATCTGGAGGTTCCTGGGTATCTGAAGGGAGACTCTGATGAAGACTTTCAATGGCTGAATCTCTTCTCTGCCGGTTTTCAGGAGCAGCTCCAAAGGCTGCACGTCTGGAGGACTTAACATATATCTGCTGTGTGCTCCTCCTTCTAAACTGAAGAGACAACAGACGTTGGACCAGCTCATTTGGGGCAAGTTGCGACCCATGTTTCCTGTCTGGAGAGCAGAGCATCACCAATTCCCAGTCTCAATGCATGCTGAAATTCAAGATCATGTGCAGACTGTTTCTTGAAAATATTTAACCTTGACTGTAAGAACAGCTGTGGATGAGTCTCTGTTAATGGCTGCTCAATCAATTCATATTCCAGAAACATTTAACAACCATCTCATTAGCTGTTAAACTGTGTGGTTTTGTCTCAAATCCTTTGTGAGATATCAACTCCACTATTGCCAAGCTGGATGCCAGGTCTTAGTCAGGTGGAAGAAGCCACGAGCCTGTTGTACTGCCCTTAAACCACATAACCCAGCAGCAGTGTGGAGATCTTGCTATATCAGATTTGCATGTCAAAATGTCCCCAACCTTCCTTCTTTACCCTCCATTGACAGGACAGATGCTTTTGGACACCTTCTCAGTTTCATCAGGTCAGTTCTTGTTCGGCCCGTGTAGTCCCCCCAAAACATAAACAAATATCATCTGTGGTGGAGCTGAGCAGTGGAAATGTGTGTGTCCTGTTATGGATTCATGTTTATATTACTACTGGGAGCAGATTAGGCGGTTTTATCTTTTTGGAGTTTTTTAGTTCTCTTGCATATGCCATAGTTTTGTAATCCAGCATAAATACTGACACTCCTTTTGAAAAGGAGTGGCTTAGAAGGGGCTCAAACCTCCTCTGCTCTCTCTGGATTTTGCAAGCCAAAGGTTATCCTTTTTCCACCCCAAAATTTCTTCCATGGCCAGGATTTCTCTTTCATGTCCTTCTCTCCAGCTCATCTCTGCTAGGTGTGTAGTCCCATCTCATGTTGACATGACAAAGGTGAGTATAGAATCACAGAATGGTTTGAGTTGGAAGGGGCCTTAAAGATTATCCAGTTCCACCCCCTTGCCATGGGCAGGGACACCTTCCACTAGGCCAGGCTGCTCAAAGGCCTGTCCAACCCGGCCTTGAACACTTCCAGGGATGGGCCAGCTGCAGCTTTTCCGGGCAACCTGTGTCAGGGCTCACCACCTTCACAGGGAAGAATTTCCTCCAGTATCTAGTCTAACCCTGCCCTTAGTTTGAAGCCATTCCGCCTTGTCCTAACACTCCGTATTGTTTTCACAAGTCCCTCTCCAGCTCTTTCGGAGCCCCGTTAGGCACTGGCAGGGACTCTGAGGTCTCCCTGGAGCCTTCTTTTCTCGAGGCTGAACACCCTGAACTTTCCCAGTCTGTCTCCATAGCAGAGGGGCTCCAGCTCTTGAAGCATCTCCATGGCCTCCTCTGGACTCACTCCAGCAACTCCATGTCCTTCTGATGCTGGGGGCCCCAGAACTGGAGGCAGCTCTGCAGATTGGGTCTTGCCAGAGCTGAGTAGAGAGGGACAATCACTTACCTTGACCTGGTGGTAACAAGGCTCTGAAGTTGATTACACTCTACTACTGCAAATGCACTGGGTGAACTCTTTACTATGTGTTTTTTGTTGCTCCTTTCTGTCATTAGAGACTTCACTGTCTCTTCATTAACAGCGAGCATCTGAAAACGTCACGTAATGACTATACAACAAACCCTATGCACTTGCTAATCAAGCCAGTATCCCAACTGTTGGCATACGAAGTGAATGCTCTCACTGTTTGGCATGTGGGTCATGATTATTGCTTTCCACAGAACACACACTTGCTGCTGCCAAGTCTGGGACAGGTCTACAGCACCACTGAAACCAGACAAGTATCTGGATTAAGGTTTCTGTTGGTGGGGAGTGTCCTGCAGAGCTTCTTGCTTCATGATTTTTTTTTCACCAGTGAACCACTAAGACCCAGAAGTGACCTTTTGTTATGGGTTAGAAAAAATGAAAATTTGTTTCCTTTCTCTCATGTACAGGGAGGCTGTGTAGGTGGGGAGGGGCTGGCCAGGAGTTGATGGGTGATACTTAAGAACAAAAGGGAGTTATCTGTCCAACCGCATTCTGCGCTAATCACCCAGAATGGACGATACTTAAGGACAACAGGGATCACTTGCCCAGCCCAGAGGCCAGGACAATCCCCTCAATTAAAGAAAAACAAAGACCTGGAAATACTGGCAAGGGTGTTGTTTCCCCAGAGGCTGGAGCACCGTGAGAGAACTGCCCGAGACTTTGGCGAGAGGTGGGTGGAGACCAGGCTTGCGGCTCTCTCTGCTCGGTGTTCGGGGAGGACAGTCGTGTCTGCAGCGAGTGCTGGTTTCACTCCGGGAACACTGCTACACTGCGACGTGTCCCCCCGCTCGATCCAGAGCACAGATACWCTGTGACATCTCCAAGGGTCTCAGCGGCACAGGGTACAGAGTTATGCTGTAACCAATCGCCACCCAGAGCTGCTCGTCTCTGCTGTCCCTGCCTTCTGCTGTTCTGCTGGTGGGCGATACCGAGGTCCATCGCTCCCCAGTCAACCCTGCCTGCCTGCGCTGCTTGTTGCTTGCTGCCGAGGTTGGTGGAGCCGGGCTGCTGCCCTGTGAGTTCGTGCCGGGGGCAACCTTCCCCCCCTTTCCCGTTCACTGGAGGCACCATTGCCACGTGAGGGTCGTCGTGCTCGCGCCACAGCGCCCCCTGCAGCCGTGGGGGAGTCACCRCAGCCTCTCTGCTCCAAGGGAGAATCTCCCAACAACGGACAAGGGACAGTTAAGGGGTTTGTCTGTTCTCTTATGGTTGCCGTTTAACTGTCTTGTTTTATATATATATATAAAACTCTAGTAAAGAACTGTTATTCTTTTTACCACATCTTTGACTGACAGCCTCGTAATTTCAAAGGTATAGTAATTCRGAGAAGGGAGGGGGGTCATCCTGTATTCAAGGAAGGTTTCCCACCTTCCTTGACAGACACCTGTCCTTCAAACTAGGACACCTTTCCAGTTGAAAAAAGGGCTCAACTGATCCAGTCTGTGCAAGAACATTTCAACACAGGAACTGATGCTTCTCCTGCCTGCTGAGTCAAACTTATTGCAGAGCAGAGCCTGTCGTGCTGTCACAGCAGTGGTGGAAAAGGGAGGGTTAAACTCTGCAGGACTGTTGTGACCTCGGGAGAGCCTGGGAGCAAGGAATGGGTGACTTTGCTTTGTTTTGTTTTCATTGGAAAGGGGGAGAGTTGATTTTTTCTTGATACTCACCATGCTACCAAAAGAGTCAGAAAGTTACCAGCCAAACTTCACTGGAGACCAGGGGAAAAAAAAGTTTTGTCGACCAATGTGTGAGATTCGCAGCTGAGTGATGGAAGCCTGAAGGGAAGGTGTGTGTGATGGAGGCAGCATGGCCAGCTTGTGCTCCCAGACTGACTTTTATGGCTGTCAGCTAATCTTTGTCTRTGGGTAACTCTAGCTCATGTTACCAGCAGTAGGATGCAAGAATGACCCATAACTGAAGGCAGTCTACAGCCCATAAACTATATTTCCTAACAGCTTGCTGGAGTCAATCCCTTGCCTTTTGAAAGGTGGCATCTCAAGGTCAGCTCCTTCTTGAACCCAGTGACTCTGTCCCCTTTCCAGAAGAGGGAATTGCTGGGACCCGCCCTATGTTTCCCTCATAAATGCCTTTCATAATAAAATTCTACTGTTGCACAAAATCCTTCCTCAAACTCAACCTTTTTTGGATGAAAATTGTCTCTTTTAGTGAATCTTCATGACTTCTCAACTCCACAGTAGAATATACTTCCGAAACCGAAGACAGACAAATATCAGCCTTAGAGTAGATGATCAYGCAAAGTCCAGGGAGGGCAGGGAAGCAGGTAATCCTGCTTTACCAGCTTCTTATGAGACCCTTGTTGTAAGTTTCCTGCAGTGCAGGTGGTTGTCATTCCCAACAATCCAGGGTAGCTATCCTTGCCCCCTTTCTCATAGTGTTTCACAAAGTTCAGGGAAATATTCACTGAAGCAGAATGAATGGAAAATTTGAAGAATAATCAGATAAACTCTCCATGAAAATATTATCACCGGGAATGTTAACAAGGAGAAATTTAGTGCAAAATTTCATCTTGGGTGGGAAAAAGTCCCTTTATAGCTAAACATATTTAGTAAAAACCATTCCTATTCCTTTCCCTGCCTCTGTTGCTCATGCTCTTGCATAAGCCTTTCAGCATCTATTCATTCAAAATCTCTTCTTGTTCCCACCTTGTGCAGTTTCAAGTTTGGCAAGGATGGAACCTTTGAAGTCTGTACCCCCCAGTCAGGACTGGTGGGAACATTACCTCTGTCCTTCAGGGGGACATCACACATAGGTGAGAGTGACCCAAAGATGGTTCCTTCTCATGGGAATGCCACGCGTCAGCATGAGGGAACATGTGAACGTAGACATCAGAGTATGGCTCGACTTGGTAACGCTGTGCTCTGTTGGGAAGTTGAGAAGTTGTGGGTGTCTTATCCCTAGAAGTATTTGAGGCCATGTTGGACAGGGCTTGGAACAACCTGGTCTAGTAGAAAGTGTCCCTGTCTATGGCAGGGGGTTGATACTGGATTGATCTTTAGGGTCCCTTCCAACCCAAACCATTTTGTGATTCTATGATTCTATGTCTGGAGAACAGACTGCTTTTAGGCAACCCATTGATCAGACAGAGCTTTTGGCTGACATTTGGGGTGCACCAGGGAACAGGTTGAGAGCACACCATTCCTCATATCAACCTCATATGAAGAACAGGGGTGATTTACAGTGTCCAGCCACCCTCATATACCTGTAAGGGCCTGTCAAGGGTTAACCTGGAGGTAGGCTCCAAGTCCCCATGCTATATTCTTCAGAGGAGAGAAGACAGCAAAAATAGGCTGCAAACTTGAAAAATGATTAAATAATTTATTTACTAACTCTACTAAGAATAGAAAGAATAAAAATAATAAAAATATTAAGGCATAATATACAAATACCTTTCTTCCCCCAATACATTCCAATCTTTCTTACTGATCACGCAAAGGACATAAACATGAGATTCTGATCTTATGATTAAAAGTTCTTATTGCCACTTTATAGGATAAAGAGAGTTCTTTCTGTAGTGTAGTGGGATCCATCCCACAGAAGACAGCTCCCTAAGAAGTATCTTCAGCGTGGTTCCAAACCTTCGAGAAACACCACAGCTCGCCCTGGTTTTGCAGTGGTGTATCCTCTCTCCTACAATACTCTCGGCAGTTTGTGGGTCACAAGAGAAGTCTAATGGGGTTAAACATTTTAMGAGTAAGTCATTCCAGCCTAAAGGCACTCAGTAGTACAGCCCCCTGCTTTACTCATAATCAGCAAAGGCTGGAAATTTCATCTGCTCACAACATAAAAATGTTCTTATTTTAGGCTGTTGAATTTCAAACTCCCCATGGYTCATATGTGATTTATACAGAAATTTAGTTTGGCATTATTCCAGTTTACACAGCACAGCTCACAGAAAGAGGTGAATCCTTATGCTTTTAAAGATGGCTTTTCCTTTGGCACTTCCTGCCACTTCTGTCTTTCTCTTCCGTTAGGCTGCTGGTTGCCATATTTAGTCTTTCACATGACTGCTTTCCTTTCTCTCTAGCTTAGAGAAGAGTTAATATTTGCAGAAAATGCCTACAAAAGTATTTATAACAGTTYAGATGCTCCCATAAGATAATGGAGCTGTATGAGGCTTGTGTCCCTGGCCCAAGGCTCTTTTCCCCCCGAACTGCCTCCCTGCACTGGCAGCCATCCAAATTTTAATAAGTCTTTTGGCTGCTACTTCATTCTCTGCCTTATCTACAACAGCAAGGTCACTCTTCGATCTCACCCATCCACCTCCAAAAGGGGTGCTTTTTTTTCCCTCGGCCTTTTCTCGACTCGGCTTCTCTTGGCTCGGCTTCTCTTGGTTTAGCTACTTCTCTGTTTGGCCTTGGTCCAGATGGCAATAGACCAGCTCCTCTCAGGTCTGGACAGCATGGGACCGGTGGGGTTGAGGCTGGGGCCCCCACCGGCCCCCCAGGCTGTGGGCCCCTGGCCCGGGGGTGGTAGGGGAGCCACTGCTTGCTAGTGGTACAGCAGGGAGCAAGTGAGCAAGGGAGGAAGTGAGAGCTAGTGCTGCATCACTTCCTAGGTGGTTTTTTATAACATTCCTTTCACAGAGACTTCACAGGAACACTAAGTGGTCTATACAACTGTCCTTTACCTGTTTTAACCAATCAGATCTGTCTCACACTGGGTCAAACCACGATAAGACCTTTGAGCATCCTGTGACTGATGCTGAGCAGTGAGTTGGCCAGAAGGTCCTTGGAAAGTTCATGGTCCTTGTACTGTAGAAACGGTCTAACACTACACAGTTGGTAAAGTTGATGAATTGGGAAGAGTTCTTCAGTCTGGGTACACTGGTGTGGCCATGCCTCAAAGGTGCATGAACATGGTGGTAAAGGACCACACTGTACCAGGTCAGTCTGTGCTTTGTCATCAGGACCCCAGGTTGCAGCCATTGCTTCTGTCCTGCCTCTGACATCATTTCTGTGTGTGACCCTGGATTACCCTGCTCAGCTTCTTTATCCATCAGATCAGGACAATAGTGACTGGCTACCTGACAAATGCAGTTTATAAATTCACCTTCTCAGCCATTACCCCAGCAGAGTGTTATGGGGTGGTTGGGGTCATTGAAGATCTGATGGAGTTGGTTTTGTGTTTTGCCTTTGCAGGAATAGGTGGGGCATCACCCCAGGTGTCCTGGAACACCTTCCAGCTCCCTTTCTGGTGTTGTGGTGATAGGGGATATGTCAGTCGTAGAAAACGTGTTCAGCAAGAAAGAGGAGAGTGCTGGGAAAGGGCTTCTTTTCTGCAAAATTAGTTTTGCTGAGTTTACAGGGTGATGAAGGCTATTAATACTGCATGCTTTCCTACCACGAGATTGTAAAAATGTTTCAATATGCCTTTCTACAGCACCAGTTATCAGCCTCCATCTTTTTCCCCACTGGCTTTTTTCCACATTTTTCCCCATTTTTTTCCCCACCTTCTTCTGATTCCTTTGCTTTGTCTCCTGGATTTATTCCCATTCTCTAGATTGTCTTACTAATTTTACTCTTTCTCAAAGAAAAAACCCACAGTTTTGTCGGCTGGAGACTTTACAACATTCTTTCATGGTCCTGGATTTAAAATGCCTAGCTGGGGGTCTATAATGTACTGACATGGAAAGACTAGACTTGTTATTAAAGTAATAATATAGGAATTTTTATGAACTTCAGAGCTCTGCAGTCTTTTCTAACCACATGGCACAGGTTGCTGAGGCATTAGCAGCTATCAGCAAAAGGCTACTGTGGTGGGACATGCCAGCTTTGTAAACATCTGGRAGCAGGGCTGCAAAGATGAATGGGCCAAGGAACTGGGTGGAGAGAAATGGCATGCATGCAACAGCCCTTGGTGAGATCTACCTGCTTCCTCCCAGGTTTGTACCTTGTGCATTGGCCAGGTTAGAGTTTCCAAAGTATAAATTGTAGTATTAGAAAATATCTTCAATAAAATAGGATTGCTAGGAGTTGAGATGTAACTGTATACTTGCCTTATTCTCTGTGCTACATACTGAGTTAGGTGGATCCTTGGTCAAAACCAATGTGGCTATGCTGTATTATTATGACAGAGTGATATGGTTGAGATGCTGCTGCACCTCCAATTTTAACACCTTCTTTCATGTTGCTTACAAATATCTTTTGCCAGTAAAAGTGTATTCAGTGTATGGCATTAGGAAATCATTAGGAAATTAGGAAATCATGCGTGACAAATTTGGTCCCCTTCTGTGATGGGGCTACAGAGTTGGTGAATAGAGGCAGAGTCACTGACATTGTCTGCCTGGATTTATGCAAAACATTTGACGCTGTCCCACGCAACAATCTTGAATCTCCAAATTGGAGAGATGGATTTGGTGAATGGACCGCTCRGTGGATAAAGAACTGGCTGGATGGTGCACACAAAGAGTTGTGGCCAATGGATCATTGTCCACATGGAGACCAGTGACGAGTCRGGTTCCTCGGGGGTCAGCACTGGGGCTGATACTGTTCAACAGCCTTGTTGGTGACATGGAGGCACTCTCAGCRTGTTCACTGACAACACCCAGCTGTGTGGTGCAGTCACATGCTGGAGGCAAGGAGGGGCATCTAGAGGGACCTGGACAGGCTGGAGAAGTGGGTCTGTGTGAACCTCATGAAGTTCAACAAAGCCAAGTGCAGAGTTCTGCACCTGGGTCGGGGCAATTCCAGGCACACCTACAGGCAGGGTAGAGAAGTGACTGAGAGCAGCCTTTTAGGGAGGGACTTGGTGGTGAAGGTTGACAAAAAACTTGCCATGAGCCAGCAGTGAGTGCTCCCAGCCCAGAAAGCCAAACAAATCCTAGTCTGCGTCCAAAGAAGCACGGCCAGCAGGTAGAGGGAGGTGGTTCTCCCCCTATACTCTGTTCTTGTGAGATCTCACCTAGAGTACTGCATCTGGTCCTGCTGCCCCTAATATAGAGAAGGACATGGAACTTCTGGAGCAAGTCCAGAGGAGATCCTGAATTTGATAAGGGGACCGGAGCACCTTCCCTATGGAGGCAGGCTGAGAGAGTTGAGGCTGTTCAGCCTGGAGAAGAGAAGGTGGTGTGGAGACCTCACAGCACCTTCCAGTATCTGAAGGAAGCCARGAAGTTCATCAGGAACTGTGGTGATAGGACAAGGGGGAATGGGTTCAAACTCTAAGAAGAGAAATTTAGATTAGACATTAGGAAGAAATTATTTTCTCTGGGAATGTTGAGACCCTGGAACAGGTTGCTCAGAGAAGCTCCAGCTGCCCCAACCCTGGAAGTGTTCAAAGCCAGGTTGGGCAAGGTCTTGAGCAACCTGGTCTAATGGAAGGTGTCCCTGCCCATTGCAGGGGGGTTTGAGACTAGATGATCTTTAAAGACCATTCTAATCCCTTAACATTCTATGATTCTATCATTAGGCGATGAGGTTGGCGTTCAGAAATTGGCATTCWTTGCTCACTTTGCTGCCCAGTAAAATGCAATTCCCCAGCTTGATGCTGCTCATTACATTCTCAGCATAATTTCAAACGATGAATGAAATACTTTTGCTCCTTGCTCCAGACACCTGGATAGCTGCATTGCTTGGTGCTAGGCAGTCATGCTTCCTTTATGAGGTGGAGTTACCATTGTTGTCATCTGTGCATGGTTTTGCAAAGGTTTTTAATGTCCTTCAGGGTGAAAGCTGACAATGGAAAGAAGGACACACAGCTATCTGAGTTGCATTTTAAAGCTGACCATGGTCAATGTTATTTATATCGTGTGTTCTGCCATCCTATAAGATGTTTTTTTCACTGCAAGGCATCTGTGAGACCTCCTCCCCTTTAGTTTTTCACCTGCTTGTCAATCTGCTTATCTTTCCATTTTATTGGATTAGAAACACTGGGTTTGATGATGCCTTTCCTCAGAGACTGAACACACCAGGACATTCTCCATGTAACTCAGGTGGTAGAAGTACTGCCCTGAAATCACCTGGGGAAAAAAAAAAGAGGAGGAAAAGCTCAGTATGTCCCTGTGATGGATTACTAATCCGTCCCTGGGGTATTCTAGGGAGAGCAAACACACAGCCCATGCTGAGGATGAATTACTGGATCCTATTATAATGGTAGACATTAAAAAAAAACTTCTCCAGAGAATCAACACCAGCTGCCATTTGTGGGATACCCCCTTCCTCCAGGTAAGCCACTGCTGTGATTCATGCCACATCCTACATTGTTGCCTGCCCTTAACATCCGAACAATACGACATGTTCTGCTTTAGTACATGCATATTTCTTCTTTATGTGCAAGTTTCTGGCTGCTCAGCAAAGCAGGCAGCTGGGGAAGATGTAACTCATCCATGGGGAGGACGAGGGACAAGGGTGTTGGGGGTAAAACTTTCTGGTGAATCTCTGGATGGGAGACATGGATCAGCTTTTCTGAGTCAGCCACATGTCAGGGTAATTGGAAACAACAAGGCAGTGCTGGAAAACACTGTCATGGATCTTAAGCCTTTGTGGGAGTCACTCCTCACAATATATGAAGTGCTTACACAAAGCTGTGACAAGTCCAGCATATGGCTGACATGCTGAGCCTTTCACCTAAGCCAGTGAGGCAGGAAAAGAAGGTGAAAAGTTTCATGCAGTCATAGGGAGAACAGTGCCAGGGTTGTTTTACAGGAGAAGAGGGCACAGAGGGTAATGAAGTCAATTTCTAGGTGGGAAGGCCAAAATTCATTTGTGAAATATAACATGTGCTTGCTAAGGTAGCAGCATATGGGGTTTAGGAGTTCTATCCTAGCCCTGTGTGCCTGAAGCACTCCCTACTACTGGCATAYGGAAAACAGGCACAGTCAACACCCAGTGTAGGACAGTTGTGCCTCTGTAAGGGCACAGCAGGAGCTGCTTGAGAAGCTCAGTATCCCCATGGCTCCTCTCCAGAGCTGGTGAATGCTCAGGGTGCCACTCCACATGTAACCTCACAGGCTGCCCCTATTGCCCCTGCGACAAGTCATGGACTGAAAGTAACTTTACCAGGCATCGGTGGCATTTTCTTTTGAGGGTTTCCTCTCTGGAAGGAAAGTCCCTTTTCCTTTTTTAAAGTTGTGTCTCAGCTGATGTGTGGTTTTTCTATGTTTCTGTCACTAACCATCAGTCCAGCCCCTACTGCCGCCTGCTCCACACCCAGAAACCTTATACAGCCCCAGACATGTCGTCTTCAACTTTCAGGAGGAGAGAACCCATGTGAAGTGTTTTTTTCTGCGTAGGAAATCCCAACTGCAGACTCAGGAGCCCTGAACCCAGCCTCGGGAGTCACTCCTTTCTGCCCAGTTACTGCCTAAGGGCAGCCACAGAGGACCAGTGCCTGGCATGCTCTTGCCTAGCACCCGGGACAACCCAATACAAATGAGATGCCACAAGACAGAAGTAGTGTTTACTTCTGTTAATCTGTCTTAGTGGAATTATTCTGCTGTAAAGTTTTGTTAATGCTTTTTGGTCTCACCTCACCTTTAAACCTTATTTAGAGTTTAGGATCTGAACATTTAATCTGATGTAAATTTGTTTCTATGTAAGGACAGCTGCTGCAGATGGTGAGCCCTACACACCACCAGTTTACTGCAGGCTTTTGGGCTGGAAGTGCAGTGTACAAATCCTCCCTTCTGTGCCTCTCATGACCTTTGGATGMTGGGCACAGCAGGAGAGGAGTTAGAATGAACCCACCCCAGAGGSGGAAGAAAAGGGAGATCTCTCGGTGTTGCACCTTCTGTCTGAGCTGTAATTCCATCCAGGAAAGTTTATGCTGTCCGCAATTTCACCCTTTGATCGCTTCTAGAGAGACAGTGGATCTGGGGCCTCCACTGGTGACCTGCTGCTGGGGCCAGCAGGGTGGATGGACAATGATAAATTGGTCTGAGGTAAGATGTCCTACTGCAAAACACATGTGTTACATATCTCCCCTCACTCCTACTCTTTAAAAACTATTGCAGGAACTGKTTTTCAGCTCTTTTTGGCTTGGAACCAATGAAAAAAAYCCCAACCCCCAAAACTTTAGGGGAGGGTGTGATTGTGCCGGTGTGCTGGAGGGATGCTCGGCAGAATTGGACATGAAGCAGGTGAGTCTTGCTCAAGAATTGCAGCTTCACTCCTCCTGTCCAGGACTAACTCTTGGCCACTGAAAGAAGACAGGATTTTTTCCTGACTGCTGCTAAACACCTCCACATTCCTAGAGGAAAAGGAGCATTTGCTGCTTCGCTCATTTGTCTSTGTGGTATGGTACCCCAATACTCTGACTCAAAGGAATTCATCTCATGGTAGAGATGTGAGGAGAAGTCCATAGCAAGGGGATCTGCGTAAAGGTGCTTCTGTCTGACTAGAGTGATATTTTTGCTGCAATGAAGCCTGTAAGCTATAAGCAAGGTCAGGATGTCATGCTGTTAAACACTAGGCATGTAGGCTGAGACCTACCAAGCTTGTTATCTTGATAGATATCAAGAGTAGGAAAAGGAAATATAATCATGGGAAAAAAAGATTCAGAGAAACTGGACTTCTTGAACAAAAACTTTAAGATTTGAGAAATCTAGGTCTTAGTGCCATCATCCCAGTGCTTCCCTCTGGTACTCAGGGTCTTGAAATGATTTCTTTGTAATTATAGGTTTCCCTAATCTCTTGTGTTATTGCAGCTCAACATCTTCTCTCACTGCAGTGCATGGAGACTTTTGCTGTGGAGCCATGCAAATGAGCAAGGGAGATGGGACACAGATAGAGGATCTTAAGAAATGCTCTTTTTGGGGTGTGGAGAAGTGTCTGTGTCTGAGGTTAAACAAGAGTCTGAAAGTGGTGAATAAGTTCTATGGCCATGGAGGGCAGTGAAAAGCTCAGGGGTGCAGAGGAAGGAGTGGACAGTGGAAGGGCAGCGAGGAGCTGGGAACCTCTTCCAAGCTCTGAAGTTTGCCAGCTTCCATGGAGAAGCAGCAGCAGCAGACCCCTTGCATGTGCCTTTCTGGCAGGCAAATATTTTTATCACATGCTTGGCAACCATCAAATGCCCAGATTTTGACAGACAGGATGACTGGAGAGAAAGAGGCTGAGTGACAGCAGGAGATACAACAAAAGCCTGGTGAGGCTCAAGTGTCYATGTGAGCTTCGAAGATGTGAATCTCACCTCTGAGCACATAACACAGTTGGCATGCACATCCACRCATGAACACACGCACCATTTCCGATGGCAGATGTCTTTAGAAGAGTTGCCTTGAACTGGTGGGTAGCACAAGTAATAATGGTGTTGTGCAGTTATGCTCTTCCATGTACCCTTCAATGTTGCTTTGTGAAACCTCTTAAGAGTAAAGGCTGTCACTTTATTATGTGCCTGTGCCTTGTCAAGCATGGTGGAACCTTCAGTCAAGTCTGGGACATTTATGTAATGGTCACTGGGATTTGATCAAAAGTCCTGTGAAAAGGTAGAGATAAACTAGATAATCCCAGCCATTGATGTGGTTTGTGCTCTTCAGGAGGGAAACCACCAACCAGAGCAAAATGGCAAGAAGGTCAGTGTCAGAAGAGCAAAGTTTCAGGGGTTTGGGGGTATTTTTAATCACCTAATCACTACTAGACAGATGCATTGATAGAAATGAGAAGGAAGACAAAAGTTTTGCTATAATGTATTCAAAGCAAAGCTAAATAGCTTAAACCTGTGTGCTGATACTAAGCTAAATATAAGAGTCAAAAATAAGATCTATATCTAAGGGTTTTGTGATATCTTCCTTCTATAAGTCTTCCTTATGGTTTTGTTTCATCAAATAACTTGCACTAATTTCTTTCCTGACWAAAGACTCAAAGGTCTGCTGAGAAGCTTACAGAGGTCCTTACCAGTTAACCACTCTTTTCATGGAAAACTTGGGCACTTGAGCTCCATGGATTTCTGAGAAGGATTGTATGACACGGTGCCTGAAACAGTAAGGGCTTAACTCAGTGTTTGTATCTGTGCAAATAAATTCAATGTGTCCAAGATYGTCCTGTGACTCTGAGTCATCTGGCATGGAAGAGGTTGCATCCACACCTTTAAAACTCGGTAGGTAGCTTCATGTGAACTGCTCACTGGGAATGGGTTTTGGCCTCTGCTAGATCCCAAACCACAGGTGAACATGTCTCCATGCCCATAAATATTCTCCAACACTTTTCATGAACAGATAAGAAATCAGTGTTGACTCCAGAAGCCCCTCATCAAATGATGTCTTCTTTCAGGACCAGAGTGACTAGTAGTTTCACCTCCATGCATTGAATTGCAATCAAACTGAACCTTACTCGGGGAGCCTCAGAAAGTGTGGATTATCTGAGTGGTGTCTTTTTGTCCCAGGTTTGCATTTGGGTCTCATGACTTGTTTTCWCATACCGGGAACACATGAATTTCCCATTCCCAGCACTTTATAGGAACATTGGCCTTTGTTCTCAGATTGTCTCATGCAGTCATGAGTTGGAGTGCAGATGTAAGTAAGGCTAGATGGGACAGTCTTCTAAGTCCTGCTAAAGAGAGATGCAGGCTAAAACCTACATTACTCAGGAGAYGATGGTGACCTTCCCAGAGTACAACATACTCTTGTTTTCTCTTCTGGAGCCATTTTACGTGCCCAAGTGTGACATGAGGTCCGGGAGGGGGCTGCTAGATATCTGACAGGGAAAACTGAGTGCAGCAACCAGGCCGCAAGGCAAATAAATTGCAGGAATGTGGTCTCTCTTGTGCTTCTCACTCCCTGCTGGCTTTGAAGTAAAAAAGCAGTCTGGGAGATGGAGGGAAGCCTCCTGCCCAGCAATGTGGGCTGATGCCAAAAAGGCTACCAAACTATCGATAGGAGAGGAATGGGGGAAAAATGGGATTATATTCTCTGTGAGACAATACTCTGTGGCTGCTCTGAAAGATGATGGTTACAGCACGTCATTTATAATTTGTCAGAAATGTCTTCTGAGCATCCTTGCAGAGAGGAAGAGCAGGAGCAGCTGTTGGTCTCAACCTTCATCATATATTATTGTCTTTGGGACACGCTAGCAAGGSTTGGTTGCTTTTTCCAGCTTGAAACGTAATGAGATTCCTCAAGGTTTTGCTAACTCTGTCTTCCATCACAGAAGGAGATGTGGCTGYGGACAAACAAGCTGGAATTTTGTCTAAGGAATTTGTAAGTGCTCAGAGCGGACAAGGGATGAAATGATAGATACAACACACTGACTTKTGAGGGTCCAATTATGGCCACTCTAGGATAACTGTTGAGTGTGGTGGCTAGTTCCYCAATGATTGCTGTAGCCAGCATTGCTGACCCTGCCTCCGACATGGAGTCCTCCTTCCAGGAGGAGGAGTCGGAGGAGACAACCAGCATCTAGTACCCGCCCCTACCCCCGGGGACAGGCTGTCACTCAGGCCCTGTCCCTCCTGGTTTTCCAGAAGATTCTGTTATATTCGATGTTCTATTGGGTTGTGGGTTTTGTACCCTCCCCTCGGTTGTGTTAATTGGTTCCCTAACCCTTGGACCCTCCCAGAACCTGTCTCTCCATTGGTTGTTTACCCAAAGTCCTCCCCTTTTTCCTGCCCCTTAAAAGCTGGTGCACAGAGTGCTCCAGTGGGATTTCTCTTATGCACCTTTCCCTCCTGGAACCCCCTGCCTTCTCCCCCAGTAAAGGAGAACTACGAGGAGACCCCCTCCCAAAACCCTTCGCCTCCTGTCGTGCCTTAKTCCATCTGCGCCCTGTCTGCCGCTCTCCTTGAGCCAGACAGACCTCAGCGTGAGTCATCCACGCAGCGCCTTGGAGTGGTACCACCAAGTCCTGTGGACCCTCAGGCCCTGAGTGCCAGCTTTGGGGCTGAGGGCAGCCTTGAAGCGCGGGCACCAGACTACTACAGTTGAGGGTAGAAAGAGGAAGAGAGCACACTGGGAGCATCTGCTCCTGCTGGATGTGCCCGCCAGTCATTCTGCAAACCTTCAGGTCTTTGGACCACCTCAGCCTAACAGAGTTCTCCAGTGGAGCAGACTTTGAGTAGGTTTGGTAACCTACCTGGAAGACCACTCAGACTTTTGCAAGATACAAATATCTCACATGAGTGAAGCTACAAAACCCATTGGGCCACTCAGGTCCTCAGTGAATGTTGCTAGGATCAAAAGCAACAGCATGGGCTGATGGGCAGAAGTGTTGGGCAGGAAGCACAAAGGACATATTAAAGTTTGATCATCTGTTCATGTGGTGGATGCAGCTGGCAATGACAGTCTTTATGGGGCATCAGTTCAGAAGTGAGAATAAATCTTCAAGGATCAGGAATCCCATTGGGGCCATTGCGGGGATAGGTATCATGGGCTATTGTACGCTGGCCAGCAGTAAGACAGCGAAAGAACTGAATGTAACCATCCCATAAGTGAGCATAAGCCTCACAGGAACGTATGGGAACTTCTCACACAGCTGAGGTGGATCAACAGAGTGGACATCAAATATGTAGCAAGAGGAGATCGTCCAGGGTTGCCCTCAGCAGTCTGACTATATAAAATGGTCTGTGAAGAGGAAGGGAATAAGCTCTTCTCTGTATCACCAGGAAACCAGGCATGAAGTCATGGTCTTAAATGGAGCCCTGGGAGAGCTCTGTTAAGCTRGAGAGGCAAGTTTCTAACAGCAAATCCAGTTAAGCACTGGCATTGATTGCCTGGGGAGACTGTGATTCTTGAAGCAATTGTAGTCTTTAAACACAGATTAAACAAACAACTCTCAGGAATGGCTTAAGGAACAACTGATCCTGCCTTGAGGCAAAACAAAGTCCTTGATGACCTCTCATCATCCTTCCAGCCCTCTTTTTAATGACACTGACTTGACTTTCCTTCTGGCACAATATTTCATGTTCAAGAAATGCACTACTCTCTCAGGACTGAAGAGATGTGTGTCTTACAATACAGCTGGGCAGCAAAGGTATTAAGCAAAAACCTTCCRCAGAAGTTTCTTCCTCACTTGTTCTTTGCAACGTTCTTCAAAAAAAGAATTGCTGCCATGATGTTTCAATAAAACCAGTTCTGTAGTGCTGTGCTATCAGCATCCCTTTATGAAGATGTGAATATGGCCCAAACTGTTCTGCTTCTTTCCAAATTTATGAGATCATATCCTCCTTAATAAGAACAGTTAAGGATATTCCCAAATGCTCCTTGCTGAACATTTTGAGCTTAAAAGACACTAAACTCAGTTTCCAGTCACTGTTAGCTCAAATAGCCTTTGTCATTTGAATGTGAATAAAGTCAGGCCAAGGGTCAATAGGAATTATAAGGTATATCTTCCACCATTACTCTTTTCACAAAGGAGTGGTCTTAGAAAAACAGCTGGTAACCTGAATGAAGGTTGAGGCCATGGTATGTAAGGAACTACATTCTGAAAAAAAATGAGAATCTCTAGCATGTCTAGACCTGACAGGCAGGGGAATGGAGGAAGAAARTGTTATCAGCCTTATTTTACAAAGGGGACTCATTTGCACAATGTGTTTTCTTGTTACTTGACCTTCCTTTGGAATTGCAGTGGATCTCAGGAARAGCTTGAGCAGGAACTGAAGATAAGGTTAGTGACGTTGAAGTTTCAATGTGTAGAGGATTGTTTGCAGTCTGAAGTACTCACAGTAAGCTCCCTTCATTGTCCATAGAGACAAAGAGGCAATTCCAGAGTGCAAGTCATCTGACTSTTTTCATACGCTTACAGTAGCAAACTGACAGTAGACTGTTTTATTCCTTTACCTAAAAATGACATAGACAGTCTTGAAGTACCTATCTGTGACCATAGACCTCCACAGATCAGCTACAAATGTAGAGAGACCGTTTATACTATTAATACCCAGATTATTTCCCCCCAGTTTCTAATGCCCCAAACTGAGGAATGCCTGAAACTGTTTATATTGCTTATATAGGGGTGCCTGGTGTCTAAAATCTGAGGGGAAAAGGGGAATGAAGATGGAGTGTGCAAAAAATTGTAACTATCAGTCATTTTATAGGTGATGGTTTCCACAAATCATAGATTTGTGGTTCTCCTGAAGGTCATGCACACAAGCAAGTAAAGGTGATTCCCAGGTATCCCAAGCCTGCCAAGGAAGAAAAAAACCCTGGTCTTTCTTTTTTGATTCCTTCCTTTCCTGATGACTTTCCAAGCTAGGAACTAGGAGAAGCCTGGGTGTTTTCAGGAACAGGATCGGTATCAAAGGACACTGTGAGTTGATCTCTAATTCCAGACCACCTCACACCAGAGCTGTGCTCCAGCAAATCTGTTGTTTTGTTTCTGCTCATGACCAGTACGAGACTCCATGAAAACAGCTACAAGAAACCCTTACATAGGCAATGCTGAAAAAGAGAGAGACATCTGAAGATAGTTACTGAACCACCTGCTATGGCTTGTATTAAAAAAAAAGGAGGTTGAAAGAAAGTGAAACAGAGCCAGTATTTGTAGGATCTCAGAGTGCCCTGACTGAGATGTGGCAAAGGGGTGGAGTTAATCATGTGAAGTTTGAAACAACCTCAAGAAACCTCAGGATGGTCACCACAAAACTCTGAAGTACCCCAAATTGATCACTATTCTTACAAATAGTGATTAGTGCTTTTCAATCCCAAAGATCTAGTTTTCTTTCTGCTTTCTCACACATACTTATAGTTCAGCAAGTGAGAAAGAGCTAGGCAGGACCATCAGAGCATCAGCATATCTGTGATGGGGGAAAGAAAATTAATTTTCATTTTTGGTRCATTCTGTTTCTGTCTACTAGGTGATTTTTTCCCTTTTTTTTTCTGTTTTTTTTTTCTTTTTTAATTGAGTTGGGCCAATATAAAAGACAACATTTAGCATGAAACTTTAACATGTCTCAGTGAGTTTGAAATGGCAGCTTTCATTTCCTATGTTTACTRTTGCTTTTGATGTTACCTAATGAATGTAAATCCCCTAAAAGATTCTCTTTAGGGGCTTTGAATCTGGAAACCATTTGACAATCAAGCCWGAAGATGCAATGGGGTGTGTTTTACGGGCCCCGTTAATATGTGCTGCAGAGGGGGTACTACAGTGTGGCCTCTTCCTTCACCCACCCATGCTATGTATTAATGGTCTGATAAAATTCACTCCAGAGTGCTTTATTGCCATGATAGAATTTAAGAAAAGAGGGAAAGGGATAGCAGTTTATTGTTCTAAGGGAAAGCCTGGTCAAGATGAGAAGACAAAAACAAATCATGAYAAATAAGCTCCCCTAACACACAGGAAATACCAAGCCTGCCACTTTGGGGTGGCCACCATGCTTAGCAGCAGGAGCTCTCTGCAAGGCATCAGCATGGCTATCTCTGCTTGCAATTCAGGCTAAATGCATCCAAAAATCATCAGCATCAAGGGCATGCTCAATGTCGCTTAGTGTTTTGCCTTGCATCATCTCTGAGTGCCACTTCTGTCTGACATGGACCATGGCAGGGAAGTATTTTCAAGGGCTTTTAATTGGTTGTTTTAGGACTAATCTGCTGCAAGGTATCGAGAAATCTCAGATTCTGCTCCAGCAAGGGCATGGGCAACAAGCAGACCTGATCTGGTTGAAGATATCCCTACTCACTGGAGGGGACTATAGTACTAGATGGTCTTTAAAGGTCCCTTCCAACCCAAACCATTCTATGAGTCTGTGATTCTATGGCTCTTTTTTGAGCTGCTTTCTGCCATGGACCAAAGGCCAAACTCCAGCTGGARTTTGCTGGGAGCAGCCTGTGTGCAAAGCATTTGAAGTTCATGCAATGTATCTGAGAGCTGTCCTACCAGTGAGGAGAGGATGGGTGAGGTGACTGGTTCCCCCACATATTAGGCTACTATACTACCCKCTCTTTGAGAGAGCCCAGCTCTGCCGGTGAAATCCGTATAGTGGTCCTGAATACGCTGTGGGTTTAGTTCATGATATGGACAGTGAAGTGGTAGCAGAAATAATAGATCAGGCTGAGGCTGCTAAATTCAGGTTCTCCAGAGCCCTTCTGGCATGGCTTTCAAACCCCATGTTTCTCCAGAATATTATTTCCGTGAAAAAAGTGAGAAGGGAGACACAAGCTTCTCCAATCCAGTTTACTCTGCTTTATGGCTCCTAAGGTACGTGGCTGCAGACTGTTACTCATCTCATAGTTGAGGAAAATTTTCTGTTTGGAAAGCTTTCAAAAACGTGCTGAAGCTGGTTCTTATACAGCCAGCAAAGGGAACCATCAGCACAAAACATGCCTGAAAAGAGAAATTGAAAACAGCCTTAGAAGAAAATGTGTATACATGTGGTATGACATTTATTTATTATCCTGTGCTGCAGAGCCCTTGCCCAAGCTGAGTTGAAAGCTTAATGAAAATGGTGGATTTTTCTAAGCTCTACCAGGATTTAGACCCTCCAGCAAATGTACAAACAAGGAACATTTCCAAAGTCTTCTACTAATGGTTATTCATAACTATTTTAGAGACCTGCTGTTTCATTTGACTGACAGCACCAAAGAGAAAAAGGATCTCAAATGTGGTCTTTCTTCTCCATGAGTTGCCTAACAGATGGACATAATGTAAAGCCCATTTTCTGCTCCTGCCACAGCTGGTTTGACATCTGTGTAATGGAGGAGAAGCAATGGGGATTTGTTTGGCTTGTGAGATTGCAGGTAATTGCGTTTGCTTCCAATTTCTCTGAGAAAGAAGGTGATGGACCAGGTCTTGCTATAGAAGAACAACCCATTTCACAGTTCCCGTTGGCACAAATTAGGAAAATTATGAAAAACACACTGAAGCCTGGCTTGAGAGAGGAACAGAGGTAAGGAGACACTGAATGCCAAGACCTGAAATCCCCACCATTGTCTATCTGAACATCTCTTGGAAAAATCTCTTAATTTCCCTGTACCTCCATCTCCTCCGATGACACACGGAAGATCACTCCTTGTCACCATCAGAGGAAGGCTGCAATTGATATTAACTAACCGGTAGTCTGGCATGAGGGAGACTTGATCCTGTCTCAGTACAGTAGGATGAACTGGGCAAAAGCTGATGTTTTCTCCATCTCTATCTTTTGTGTTAGTGCAAAAATATCTGGAGACGGAATATTTTCAAGATTAGGCCTTTCAGGGCAGCTCTAAGACACCTTGAAATGTTGCCATGGGTTTTCTTTTCACTCTCTGTGGGCATTTTGGCTTCTGAGGCTGGAAGTCCAGCATGTTTTGAATTGTTCAGGAGTTATTTCCAGAATTTTGTAAACATGATGATCCTGGTTTTGAGAATGGGCTCAAAATGCCCTCCAAAGATGCTGCATGACATACTCTGAATTCTAACCAAGATACTGGGACCTAGTTGCTCACCTCTGTATGATCAGAGCCTCAACACACTSGTTCCAGCAGTCTCTTTGTAAAAACTTTGTAGCAGCACAGCTCCCTACACGTTTTTGCTTTCCGCAGCCAAACCCAATGCCAGGAATACAAAGGGAGGATCTGCAGGTAACTGCTAAGGCCATCACATCCATAGTATCAGACTTTGGTGAGCCTGTGAATAATGACTATTTTGTGTCCTGATGTTCAGCCATTTCTGCTCTGCTACACTTTTGTGGTTGATGCCTTCTAGTGTATTTCTGCAGCACAAATGAAGTCTGTAATGTAGGAGATCCTTGCCCTTTCCTTTACCTGGCTCCTTACTTGTAGCTGGAAGTGCACGTAGACCCCTTGCAAGCCTTATATTTGCAGCTGAGGAACTTCTGCTATCACCAAAGGTTTAGCTTTGACTGACAAGCGAGAAGAACCATCTTCATGTGATGTGCCCCAAATGCCTACAAACAAATATTGGGTCCAGTCACCTCAAAGTCACTGAAGCCTCCTTCTTCCATGTACTTTTCTGCCTTTTCTCTGAGTTGTTGTCCCAAACACTGCTTCAAACACTATTGATGCCTAAAATAGGAGTACCTGAAATAGAGACTGAGTAAAATAAGTGAATAAAGGTAGGAATTTATTAAAGGCCTTCAATAAGTACACCTTGGGCAGTGCAGAGCCTGGCTAAGGCCAAAGCTTCAGCTAGGCTGGACCCAAGATGGGCTCCAATCACGAGTTTTCCCCCCAGATATAAGTTTGGTACATTTGCATATCAGATGTTARTTGTCCAATTATAGTTCCAGGTAATGAAGTAGTATTCCCCCATTCATCCCCCTCCCAATTCCCTTTGTTTATACTTAGGYCTAGGATGGTGACCTTGGTTCCCAGGCCTAGAAGAGAATGTTTTGTCTAACTGGAATGTGAAGAGAGCTTGCTTAGCACATAATACGGAGTTCAGAATTACACACCAGCACAGTGTAGGATTAGAAAAATCCAAAAGCTAATACTTAAGGCATCACTATCACCACAGAGAAGGGCAAAGTTGCTCTTTCTAGTCATCTTAACACATCTTTGGATCCAAAACTTCTGTCCTGGCCCTGGTTGCCAGCTCTCACTATGGCATGCCAAGCGCATCTCAGGGTGACAGCTCTGGAAAACCAAGGCAATAATTTCTCAGCCTCTTGCATTATTTTTGTCAAAAGGAATCAGCGGACGTCATGCATTTGCTTATTTATTATTTATTTATAATRAGAAAAAACCAAACAACCCTGCACAAGGGAGGTAGAACATTTGAAATGCATTTCACAGAGGTTTCCTTCCTTGCCCTTGACTCCACCCTAGGAGAATGCTTGGCTGATATGATGTGAATGCAAGATTTTATTAAAAATAAACCAGCATTATAGGAAAGGAAGCTATGAGTTGTTGTTAATGGCAAACAAACCAACCTGAGCATTAGGCAATATAAATATAATCTACATGATGATTCACATATGTTTTCTGTCTATCTGCTATAAACTTCCACAGCCCATGCAGGGTATAAAGCAACACATTTTTTTCTGTTTATATGCGCAAATGTTTGGGTTCCCTTCCCTTCCCTTCCCTTCCCTTCCCTTCCCTTCCCTTCCCTTCCCTTCCCTTCCCTTCCCTTCCCTTCCCTTCCCTTCCCTTCCCTTCCNCCCTTCCCTTCCCTTCCCTTCCCTTCCCTTCCCTTCCCTTCCCTTCCCTTCCCTTCCCTTCCCTTCCCTTCCCTTCCTTTCCCTTCCTTTCCCTTTCCTTATTGCCAAATCAGATGTCGTCCTGTGATTTTCAGTAGATATTTCCATTATTCAATCCAACCTGCTAGGTTGTCAGGCCTAATCCATCAGCGCCATGAATTGTGCTTGAGGTTTCAGATTAGCACAACCTTTTCTCAGGCTTTCTGTAAGAAAAGTACAAATATAAAATAATATAGCCATGGTTTATACAGGAATGTTCTATGGCCTGTCACTTTGTGCTTACATACCTCCAGTTTGATCAAACCTCTGGCATTTGTGCCTTGGAGATATCAGTGCTCCATGATCCAGTGTTCCTTATCGAATGGAGTTTCAGACAGGGCTTCACAAGCTATCTAAATTGGGAAAGATTAATTCCGCTTGATCCAGACCACAGTTGTTTCAAAGGACTTAGGAGCATTAGCCTTCCTGGCCAGTGTCTGTGCAGGTGGCGGAGCTGGAAGCAGGAGCAATGTCATCAAAATGCCATGCCTGAATCAAGCTCTGAATGGCCAAAGCCTTCAGTCATGAGGTCAAGCCATGGTTGTCTGTGCTGCCTGCTTTTCCCAATGCAAAGCAGAAATAGCTTGAGTCACAGCAGCCCAAAATGAAGCTTTTCACTTCATAATTGACCGCCCTAGAGAAGCAGTTATCAGCTGAGACCATACTAATTAATACTGTAAAGATGCTTTGCCATCATTTGAAGCCATTGTCTGGCCATCAGGTGTTTCCAAAACCTGTGAATGTTCTAAACATTCCTAACTGTGTTGGGGCCAGATTTTCTGACGTCAGCCTTAGTACATCAAATCTCTGAAGAAATTGGAGACTCCATAAGAATGTTGAAATACTTCTCCTCAGCTGCAATCCAGCAAAGACAATCCATCATGGTACTCCAGAGGTATCTGTTGAATACTGTTGGAGATGCTAGTTTTGCCTCTTCTGAATAGAAGGTAAAATCAATGTGTGGACCAAGCTTGATTAATGACTTGGATGAAGGAGCAGATACCTCCTCATCACATTCACTGATGACACAAAGCTGGGAGGAGTGGTTGGCACTCCAGAGCACTGTGCAGCTCTTCAGAAGGACCTTGACAGGTTGGATAGTTGGGCAGAGAGGGACCTTCAGAGCTGGGCAGAGAGGAAATTCAAAAAGGGCAAATGCAGTGTCCTGCAACCGGGGAGGAATCATCCCATACTGAGGACTGACCTGCTGGAGAGCAGCTCTGCGGAGAAGGACCTGGGGGTCCTGGTGGACAACAAGCTGTCCCTGAGCCAGCAGTGCCCTGGGGACCAAGGAGGCCAATGGGATCCTGGGGTGCATTGGGAAGAACATTGTCAGCAGGTCGAGGGAAGTGGTCCTGTCCCTCTACTCAGCACTGGTGAGGCACATCTGGAGTGCTGTGTCCGGTTCTGAGCTCCTGAGGACAAGAGAGACATGGAGCTCCTGGAACAGGTCCAGCAGAGGCTGTGGAGATCATGAAAGGACTGGAGCATCTCTCTGACAAGGAAAAGATGAGGGAGCTGGGACTGCTCAGCCTCGAGAAGAGATGGCTGAGAGGGGATCTCATCAATGTCTGTCAGTGTCTGCAGGGAGGGGTCAGAGCACAGACCAGGCTCTGCTCCGTGTTGCCAAGCAAGAGGTCACAGGCAGAAACTGATGCCCAGGAAGTCTCACCTGGACATGAGGAAGAACTTCTTTCCTATGCAGTGACCGCACACTGGAACAGATCATCCAGAGAGGGTGTGGAGTCTCCTTCACTGGAGATGATCCAGAACCGTCTGGATGCAATTCTATGCCATGTGCTCTGGGATGACCCTGCTTGATCAGGGAGGTGGGACCAGATAACCCACTGTGGTCCTTTCCAACCTGAACTGTCCTGTGATTCTGTGATTAAAACACGGTATGAAATGTACTAAATGCTAGTGTGTCCTAAGGGAAAAACACCATCTCTGTGGGAATACATCTTACCTGACTTTGGCAACGGGATAAATCTCAAATAAATGCAAATATTTTCAGTGTACTCTTCCCTCAGTTGAACATACAGATTTTTATGAGAGTAAATGGAGATCTAGTCAGTACCGAGAATGAAGAGCATTACTAAATTAAGTCAATAAGGTAAATAAGAAAGATGATGTTAAAAATCTGTAACTTGGCTGAGTTGCCCCCTAAAACTCCATTGGTTGTATTGATTTTGCACCATTGACTTGAATGGAACTTTGGTTTCTGTCTCAGAGGAAAGCATGCACTTTTTAAATATAAAATACATTTTAAAAATCCGACCCTATATGTTTATATTGCAAGTAATTGTATGTTTGGACTCTCTGCAGTCAACAGAGGGAAGCAGGGGTTTTCAGGATACGATTAATCTTATCTCAAGTAGATAAGACTAAATGGTCTGTGCGCTACATGTGGCCAGTTCTCTCCTTTGACTGAAATGAGAGCTCAGGGCATCCAGATGGGATGGTGACCTCTACACTGCAGACATCCAAACACAGATGAGATGAATCTTACTCAATCTCTTCAAGTTTTTCACTAAATTTCATTCTGTACTTGCATTCCTTCCAGAAAACTGCTGTGTTACTGGCATGGCTTGGCTACCGCCCTCTTCCCCAAATGAGTTACCAAAGAAAACCAGCAACTGCAGTCTGAGTGTTGAAGCACCTCAGCATATATAATGTGGCATGAATTTAAGTTATTAGACAACATCTCTAGGATCCACCTCAGTTTGTCTTGACAGGTCTTTTCGACTTTCAACACCAACATTTCCAGGATCACGTCTCCTTGACCTCATCATCCAAAAGAATTTGCCAGTTTCCTTTACTYGTTATTTGGCGTTGGGGGAGATTAATAAAATAATGATAATAATGGGCATTCCTGTACGAGCATCTGTATGTGTGTGTATGAGTGTTTGTATCACTGAAAGACATGGTAGGTGAAGATGTTTCGCATGCCAGATTTGGTTTCTTTTGAGTTGTTTGGGCTTGGCAGTAATAATTACAGAAATCTTTGGTTTCAGCTTACAGAAGGGGTGTGAACAGGAAGGAAGGAAACAGAACTCATACTAATAAGAAAATTAGCTTGTTTTATATTACATGATATTAAGAACTACAGCCAGTTTTGTCAACAATGACCTGCAGTTATAACTTAATTTCTGTTTAATTTTTTCTTTCTTTTCTTTTTTTCTGTTTTTACATTTTAGGCACTAAACCTGAGTTTCTCAAAGAGTATGGAGACTAAAGTCCTTACATGTGGCGGATGAGAAAGGTGAGCTTTCTACTCTATGCAGGAGAGAGAAAGTGGTATTTAAGCTTCAGGTCTCTGAATTTGGGCCATGGCTACTGTATTGGATTTGCATGGCCTGGTTTTTGGTAGTGGGGCGGGGCACAGAGGTGGCTTCTTTGAGATACTGCTAGAAGCTTCCACCATGTCCGGCAGAGCCAATCCTTGGTGGCTGCAAAGATGGACATGCCTCTGGCCAAGGCTGGGTCAATTAGAGGTGGTGGTAATGCCTCTGTGATAACATATTAAAGAAGAAATCAAAACAAAGGTTGGGGCGCAGTTTTAATTTCAGCCAGAGAAGAGCGGAGTGAGAACATGTGAGGAGAACAACTAGGCAGACACCAAGATCAGTGAAGAAGGAGGCGCTCCAGGCATCGGAGCCGAGATTTCTCTGCAGCCATGGTGCAGCCCATGGTGCAGCCCATGGTGCAGCCCATGGTGAAGCAGCTGTCCCCCTGAAGCCCATGGAGATCCACGGGGATGCAGAGATCCACCTGCAGCCCATGGAGGAGCCCCACGCTGGAACAGGTGGATACCTGGAAAGAAGCTCTGATCCTGTGGGAGACCCGTGGAGAGAGGGGCCTATGCTGGACCAACCTGTCCTTGAAGGACTGCACCCCGTGACAGTGACCCATGCTGCAGCAGTTTGAGGGGTGCTGTTGCCTGTGGGATGGGCTCAAGTCGCAGCAGTTCAGAGAGAGCTGCTGCTCGTGAGATGGAGCCACATCAGAGAAGTTTGTGGAGAACTGTCTCTCGTGGGAGGGACCCCCCAGTGCAGCAGGGGAATACCTCCTCTTCCTGAGCTGTGGGAGAAGTTTATCACCCCTCAGGTGACAAACTGACCATAACCCCTATTCCCTGYCTCCCTGCACCTCTGGGGTAGGAAGTAAAGCTGGGAAGCAGGGAAGGGTGGGGGGAAGTTGTTTTTAAGGGCTTATTTTACTTATCATTATCCTGCTCTGATTTTATTAGTAATAAATTTACTTGATATCTCTAAGTTGAGCCTGTTTTGCCTGTGGTGGTATTTGGTGAGTGATTTCTCCCTGTCCATATCTCAATGCGGGAACCTGTAGTGGGTGGTTCCCCTGATGTGGCAATGGCCACTATAGTAGATCCTGCCTCCGATCTAGATCCCTCCCTCTTGGAGGAGGGGTCGGAGGACGGGACTAGTGTTTAGGGCACACCTCCTCTCTCTCTCTCTCCATCGTTCCAGCCGAGGTTGTCAGTTAAGCCTGTGTTCCACCCTTTGGTCTGGAAAGTTCTGTCTCATTTGGTTGTTGATTGGTTACCATACTTTGTACCCTCCCCTCAGTTACGCTGATTTGTTGTTGGACCCTCAGATCCTCCCATATGCCCTTCCCCCATTGGCTGTACACCCTTGCTCCTCCCTCTTTTCCCCTCCCTTTTAAACTGGTGCTCCCCTGAGCTCTGGGGGGGATTGCCCCCTCAGAGCTTTCCTGCCCGTTGTCCTATTCCCCAATAAAGGAGAGCTTCACGGAGACCCCACTCCCGAACCCTTTGTCTCTCGCTTGGTTCCTGTGTTTCATCTGCGTCTCACCTGTGCCTCACCTTGAGCGGGCACATTCGGGGTGAGTCACTCACCCATTGTTTGGAGCGGCACCAGGCCCTCAGATGCAGGTGCCAGCGTCGAGGCTCGAGTCCAGCCAGGTGCAAGGACTACTACAAGTGGCGCACAAACAGGGACAAGAGGACTGACGGAGAAATCTAAAGGGACTCTGTTTACCTGTGGAACCCAGAAGACTGGTTTGGTGCCATTCACTCCCAGAGAGCAGCACGCCCTTGTTGTAGAGGGTGGTGCTCCCGGGGCGGATTCCTACAATCAACATTGTCGGCGGAGAGCCGGCGGTGAAGATCGGAATCCAGAAAGCGGGAGGACCTCGGCGTGGAAGCTTGTGTTGAGAGGGCCGCGAGGAAGAGGTAAGGAAAACCCTTCCACACACACATAGAAAAGATAGGGCCCAAAGGGAGAAAAACTGGGATTTGGAATCCCGGAGAATTGAAATAATAAAATTTACTGCTCCTCTCCATTTTAGTTAAGTTCTTCCTTTTGCAAGCGTCGAGGGTGGGTTTGCTCTTGCTTCAACATGGATAATAAATGGTCAGCAGAGCAAAGGGAGTTATATGTCCAAGTTTGGAACCCCTTAGAAACAAATAAGATTAAATTCTCAAAAAGTCTCCTTAAGAAGTTTATAGGGTGGATTTTCAAGGAATTTAAAGATGTGTCCCTTGAGGACGCCAAAACACTAAAATTCTGGGAAAAAATTGAAAGGAGGCTTATAAATTCTCAAAGCAGAGGTGACCAGTCAGTGACACAGTATTTCTCACTCCTGGCTGTGATTAAAAGGGTAATAGAAATAGAAAAAAGACAAAAGAGAAAAGCAAAAATCTCAGTTTCTACCCCATCCCCGTTATCCGTTCCCCATACTACCCCTTCCCCAAAACCTTTATGCGGGAACAAAGATGCCGTAAAAGGTCCAAGGACTCAGGGTCGCTGCCTGCCCCCTGACCTCTCTGCTCCTTCCAACCTGGCAAGGGAAAGACAGGCGCTGTCTACCCCAAGCACCCCTAAGAAAACTATTCCTAATCCCTCTTCCCCAGTTGTAAAACCCAAAGTTCGGTTTTCACGTGCTCCTCGAGATACCCAAAATGGTGGCGGTAGCCAGATTAGCCTGCAAGATGGCGCTGACCGCGTGGCTCCCATTCCCCAACATTCTTCATCCCGGCATTCCGTTTCCCGCCTCGAAGGAGGCTCCTCCCCTTCCCTTAGTGATGTCAACCTTGCCCCTCCTACCTATTTCCCTAATCCAACCCAGTGGGCGGTCTCAGGAACGGTGGGCGGTCCCTTACCCAACAACCCCTTCCTCCTCCCAAACCCTGCTCCTTCCCTAAACTCCACCCCCTTGCCTATGTCTTCCGGGTCCACCCCCTTGTTCCTGACTTCCAGTTCCCAGGCCCCTGGCTCCACCCCTTCTGCCCCTAACCCCTTCTATGAGGGCGGTGCTTCTGGTTCTCATGGTCCCCCTTCCAGTTCCTACACCCTCCTACCCGGAAGTGAGGCCGAAAAGCAGGCCTTCTCGGAAAGCCTCGATCTCCCATTTGCTGCACCGGTCGCGTATACTAACAGATTAAACCCCACTTGGGAGCCGGTTAATCTAAACAACATTCGGGAGTTAATGAAAGCTCAAAAGGAGTTTTCCAGAGAGAGTGAATATTATAAAAGCATGGTGCATGCAACTTTTACTACTAACATCCTAGTCCCAGAAGATATTAAGAGGATTGCCTCATGCCTTTTATTGGCCACAGAATACAAGGTGTGGGAGAGAGGATGGAAGAGGCAAGTTAAGGAAATGCTCCCTATACTCCCAAGTCCATCTGCGGGGTTGCAGCTCTCTTTGGATCTGTTAGTGGGGGAGGGAGATTTCACCAAACCCCAAGTGCAAGCGGATAGAATTCCCCAAGATGCGCTGGTCGCGATAGCAGGTGCAGCGGAAAGGATGCTGTTAGGGATGCCATCTTTAGATATTCCCATGGTATCATACACCAACATCTATCAGGGCCCATATGAGCCTTTTATATCATTTGTGGATAAATTACAACATGTCATGGAAAAGCAAATAGATGACCCCTCGGTGAGACAAAAACTGTTGGTGGAACTAGCAAAAACTAGATCAAACGATACCTGTAGGGACATTACTGTTTCCTTGCCCCATGATCCTCCCCCTACCGTCAACCAGATGGCAGAGGCCTGTTGGAGGAGGATAAGCGTCAGGCCTCCCTCTCGGAAACCAGCCCAGGAGCCTTTGGTCAGCGCAATAGACAGGTGGGAGGTCACCTGTTTCAAGTGTGGGAAGAGAGGGCATTTTTCTAGAGACTGCAAGTCAAGGCCGAACCCTCGTAACTCTAATTCCCGAAACCCCAGGAATTTTCCACAGTCAATGCCTTCCTCTACTACCCCTGCTCCTGTTGCGTCCTTTCCCTCTGCCCCTATCCCCTCTGCCCTTCCTGTCCCACATCTGAATGCGGAAAACTAGATGAGCGGCATGATGAGGCAGACGCACGCCGTGAGGAGAAGAGGATGTCCACCACACCAACCAACTCTACAAGTTCTTCAATGGCTGTGACAATAAAACCTCATCACTTTACAGGATTGGACTTTGAAATTATTCCGTTAAAGACTTCCATTAAAAATAAGTTTGTGCTTGCGTTGCCCGACACCCATGGTCCCAGGGAGTTGGAGATAGTCCCCTACTTTGTCAAAACAGATGAGGATGGGTTGTTTCCACGGAAGTTGGCGTGTTCAAACCCGCCGTTTTATCTCTCTGAGAATCAGGTCATCGTGAGGGTAATAGAATGCTCATCCCAAGACATGTCCTCAGTAATACCGGTTGTCTTCTGGACTGAAGAGATCGGAAGCGACAGATCGGTCATCAGTTGCCAACTCTCGAGCCAAGGCTCGGACATCTCCTTAACGGGGATGTTGGACACGGGGGCAGACATGACGGTCATGTCATTGTTTAATTGGCCGTCATCGTGGGAAAAGCAATCTGTAGTGGGTGCTATCCATGGTGTGGGTGGATATCTTCTGGCTGAGAGAAGCAAACATGTCATTCAAATAGAGGGACTCAATGGGCACATCACTTCAGTGTGTTCCTTTGTCATCAACTCGGGATTTAATCTGTGCGGCAGGGACGTCATGTCGCAATGGGGCACCCAAATTGAATTGGCTCTGAAGGTTTGGGACTTTTAGTCGGGGCCGCTGTGGAGCGCCCAACTCAACCCCTTAACTGGACTACTGACAACCCCGGTTTGGGTTGATCAGTGGCCCCTCTTCGGTGACAAATTGAAGGTGCTCAACAAGCTCATGGATGAGCAACTGGAGAAGGGGAATATCGTTCCCTCAACCAGCCCCTGGAATTCTCCACTTTTCGTTATTCGAAAGCTGGGGAAGGACAGGTGGAGGCTCCTCCATGACCTCCGCGAAATTAATACGGTCATTGTTGACATGGGACCTCTGCAACACGGATTACCATCTCCCTCCATGCTTCCCCAGAACTGGAAGATAGCAGTAATTGATATCAAGGACTGCTTCTTCCAGATCCCCCTCCACCCGGACGACGCTCCTAGATTCGCTTTTTCAGTTCCAGCCATCAACTGAAGAGAGCCCAACCGATGCTTCCATTGGCGGGTGCTCCCTCAGGGGATGAAAAACTCTCCCACCATCTGCCAATGGTATGTTGCTCGGATTCTGTCTCCGGTCCGGACTCTGGTGGCTGATGTGATCAACGTCCATTATATGGATGACATACTGGTCTGCGCCTCCACTCAAAGTTATCTGGAGTGGACCCTCTCCAAGGTTGTGGGGGCCTTGGAGAGTTAGGGATTTGAAATACAGGACTCCAAAGTCCAGAAGATGGCACCTTGAACATTTCTGGGAATGAAGATTCGTAAAAGTACCATCGATCCCCAGCAAATTCGTATAATTGACTCCCCAAAAAATTTACACGAATTACAAAAATTATGCGGTGCAATAAATTGGATTAGGCCTTATTTGGGGATTCCCTCAGAGGACCTGGCCCCCTTATATAATCCCCTTAAGGGAGATACAGATCTCACGGCACCCAGGACATTAACTCCTGAGGCAAAGGAGGCTATTAACACCGTTCAGAAGGCACTAGAAAACAAACAGACTCACCGATTCGACTCTAAATTGCCATTCCAATTGGCAATCCTTGGAAAAATGCCCCATTTCTGTGGGTTACTCCATCAGTGGGATGAGACCCAGAAAGATCCTCTGTTAATCATCGAATGGGTCTTTCTTTCACATTGTCCCACTAAGGTCATTATGACGCAACAGGAATGAATGGCGCAAGTCATTCGTAAAGCAAGGTCCCGTCTAGCCACCCTAGCAGGGTGCGATTTTACATGCATCTACCTTCCTCAGATTACAATTGGCTCCCTCAAGTTTGTGTTACAAAATAATGCTGAACTCTAGTACGCACTGGATTCCTATTCCGGACAAGTATCAATCCATTATCCAAACCACAAAATGTTTAATTTGCAGCTCAAAATTGTTCCGAAGTTGGTTCTGAGTAGAGAACCTCTCAAAGCCTTGACCATTTTCACAGATGGCTCTGGTCCTTCGGGCAAGTCTGTCATCAACTGGTTGAATCCTACCACGCAGCAGTGGGAATCTGACGTGGAAATTGTTAAAGGATCACCACAGGTGGCAGAGCTGGCAGCTGTTGTCAGGGCATTTGACAAGTTCCGAGAACCATTTAATTTGGTAACCGATTCTGCTTACGTTGCCGGAATAGTTTCCAGGGCGGAGGGCGCTTGGCTGTCGGAGTCCAGCAACCCCAAAATACATATCTTGCTTTCAAGGCTGGTTCAGCTTATATCCCACTGAAAGCAAACGTACTTTGTAATGCATGTAAGATCTCACACTGACCTTCCAGGTTTTATCACGGAAGGGAATAGGAGGGCAGATGCTTTGGCTGCGCCGGTGCATGTTGCCAGCTTGCCTGATGTCTTCCAGCAGGCTAAGCTGAGCCATGCATTATTCCATCAAAATGTTCCTCCCCTCGTCCATGTGTTCGATCTAAAAAGGGACCAAGCGAGGGCTATAGTTGCAGCCTGTCCCAGCTGTCAACCCCTCCTGCTCCCTTCCCTAGGGTTGGGAGTTAACCCCGGAGGGCTTTGCAGCGGGGAGCTATGGCAGATGGACGTGACTCATATCGCTGAATTTGGCCGACTAAAATATGTACCCGTCTGTGTTGATACGTTTTCTGGTGCTGTCTTCGCCTCTGCGCACTCGGGAGAAAAGGCAAAGGATGTAATCTCCCATCTTATTCAAGCCTTTGCAGTCCTAGGTATCCCCAAAGAGATTAAAACGGATAACGCTCCAGCTTATATCTTGGCGTGGTTGCGGAAATTTTTCCAGGAGTGGGGAATCTCCCATGTCACCGGGATACCTCACTCTGCTACGGGTCAGGCCCTAGTGAAAAGGACCCATCAAACACTCAAGCGGATGCTTCTTCAGCAAAAGGGGGGAGTTGGGGTGGAGACATCCACGGTTCACCTTGTGAGGGCTCTCTTCACCCTCAATTTCCTCAACTGCTCGGATAAGGAATCGGACCCTCCGGTACTCCGTCATTTCCATAATAGTACACGAGCGAGGCTGAAGGAGCACCCCCTTGTTTTGATAAAGGAGCCTAACACTCTTAAGATCACAGGCCCCTTTCCCCTAGTTACCTGGGGGAGAGGGTATGGGTGTGTTTCCACTCCCAAGGGGCCAAGGTGGATACCGGGCAAATTCATCAAGCCTTTCATAAAAGACCAAGCAAGGGTGCGAACAAAGACCACCAAAGATGTCCAGGACACTGCCTGGAGGCGAAAAAAGAAGGAAGAGGTCAACGACAAAGAAGAAGACCAGCAGGAAGAAGTCMKGCCAGATYYCAAYGACSTCCARYCTARMCYTAGTYCTCTGCGTTCTCCTTCCTTAAGTCCTTCCCTAGCCCATACCTTTTTCGTGGCCCTTCCCTGACCCTGTGCACCTATATACCCCTGCTCTCATATAAGTTATTGATATGTTTTGGTATGTTTCAGTTACAAGATGATCCCTCCCACATTCCAAGCCCTGCTACTCCTGTGCCTAATTGCCACCTTCGAGCCAGCCGCCCCATGGATCGTGCAGCAGCCAAAGAAAAACATCTGGGTCACCCTTGCTCACGCGCTGAAACAGGATCAAATGTGCCTGTCGTCAGCAGCAGTGCAAGACCCGTTGTCGACATGTCTGGTGGGAATACCTTTGAGACCCACGGAATATCCCAAAAGTTTGTTAGACCTTCAAAAGGATGTAAACTCAGGCAAAACGTTAAGATTAAGTGTGCCCGGAACTAATTATAATTCCCCCAGTGGGGAAGCCCTTCGTCTCCCAGTTACCAATCCCCTGGCCTTGTGGAGGGCGTGGATCACTAAATTACCTAAATTGAGTCATGAACCCCAAGAGTTTGAACTAATTGGCTCTTCCCATTCCCATCTTTGCGTTCGTTTTAATTTTAACCCTGATGGCTATTATCACGACAAAAAGATTTACCAACATGTGAAGCCTTATAGGGAGACCATTGCCTCAAATTGGTGCTGTACATTGGATAATGTAAATATGCCCTCCACAAGGGATGAGTATTACCCAAACCCCCTCAAATTKGATAAAGGAATTTTCCTCATTTGCAGCAATCGAGCATGGGCAGGTATTCCCTCTCAGCTTGTGGGAGGTCCTTGCACCCTGGGGCGTCTATCCCTGTTCTCGTCCAGCATGACCCAAATTCCATTTTGGTGCAAATCAAAATTGAGAAAAAGGGGTGCAGAACAATTGGCTGAAGACTGTGATCCCAACATCTATCATTGGTCGAGATCAAAAAGAGTCGCAGTATCCATTTTTCTTCCATGGGTAGCTGCGGCAAAGGCCCTAGGTGAGCTGGGCCACTTAGAATGTTGGGTGATGAGACAGGCGAACTTAACCTCTAGAGCCCTGAGCGACCTCCTAGAAGAGGAGGAAGCAACCAGGCGGGCCACCCTCCAAAACTGGGCGGCCATCGACTTTCTGCTGTTAGCACACGGGCACAGCTGCAAAGATTTCAGGGGAATGTGCTGCTTTAATCTATCATCAAAATCCGAAAGCATCCATGCAGCACTTAAGAAGATGAGGGCCCTAATTAAGGACATGACATCTGAGACTAAAGATTGGATGCAGGAAGTCCGCAACTCTACGATCCAAAAGGTTACTCATCTCGCTGGGGTGGCAGCGAAGGCGTCAGGAGGATGGCTGAAACACCTATTGCATGAAGCTGGCCTGATGGAATGGGGGGCGTCTGTCACCCGGGACATGGGTTTGGTTCTTTTGCTGATTTTTTCACTTTCACTTGCATTGTTCTTAGTCAGACACTTGGTTTACCTCCATTTGCTAAAATTAATTAATAAAAACAGGGGAGGTGTGGTGGGTGGTTCCCCTGATGTGGCAATGGCCACTATAGTAGATCCTGCCTCCGATCTAGATCCCTCCCTCTCGGAGGAGGGGTCGGAGGATGGGACTAGTGTTTAGGGCACACCTCCTCTCTCTCTCTCTCCATCGTTCCAGCCGAGGTTGTCAGTTAAGCCTGTGTTCCACCCTTTGGTCTGGAAAGTTCTGTCTCATTTGGTTGTTGATTGGTTACCATACTTTGTACCCTCCCCTCAGTTACGCTGATTTGTTGTTGGACCCTCAGATCCTCTCATATGCCCTTCCCCCATTGGCTGTACACCCTTGCTCCTCCCTCTTTTCCCCTCCCTTTTAAACTGGTGCTCCCCTGAGCTCTGGGGGGGATTGCCCCCTCAGAGCTTTCCCGTCCGGAACCCTCATCCTATTCCCCAATACAGGAGAGCTTCACGGAGACCCCACTCCCGAACCCTTTGTCTCTCGCTTGGTTCCTGTGTTTCATCTGTGTCTCACCTGTGCCTCACCTTGAGTGGGCACATTCGGGGTGAGTCACTCACCCATTGTTTGGAGCGGCACCAGGCCCTCAGACGCGGGTGCCAGCATCGAGGCTCGAGTCCAGCCAGGCGCAAGGAACCCAACTACTACAGGAACCCTTCATTATATTTTCTTTCCTCTGTCCAGCTGCAGAGGAGAGTGCGTGAGCGGCTTTGGTGGGTGCCTGGAACCCAGCCTGGGTCAACTCATGACAGTTACTTTTGAAATGGAGAAATCAGCAGATGACTTTGAAGTATCAGAGGAATGCAGTTCTGGAAGCCTGGAGGAATGAGGAACATGGACATATAGAACAGCAAATAACCAACTTTAGCTTTGGTGCCCCTTGTCCCACAAAAGTTGTGCTGTGGATCAGCACCAGATCTAGAAATGAAGCTGCTGCTCTCTAGGCAGCCCATATGGGTGTATTACCTCAAAATAAAATAATGACATTGAGCAATTCATGTGACAGGACTGCCCGCAAGCACTAGTGCTGGAAACCCTTCCTCTCAAGCAAAGTTGTCAGGGAAAAAAGCCCAACCAAAACCAACCAAAACCAAACAAAATCAAAACAAAAACCCCAAACCATTGAAGCACAGATGAGTGAGTAGAAGAAAGAATGAAGCACAGCTTGCACTAAGAATTTGCACCACTGAACATGCCATCCCTGTTGTTTCCTGAACTTGGGCACATGGTGCATGTACTAATCATTATCATCATCATCACCATTATCTCATCACCTCTTTTCTCTCTCCCCATCCCCAATTATAAACTTGGAACTTTTGTGAGAAAAAGAGTCTCCTGAATCAAGCTAAGGGATAGGGTTGAAAAGCAAAAAGTTTCAAGGCCGAAATGAAGAGAAAACAGCACTGGAAAACAAGAAGGATAATTGTGCAGTGCAGCTTAGAAATCAGCATGTTTTTGCTTCCCCCAGTCTTGTAAGGCAAAGATTTTACATGTTCGTCACCAGAGCTCGACTGAAGTTAAACCAAGTGCAGCTGAGGCTGAATAGTTGTGAGAAAAGCAAGCAGAATGATCAAAGGATATGCGCACATCTCTGTGTGTGTGCTAGGTCTGTTACCCCTTGTGGTAGTTTGACCCAGTGTGGAGAAAATCTGATTGGTTAAAACATGTGATGGACAGTTGTTTAAGCCATTGATGTTTAGGAACGCCTCTGTGGAGATATGTTTGAGAAAACCACCTAGGAAATACATGCCCTCTTGTTCCCCTGCCGCACCCACGACAGGAGGGTCCCTTGGGACCAGGCCCCTGGCCTGGCATGTTGGGAGCTGGCTCTGCTCTGTCTAGCCCTGAGAGAGGGCTAGCCTGTTGCCATCTGGCCCATGGAGGGGCTGAGCCAGCAAGCTGCCAGAGCCAAGACTGCCAAAGGAGATAGAGAACTGCACCCCGCCCCTTTCCTCCCCTGGAGATAGACGAGGTGAGATCAAAGAGAGAAGGACCTGGGAGCTGAAGTTGATGCTGCGGCTATTTGCTAATTGCAGTAATAAAACTGCTGTAAACTGCTGTGAGCCTCCAGCTCGAATGGCGTGGCTCGGGGGGAGAGACAGCCCCTCCCTTTCGCTGATACTGATCAGAAATGCAGCCGTATGACCAAGAGGGAGAGAACAGGCAAGTATTACCCAATGCGGACTCCATAAATTCTCCGGCAGGCATTTTCTGCAAATATTAACTTCTCTTCCAAGTCAGAGAGAAAGGAAAGCAAGTCATGTGAAGAAAAAAACCATGGCAACAGACCATTTGAGCAAGAAGAAGGAGGGAACAACAGAGGAGACTCCATCTTGCCATCGGGCCTGACTCCTTTCTGTAAGCCATGGTGAGACTGCATGTGCTGGTTTGACTGTAAACCAGCAGGGGAAATTAACCCYACACAAAATACCTCGAGACATTTTAGGTCAAAATTACAATTTTAATAAAAAAGGGTTAAAATAAATGCAGTAATACTGAACGACTGGCTTAAACAAACCGACAGAGTCACGGTACAACCTGATACCCTGTTGACCTGGGTGGTAGCTGTGTAGTCCAGTGAGGCACTGGTTCTGCAGAAAGGCCTGGTAGTCCAGTCCCGGTAGTGGAGTGGAGTAGCTGAGTCCAATTCCGAGGAGTGGAGTGGAGTAGCTAGCTGAATCCAATTCCGAGGAGTGGAGTCCAGTCAAGTTGAGAGTCCTGTCGAGAGTGGAGTCCTGAGAGTGGAGTCCCATCGAGTCGAGGGTGTTTTCTCCCATCCTAAACCCTTGTTTTATGTTGTGTTCCTTGGCTGGCACCAAGAGGGGCAGAGACTTTCACAATGGAAGAGGATCTTCCTGATGTTCTATTGGTTGCTTCGGTAATGAGCTTGGATGAGCCCTAGGGTCCTCTGATGATCCAAGATGGGGCTATTAGTCAAGCTGGGTGGTGCTAATGGGCCATTAGCTGAGATCAGATAATCAGGATGGGTGGTGCTTCCTGTCGGCTGGAGTGCTTATCTCAGTTGAGATAAGGAGTCCCTCCGGGACCAGGTGTGTAACTATGAATTTATCCAGCTTTTGTGGGTGGTAATAGAATATATGACTAACCCAGGACACTGTAATATAACCAAACTATCTTTACTCTGTAATTCACAAAATACAAATATGGGGGGATCTGGAATTCACACAGCCTGAGAATAAGAACACTTTATGTTGTGAGCAGATGAAATTGCAGTTTCTGGCGATTATGAATGAGAGAGAGAGAGAGACTTTACCTGTACCTTTAGGCTTGAATGACTTGTCCTGAAAGAGCTTAACCCCATTGGACTTTTCTGGTGACCCACGGACCACAGGTGTATTGTGGAAGAGAGAATTCACCACTGCAAAATCTGGGTGGGCTGTGGTGTTTTCCTGAAGGTTTGGAACCATGCTGAAGACACTCTGTAGAGAGTTATCTTCCGTGGGGTGGATCCCACGGCATGACAGAAAGAACTCTCTTTCCCATAAAGTGGCAATAAGAACTCTTAATCAAAAGGATCAGAATCCCATATTTTATGTCCTTTGCATGATCAGTGAGAAAGGTTGGGAGGTATTGGGAAGAGAAGAATATCTGTACATTACGCCTTAATATTTTTATTATTATTCTTCTTTCTATTCTTAGTAGTGTTAGTGAATAAAACCATTTTACCATTTTTCAAGCTTGCGGCCTGTTTCTGCCGTCTTATATCCTCTTAAGAATATAATCATGGGGGTCTGGGGGTTTCTCCAGGCTAACCTGTGACACCCCTCCAGCCATGGATTTGTAGGTGGGAGGAGTTATGTGTGTCTATGCAGCACCTACTGCAGTGGCTCCCTACTTCTTCCTTGCACCCTTGATCACTGCTGCAATGTGACTATTTATGATTTAGGAGGCAGCATCCCATGGAAATATTGGTCTGAGTCTCTTGTCTGTGGATGTTGTAACTTAACCCCATATCTTCCACCCTGAATTGGAGATTCAATTACTCAAATTTCCCAGCTGAGAAGGTCATAGAGCCATAGAATCATCGAATCATTTAGGCTGGAAAAGCCCTCTAAGAACATCAAGTCCAACCATTCCCCCAGCACTGCCAAGGCCACCACTAAACCATGTCCCCAAGTGCCACACCAACATGGCTTTTAAATCCCTCCAGGTATGCGGACTTCACCACGGCCTCTGACCAGCCTGTGTCAGGGCTGGACAACCCTTTTGGAAAAGAATTTTTTCCTAGTCTCCAATTCAAACCTCACTGGCAGAATTTGAGGCTCTTTCCTCTCGTCGTTTCTCTTGTTGCCTGGGAGTAGAGCCCGAGCCCCAGCTGGCTGCACCCTCCTGTCAGGGAGTTGTAGAGAGCAAGAAGGTCCCCCCTGAGCCTTCTTTTCTCCAGACTGAGCCTCCCCAGCTTCCTCAGCTGCTCCTGGTCCTCCAAACCCTTCCCCAGCTCTGTTCCCTTCTCTGGACATGCTCCAGCTCCTCAATGTCTTTCTTGTCATGAAGGGCCCAGAATTGCCCCCAGGACTGGAGGTGCCTCTGCAGTGCTTAGCGTACGGGGACAGTCATTGCCTTGAGCCTGCTGCCACACCATTGCTGGTACAGGCCAGGTGCTCTTGGCCTTCTTGCCCACCTGGGCACACCTAGGCTTGATTTCAATCTGTCAATCAGCACCCCCAGGGCCTTTTCCACTGTGGCAAATTTCAGCCATTCTGCCCCCAGCCTGTTGCTCTGCACAGGTTGTGGTGACCCAAGAGCAGGACCCAGCACTTGGCCCTGTTGAACCTCAAACAATTGGCTTTGGCCCATGGATGCAGCCTCTCCAGATCCCTCTGCAGAGCCTTCTTGCCCTCAAGATGTTCAACGCTCCTGCTCAGCTTAGTTTTACCTACAAATTGACTGAGAGTAATAAGGTCATTCAGTATCTTTACAGCCTCAGCAGCTCTCTGACTCATGCTAGAGGCTGCCTAGATCAAAGCAGTTTTCAGTGTTGGGGCAGACAACTGAGCCGGTTGAATGATCCATGGAGATGCTAATTGGCACCTCTCTGACCATCCATCTGGTTGGATGCTCAGGCTGGAAGCTGTGACAGGAAGAGCAGAGCCATGTTTCAGAGTGTCACAACATCTGTGCTGTGCAAGCAAGGTGTAAAAAATGTCAACATTTTAAACCTCAAAGGATGTTCATGGACTTGAGGCAGTTCTCCCTTCTGTCACTATGTTAAATGGGCAAGGAGTTTTTAAACAGAATAATATGCTGTGGAATTAATCATTACAACTTTGATTTCTGATATTTTTACTATATGTGTCTTAATAATGAGCAGTTTTACTTTTACCAGAGGTAGCCGCAGTGTAAATGGAGAAAGTCACTCAGGTACAAGACAATGTGCTTTGAAAAAAAAAGGATCCTTTATTTGTTCTCGCAGAAATAGTGATGAACAAGATAATTGCTGTTGTGAAACAGTGTAGCTCCCAAGATTACGACAGTTTCCACTGGCTGTGGATCTCATCCCCGAGTCTCAGACATCATGTTGTTCAGGTGTTGGTGCACCATCCTCTTCTAAGAGGCAGATGCTGGCAAGTGGCTGCATATGCTCCCTGAATGCCTTGGAAATCTGTTTCAGAATATGCTCCCTGGTTAATTGGAAATCTTCAAGGGTGGGATTAACTTCTCCTAGCACTGATATCTATAAATCAGATGTATAAGTCTCACTTGCGGCATTTGGTACCAAAGGACAGAAGTAAGCAGCTCCAGAGGGCAACTGTCTCAATGGTCTTGATGTCTAAACAGCATCTTAGAGTGAAATGGTCACCCCATGTGTGGGGTCTCTTCTGTCCAGTGCAGATGGGTATTGGCACGCACTCCTGAACACAGGAGTGGAAACCCCTGTCTTCAATTTCTACCCCAAACTTGCTCAGGTCTGTGTAAAAGCTGGGGTTTTTTTGCCGTCTTTTCCTTCAGTTTGAATGGCTTTTCTCCTCAGTTGAGGTGTAAGCACAGCCAGGAACTCTGAGTCATGACAATTCAGTCACTGGTACATTAGTGACAAAGTTTCAGCTGGTGCTAACTGGGATGCTCTCAAGCTCATGATGTTCCTGAAATCAGAATGGACCATGGGCTGCCCAGTCAGCAGGATGCATATAACTATCCTGGACATTTCTTAGTCCTTTCTGGTTGATCTCAGTGTCATAGAACCATTTTGGGAATAGTCATTTTACTGGTACAGATGTAGTTTATGAATCTACTTGTATTCTGTAGTTGAACAAGCCAACATCTTGTGCTGTTCATGAGATGCACTATCTGGTCTCTTTGTACATCTTCCACTTTGAACTCATTTTGCTTGAATTTGGGTGACCAGGACTTAATTGCACTTTAGGTGATGTCTCAGCTGCTCTCTGTGCCACGATTTGAACATTTCCCTATGTCTTTTGGAAACATTTTTCCTGAGATATATTATGGTTGCAGCTGGTTTTTTTAGGGTCACTGTTCTCAGATAAATTAACTCAGGTCCTTTTTCCTCTACTGTTATCTTGAATCAACAAGCTCCACCTCAGTCTCTAAGTGCAGTGTCTTACTCTTTGTTACTGTTAAATTCACCCATTTCTCTCACTCAACCTTCCTTCAAGGTCATCCAGCTCTTGCCATTTCATATTCTGATCCTCCTCTGCAACAGCAATACAGTCACTCAAGTTTGTGTCATCAGCAGATCTCATGACCAGGTGCCTAGTTTTTTCTGCCAAGTTCATCAAGGAAAATATTTAATAAGATCGGTCCCAGGACTGTTTATTAAGGAACATGATGGAGTTTCTCTGGATTTACTCACAAGTAACAGACAGCAAATGTTGGCCCCAGATGGTATTTTGTTCAAAACAAAATAATGACTTCCATCTGTCTTTCCAAACCGAGGTGTGTAGAGCACTTGCTGGTGGTCTGTGCAGGTCTGGCTCTTTGCAAAGTGCTGGTTCTTTGTTGTTACTTCTAGCTTCTAAACTTCACTAAATTAAGCAAAGCTTACCCTAAGTGTTTTCCTAATATTATTTTCATGTGTAAGAAACAGTGTGAGTTTCTGGTGGGACCATATGTGATTGGAAGGAGAGCTCACCTGTGGGATATAGCTCAAGCAAATTAGGATCTATGGAATTTCTTAACCGTTTACCAATATAGAGTGTATCATTTATGTCACAATAGCACCAGATAGTCCAAAGCAGGGATATAACCACAGATAGGCTAAGGCCTTGCACAGACTGCTGCTGAAGGCAGTCCTCATCTCAGAAAGATTGCAAGCTAGGTTACCAAAGGGAAGAAAATGAGACAATAGGTGAACAAAGGAGGACGACACATCTCAGGAGGACGTATCCATCTAGGCATAGTTACCTTGTCAAAATGAGAATTCCTGTCTCCCGTGCAGCTGACACATTGTTATCATGCCATGCAGCTGCAGGTTATCCAAATACGTTTGTCATGCCAAAGTAACAAGCTTTGGAGATTTTACATTGTTTGTGGCATTTTTGTACATCTTGAGGACTCAATTTGCAAACATCCAGGAATTCTTTCACTGGAGCTGATGCAGGCACCTGCTACTGTGAGGATAAGCACAACTTGCCTGGAGCTCTAGGTCAGATCTTGTAACACCAAGTTTGAAAAACATCTGACAGAACACAAAGAAAGCATGGAGCTGGGTTTAGGGCAAAGAAACAAGCAAATGAAGTCCTCTGTACCTTTTGTTTCTTTGATTGTAAGGTTGTGGACTAGGCACGGAGTTGTTGCAGAACCTGTCACAGTGTTTAAGTGGTAAAAAAAGGGCTTTTTCATGGTTAGGTTGAAAAGTATTGACTTCAATGGCTGAGCCATCCCAACAGTCCTGTGAGAGGGGATTGCTCCATTCACATAGATCTGGTCCTAAATCTCCATGTGTAAATGCTTCTCTTGAGCCAAATTCTCTGATGGTGGTTGTGTTCACTCTCAGCACCAGGACAGCCAGCTTCTTGCTACATTATTGATTTCTTCTGTAGCATTGATGAGTATTCAGCCAATGGTTATGGATTAAAACTCAGATTATTGCCTTTACATCCAATGTGAAAAGAAAACACCACAGTGACAAGGAAAATATGCTGTTCTCATTGCTAACCCACCTTGCAACTCCAATGTAGCATGCAAAAGCTTACAGCAAAGAAAATATATCTTTTACTACATGACAAGCCAAAGGTGAAGGGACAAAGAAAGCAGGCACAAATTGCCAAAGCAAATGCCAACTGTCTGAAGCTCTCAAGGCTTATCAAAACCACAGCAACTTGACTAACATCTGTCAGAGTCCTTGTGCAGCTGCTGCAAGAGAGGGATGAAGAAACAAATTTGAAGGTAGTGCTCCAAATTCAAAGCTCTGACACAAAACTGGGTGCGTGACTTCCATGCAAACAGAAGACAAAATTAATCTCACCTAACATAGGCATCTACATGAAAGAGGCGTCYGTGTGAACTAGTCACCCCAGGCTGTCTTTATAGTCAGTGAAGAGAAACAGAGCATGGTTCTGACCTAATAGAAATGTCTACATGAAGCTGAGATGAATTGCACCTCAGAAGTGCCTGTTTTCCTCTCTTGACTCTAACATCTGGGGAGTGTGGGGTCTGCGGCTTAGATGGAGATGTCTGCAGGCATGGGGCTGGAAAGCAAAATAAGATGGATTTCACCGTGATGAATTCCCCCAGAGTGACAGTGAAGGTACTTGCCAGCAAAACACGCCAGATCTTAGCTCTAATGTTTTAGAAGTTAAATGCATTCTTTGCACTGAAAGGAAAAAATTGAGCAGAGTGGGAACAGCACATGTAAACCCAAACTCACTCAGAGGCAAAGGAAAGCAAATTCTATCCTAGAGCTTAAAAACAGAAAGGACTTTGTGTTAACCCAGTCTGCTCTTCCTAGAGACAGTGGCTGGAGAAACACCAGTATATTAAACCTGGAACAGACAATGAATCGGAGGAAGGAGATGCCTTAATGAAATATTCTGGTCATGCAACGTCTTGTGATTATTCACTACCTCGGTGCATTGCCAATTGCATGTTAGGAAAATAAAACTCTTCTCACTTGCAGATTCCCCTTTGGACATTTTTAATCAGCTAATTTCTCCCAGGGCTACCCAGGCAGGCCAGAGTTCAAGCAGGATTCCCATTAGAAATAGGAAAGACCTGTCTGAACACGGAGTTTATCCAGCTGTGTAGTTTGCAGTGAATAATGACCACTGGGGCTTTAGCAAATTGCGGGGGCAGTAGGGTAAGGGAGGGAAGTGACAGCTGTGAATTATCACAGGCTTGCTGGATATGGAGACTTGTTATGGTTATTTCTTATTGATGTGTATTTTCTGTATATGTATATGTTTATCCAAATATTTACATGATTATGGCATCTTTCTGCTAGATTTCCCTGGTATTATTTTTTTTCATGTGACAAATCCATTGGCAGAAATCTTGAGGGTTTTTTGGGGGGGTACCAAGACAGGTGCAACCCATTTTTAGGATAATTGCACTGTAACTGGGAATAAATCAGATTTGTTTCTCCTTTGCATGCAGCATGTGAGCTCTTGGCCAGTCATCCCAACCAAGGCCCTCTGGAAGGGTCTGTCTTCCCAAGAACTCCAGAAGAATCCTTGAGCAGCTGTCTGCCTACCTAAAACAACCCACTGGAACAGGATGAATCCCATAAAAGAAATTTTGATTCACGTGAAAGGTGTTTCACTTCACAGGGCTGCCCTGTGAACTTGTGCTAAAAGGTCTGCATTGTGTAACCACCACCTGATCCTTCCTCTGTGTTGTCCTGCAGAATCAGGATGACAGAGTCCTTCATATCCTGCAAGGTCTTAAGGCCACATTACAATGAAGATGAAGAGCTGTTGCAAGCTGTCACCACCATGGGCAGAAGGAACATCTGCAATTTCAGAGCTTATGTTTGTGGTCTCACTAAGTCAGCCTACAAGAAACTGTAGAAAAAAATGTGGAAATTGAATATAAATGAAACTGAAGGCACCTGGAAACTGGTCAGCATAAAACTGATGGTGATCAGACTGCATTCCTCTTGGGAGCTGAAAAATGGGAAACAAGCATTTCAAAGTGACACAGGGAATATTCCCCTTTAAACATTTTTTTTTCTGTGCTATACTTGATAGTCTAGGAAGTATCAATTTTAAAAACATTTTTGTCATGACATTGGCCCTTTAAAAGTTTCAAAATGTGGCTAAATTAAAGTCTCAGAACTTCAAATGCAAGAACACTTCAGGTGCAAAGAGGAACTGGCAAAGCTGAGTACAGAAACAGTCAACGGTCTCAGAACAAAGGCATCTGGTGTAGAGGGGAACATGTGTCATATATTCTATACTGCAGGGCACAGCTAAGGCTGCTGAGTGTAAACCAGTGGTTCTGGCTGGTTGCTTGTAGTTAATCCCCTGCTGTCCTTTGGCTTTTAGGGTACTTGTGTGGTCTGTTCACATATGGTTTCAAAGAAAAATAGCACAACATCAGTCAGACAGACTCGGGGTCTGTCTCTGCCAACCTTGCTTTGCCCTTGTTCCAACTAAACTATGTATTAGGGTCAATGCCAATTTAGTTGTTATCTTTTTGATCTTTTTTTTTCAGTACGATTCTGAACCAAATTAAATAATTTGGGCCCATCAATTACACTTCAAAGGAGTTTTGTTTATTTATTTGTTTACTAGTCTTTTCCTCTAAAAGAAAATATTAAAGGAACAGAAGAACGTGTAAAAGGAAGAAACTGCTATTGGACTTCAATGGGGCTGGAAGAGAGGCAAAGATAGGAAAAGAAAATCATCCTTGAAGACCAAGCCCAGCCGTCAGAGAATTCATTGGATTTTCCCTCTAAACAGAAGGATTGACTTCAATGACATTCCTCCTGCCCTGATTTCTGTCAGCAAAGTTACATGTGAAGTGCATTTGACAGAGGATATTTTGATGGGAAACCTGCCACTCCACCCTTGCCCCCCTCTATTGTGTYACAGCCCAAGATAATAGGCACATCAAAAAGACTCCAGGATGAATTCTCCAAGAGCAGCTTAGTGTAGCTCTGGATGAAAGGCTCAGCTATGGGAGACCAAGTGTGGGGTGAGACTGCACCTTTAGTGACAAAAACAAGGCAAAAAAAAAGAAACTTGGAAGAGTTCTTCTGGGAGCTTTTCTGCTTTCACCACTCAGCCTCCTCTGCACGTTCTAATTCCTGGGGGACAAGTTTGCCTCTGGTGGAAGCAGGCTCAAGGGCATGCATATCCACACTAAATTTGGTTCCACCTCTTATTCTTGTCGTTTGGAGCAACAGGAAATTGTCAGCAGACCAATCAAAAAAATGTCAAGTCATCAGTTATTTTGGAAAGTGTGGAGGTCTGGTAGCTGAAGTTTTGAGGGCAAGCCAGAGCCAGGCAATGTGAGCAGCAGATAACCTCCTGGCACCCATCTCTTACTGTGTCTCTTCAATCAACGCCTCTGGCCATTGTGTAAAATGTGACACCCATTGCAGCAACCCTGTTACTTTTTGTCCTGTTGGCAGACCCTCAATTTGCAGATAAGACAAAGGAAAGTCCAAAGTCAAGTGATATCTTCAGCATTCAATAAATTAATCAGCTGTCATTATTGACAGAAGTTGATGAACGCTTGTCCTCACACAGAGATACTGTGGGTCTCAGTTTCCCCGCAGGAGTTTCTAGATTGAAATTACACCTTTCACTCCATATAAATTGGTTATTGACTGACAACTTCATCTGAAATGAAGATTTTCAATCCAAGCTTTTAACCCCGGTCTCTTTCATCACCCTGCAGAAGCAAGCTGGTAAAGTGCAATGGCCATGGGCACTGAGACATCCTCTGCTCTGTGCATAATACAGATGTTCCCCATTCATATTTTAAGCTGGTCCAGAAGGCTAATGCTTTAAAGTACAGGACAGGTTCTAGTAAGCCTCCTCTTCTTCAACATGCCGTACTCCCCCAGAGTAGGATGGGTACAATGCTGCATGGCGGAGTCCACGATCTTTGGCCAGATGAACTCCAGAACCCCTAAAAATTTCCAAATCACAAAGATCTCATTAAATCCCTGTTTGGTGAAAGAAAAGTCATTTCCCTCCCTCTGTATATTAGAAGGAAAGACCATCTCAGGTTTGGACCAGAGAATGGTACCACAACTTTTTCAAGATCTGCCTTAAAGGCGTTCAGTCAAAGCACAAGATTTGAGAAGGCTGGAGACACTGTAGAATTGTAGAATGGTTTGGGTGGGAAGGGACATTAACAAACATCCTCCTGCCATGGGTAGGGACACCTTCCACTAGACCGGGTTGCTCCAAGCCCTGTCCAGCCTGGTCTTGAACACTTCCAGGGATGGGGCAACCACAGCTTCTCTGGGCAACCTGTGCCAGTGCCTTGCCACTATCACAGGGAAAAATTTCTTCCCAATATCCAATCTAACCCTGTCCTCCCCATTCATTTTGGCCTCTCTCCAATGAAATAATAGGAACTGAGTACCAAAGAGCATTTCTAAGAATTTGTTTCATTTTCTTCACCTGTGTGAAGCCATCCCTGTCAGTCTTGCCACTCCAGGCCTTTGACAAAGTCCCGCTCCAGTTCTCTTGGAGCCCCTTTAAGCACTGGAAAGGACTCTAAGGTCTTCCCAGAGCCTTTTCTTCTCCAGGATGAACAGCCCCAGCTCTCAGCCTGTCTCCAGAGCTGAGGCGCTCCAGACCTCAGATCAACTTAGTTGCCTCTGTTACAAATGAGAGAGAGAGAGCTTTAGATGGCTCTGCCTTTGCTCAGATTCCTGRCGGTAGGCAGCAGTTCTTTTGAGGTGGCCCACACCTCAAAATCACTCCTGCTCGCAAGTTCTTTAATAATGACTGATTGGGTCTATTACAACATGAATTATTTATTGAATAGGCACAAGAAAACAGACCCAAGACTTAAAGCAGACCACGTACTACACAGGATAAACAAAATAAATACTTCTAGTGGGTTACAATACAGTGCATGATAATAAAGGTATCTATATTACAGCTAGTGAAAAAATAGTATAGATTAGGAGCCAATGTAATTTACCAATGAATAGTGATGGTGTGCAAAGGCACCCTTTTTCACTCAACTTCTAGAAGAGTAGATACTCAGACTGGCATCCCAGTCTGAGGAGGACCCCTCACACACCTTAAGAAGTGCGCAGATTTCCCACTTTGTGGAGGTTATGATAGATCTTTTATAGTTGTAAAGTCTTGTGTCTGTCAGTCACAAATTCCAGCATAATCTCCSCCCACAGTAAGCTGTTTATTGTCAGCTAATCATGGCGCCAAGATGTCTCACAAGACTGGCCAAAAAAGGAAGGTTCCCATGATTTATGCATCAGTAAGGAAAACAGCAGATAAACTTCCTGATGGTGGAAGGGTGCGGAGGGAGTGAGCTRTCTCGCCGCAGGTTCATGTCCTTCTTATGTTGGCATCAAGAACATAAGAAGGACCCAGGTAATGGGTTGTCATCAAATTTCAGCTAAGAAACTCCTGGTATGTCAGCAGCTACTGCCAATGGACCATAATGTAGCTGGGTAAGATAATAAGGTGGTCAGGTGGGTTACCTTTGAGATGGTGTATCTGGTGCATTTCATTAAGTGCTATCCTGATGTCTGCTTTGGTCTGCACAAAAACCTGATTGCATGAATATCCCTGCAGAAATTGAGGTGTGTCTTCAGGATGTTCTGCTTATGAAAAGACAACTTGCAGTGGTGTGAGATGTTTATGAGATGATATCTATACCTGGGAGACATGAAGAGAGGAAGGAAGCCAAAGTTCAAGTGCAYTGCTAAGTAGCATTAAAAAACTTGCCAAATGCATCTTAAAGACATTAAGTCACTGATACAACACCCCAAATTTCCTCTGTATTTGCTACACGAGTTTCTAAAGTTCAGCGCTACCATTCTTCTGACACTTCTTAATTTCTTTCATGGTGGTTGTGTCACTGTTGCCACAGTGGTGTAAAGGAGATCAGAAAATGCAGTAGCCAAACTGCTGGAGGATCACTACCGGCAAGAAGCAGGAAAGCGGAAAGGTGAGGATGGAAATACATGTTTTGTGTCTGAAGTCAGGAAACTGGCTTCCATCTAAGAGAAAACCGGGACAAGACATGGCTATGGATCTACAGGGAAAAGGAAGGAAGGGAGAGGAACATCAGAACATCAGCAAGATATAAAAGCTACTGGAGTGAGATGAGATAATACTGTCCGGGGAAATTCAGTTATGATCAGCATCTGCTTTGTATTGAGTTTCACTTTCACCAGTGTCTTCACTGGAGATGGATGGAAAAGTTGGGAGAGTGTGTGTGGGAGTCAGTGCTCCAGTCTGATGGGTGTCAGCCAGGTGGGTGAGGCCAGATGCAGGGCTCAGATTTACAAGCCATTCCTGTTGCCTTGCAAAGGGTGGACAGCTGGGAGGAAAGTGGGAATGTGCTGCTTTTGCTGGGGAATAGATGCAGGATGCTCTGATCTGTACATCAACATACTGAGAGTCAGGGACCTCTGCTAGCTCTGACAGTTCCCTGCTCAGCCATGGATGTGTCAATGAAACAAAAATGTTGAAATCTAGAAGCTTAAGATGTAGGCTCCCATGATGACACGACTTGAACTTCAAAGGAGCTGAGTAACCAGCAGGTTTCTTTTGTTTTGGCCTCTCTACAATGAAATAGTAGGAACCRAATACCTGAGAGCATTTCCAAGAACTCGGTTAGTTTTCTTTGTCTTTTGGGACTCAGTTTCCTCCAAGTAAAAGAGGATTTTGTTTTCCTTTCCCACGGAATCACAATAAGGAGCTACATGTGAGATCTTAAGAAAGGGACAAGTCACATTCTTTACTCGGATTTGTGGAGCAAAGGGAAATTTCTAGTTCAGGTAGTGATGAATTAAAGCTCATGACTGCAAAGAGAAGCAGCCTTGTCTTGAGTGATGCAAGTCATGGTGAGAAAGAGCTCCCTTAGGAGTGGCCCATGTGGCACAGTGACAGTGGAGAAGGTGTTGCATTAATGCAGCACCCATTTGTGGCTTAAAACACTTTATTTGAGTTACCACACTTGGCTTTGCAGCTTGGACAGTGGATGGTGGAAAGCGACATGAGCACTTCAGAAAGATGAAAGGTTTGCTGCTGTAAACTCAGCGTGTAGTTTAGTACAGGGGGACTAATACTGAGACAGGGATGGTCACTGTCTGAGACAGCTGACAATATGATCTGTGGCCCATTTGTGCAATTTGCCTCATGACAGGTGCTGAGGAATCCACCAAACCAGAGAAGCTTCTTCAAACACATGGTGATTTCCTCCTGGTTGGGCAAAACCCAGTGATATATATGGGCCTCAAAATAACAAAGTGTTGAGGAAGATAAGGTCTAAAGCTGAGCAAAAAATGAAATGACTATGCTATACCTCTTAAAAAGCCACATTGGTCTCTTGGGTCTGGACACACTAGGGTTCTGAAAGTGTTTAGCAATTTTTAAGGCTAACCTATGACTTTTGCTTTATTAAGAGACTTTTCCAACAGCCRAAGAAGCAGCACTTTGCCAGCTTGAGGAGCCTTGTGTTTCATCTGCCTTTGACTGGAGGGAGAAAATGAGAGCTTAGCAAGACAGGAGCTGTGCTACATCCACTAGGGCTGCTGAGCTCCAGTCAGCCTGACAAAATGCTGTAGAGGTTTCTCCCTTGATCACATCTAGCTTTTCTTACTGAGCAGTGGAGAATAATGACTTTTTCTTTGACTTTTGCATCTCCATAAAGTAGTTTTCAAACAGCTCAGTGGGCAAAATGTCACAAATAATCACTCGGGCCCCAGAATCAGTCACCAGGTTAGGGATTAATGAGAAATCCCCTTGCATATGGATGGCTGAGGAATAACAGTTAACTGAAGTCCCCTCTTCAGTTCAAGGACTGAATTGTTTGGTGTTTGATTAGGTTAAAATCTTCCTCTGCTTGCTTGTAGATCTTGGTAGCTTTATGGTATGGTATTTGTCGGAAAGGTGGAAGGTGATACCCACAAAAGTGCATCCACTGTACATGCAACAGAAGCTTTAGCTGACAGTGGTGTCCCCTAAGCAGAACAGTTTTACAACCATGCAAGAATGAAGACCATTGAAGTGAAAGTCGTCACTGCTTCTCTGCTCTGTTCCAACAGCAAATTGTTTCCCGTGGCTTTCCCTTGACCTGAAGGAGCGCGGTGCTCTTCCTGTGTTAGAAAACTTGGTTATGTAAAGTGGGAGAGATGCTATGCCACATCCTCTTTGGTCTCATGTTGTCTGACATGGACTGTTGAGATGAGAGGCTGATTGGCTTCTCCCTCTCCCTTCCCTTCTTGGGGACAAGTTCCCTTCTGCCTTGTGTTCCTATATCCTGAAATTCCTTGGTAAGTCCACGTCTAACATGTGAGACAAAAATGTCTCATGCTGTAGATTAGGAGACATGATGGGACTGGAGCTTTTTCTTGGCTGCAGCTGGGGATACCCTCTAGGTAGCACACAAGTGTTTCCATTCCTCATGTCACCTCCATCCGCAGTGCTCCGTACAAGATCGGAATACCTCTGGGCTCAGCTTTTCTGTGATTTCAACCTCAATCAGACTGCAGAGTGTTGAGTGTTTGGGGACCTTTGGGGAAAGGGAGGACAGGGTCCTGTCCGAATGTCTGCTGTTACTTTCACCATCCAGAGAAAGCTCTGGGTTATCATGGAGAGAAGGCCAAATCTCGTTCAACTCACAAGAAGAAGAATTTGGCAGCCTCTTCCCTTACTGCTCTCCCAGATACTTGTCATCGTCACAAAGACACCATCCTGATCTGGCAGCTCCTGCTCAGGGAAATCCCTGTGGCTCTGGAAAAAATGGGGCTGAAGGCGGTGAAGTAGTACAGGGTAAGGTTCAAAAAGGCTTGGGTGGAAGTGGTTTGGGTCAGAAAAGCTCTGAAGCCTCCTACGTATTTATCTGAACCTTCCTGCATTGAGAAATGAATATGAGGCTTCTGGAGTCCATCAGCCACACGGCTGACTTGGACTGGCTTTTTGTAAGTTTTTGGGTAAATGGGCAAAGGCACAAGAGCAATCTTGGCTTGTCCAAACCAGGACACTGTCCCCACCCTGGCACACTGCTCACTGCTGCCAGAACACTCCAAAAAGCACAGGATGAGAGAGAGGTGACTACATCCTTCTGAGTGAGACTTGATGTGCTCAGTCTTGGCAAAAAGGGGGCAGGAGCTGTTCCCAGGATGGGGACAAATCCCCCCCCAGCTCCGCAACCTCCATGTCCAACAAGGAGATGGTCAGAAGATGGCATAGTAGGTTGGGAGCTGAATTTGAGACCTGAGGTCAGCATGGGTGGGAAGCACTGATGTCAGGCTCCTCATTTTTTAGAACTGTAACAGTGAAAATCCTGCTACAATGAGTGAGCCAGAGTTTTAATTTCTTTCTTTCTTTTTTTTTTTAATCAACTGAGATCCATTTGGATCTCAGTTGACCTCACTCTCATACAGGGACTGTATGTCTCACATCCCACTACACTTGGCTCAAAACAGGTCACAACCATTTGGGCCATGTCAAGGAAAACATTTAGCAGAGGACTTCTAGCAGCCTTCCAGTGCCTAAAGGGGCTCCAAGAGAGCCAGAGAGGGACTTGGGCCTGGAGGCACCGGGCAAGAGGGAATGGCTTCTCACTGCAAGAGAGCAGGGTTAGATGGGATATTGGGAAGAAATTCTTGGCTGTGAGGGTGGTGAGGCCCTGGCACAGCTTGCCCAGAGAACCTGTCCTGCCCCATCCCTGGAAATATTCAAGGCCAGGTTGGATGGGGTTTGGAGCAACCTAGTGCTAGTGGAAGGTGCCCCTACCCGTAGCATGGGGGTGGAACAAGATGATGAACCATTCTACAGTTCTGTGGTTCAATGCTCTGGTCCTTTCCTGGTCAAAGGTGTGCTCAAAGAATAGGTTTATGTACATTCCTGTCTCGAATTGGCACGTTATGTGTAATATCTTTTGGTATAAATGAGTGGGGAGCATAGTTAATGTACTTTCCTTTTTATTTCCTTTGCAACTATTCCCCCCTCTTTCCACTCCGAGTTGCTCTTTGCAATCAGATCCACCCAGGCAGAGCGAATGGCAACCAGCAAGATGACAGCTGCTGAAACCATCCATCCTGTCAATCTAGGCACTACAGGCCATTGTGGAGATTTAGAAAGGATGAAATCACCCTCTCACCCTTCAGGTTTTCCAAATACATATGAAGAGAAGAGATGGGATTTTGGTGTGTGTCTGTGTGTTAGGTGGCATTTTTTCAATCTGTTTTCCCCTTAATGTAACAATTAAAAAGCCGGAAGAGAGATGTAAAAAGAAAAACAAATAAGCAAACCAAACCCAGCAACAGCTAAACTCACTGTTTTCAAGGTGGGTTAACAACATGAAAAGCTCATGCCAGAACATGTGTTATTAGCAATAAAAAAGTCATKTATTTGTCTCTCTGGGGAATTTCTTTCACACTCACTTTTTAAAAAAACTATCTTTATTTTTTTCCCTTCTCTCTCTCTCTCACACACAACCAGATCACTTAAATAAACTGAAGTTTAATATTCATTCCAGGCAGGGATTCTTGCCAAAATCTGTGCTTCCTTTTTCTCCCCCGACTCATTTTCTTATATCCAGACCAGTGATGAAAACACAAAAAAATCTGAAGCCTACAAGGTGAAAGATGAACAAGATGTAGAGGCAAATTATCCAAACGGTGTTGTGAAGGAATGGCTTTTACTGGCAAAAGGGAACATATTTTTGCAAAGGTTAGAGGAATTTTTCTGTCTCTGTTGGATTTTTCCTAGGCTGGAAATGTTAGTTCCATGAAAAGACTAAGATCCTGCGTTTTAGATGTTCCAGACAATTATTTCCCTTGATTTGCTGCCTTGTTTGTTTAGGTTTTTATCAAAAGTGAGGATTTGTGGCTCAGTTTRTTTTATGTGCAGAAATCTCATTTGTGTGAATGTGATTGCCAGAYGTGATGGATATTGGCACAACTCACAGCAGGGTGAGGAGAATGTTGGCTGAAAATTGTACCCAGAGCTTTACTTCCAAGGAGGACCGTACAGTCCTTCTTGTGTTAAACTTTTCCACATAGGTAGGTTTTTCCCAATATCCAACCTAAACCTCCCTTGGCACAACTTGASGCCATTTCCTTTGGTCTCGTCACTTGTTACTTGAGAGAAGAGAACAACCCTCACCTGGCTCCACCCTCCTGTCAGGGAGCTGTAGACAGTGAGAAGATCCCCCCTGAGCCTCCTTTTCTCCAGGCTGAGCCACCCCAGCTCCCTCACTGCTCCTCACCAGTGTCAGCACAGGGGGGCAGTCACTCAAATCACTTCCTTTTCCTGCTGGCCACACCATTGCTGACACAAGACAGGGTACCATTGGCCTTCTTGCCCACCTGGGCATACCTGGCTCATGTTCTGCTGCTGTTGACCAGTACCCCCAGGTCCTTTCCCACCCAGCAGCTTTCCAACCACTCTTCCCCAAGCCCGGAGAGCTGTGTAGGGTTGTTGTGACTCAGGTTCAGGACCCAGCACTTGGTCTTGTTGAACCTCATACCATTGGCCTTGGCCCATGGACCCAGCCTGCACAGATCCTTTTTTAGAGCCTTCCTGCCCTCCAGCAGATCAACACTCCCAYCTAACTTGGTGTCATCTGGGAACTTACTGAGGGTGCACTTGATCCCCTGATCTAAACTATCAATAAAGATGTTACACAGGACTGGCCCCAACACTGAGCCCTGGGGAACCCCACAAGTGACTGGCCATCAACTGGATTTAGTCCCATTCCCCAGCACTCTCTGCGCCCAGCCATTCAGCCAGCTTTTACACAGGAAACAGTGCACCTGTCAAAGCCATGAGTAGCCTGTTTCTCCAGGAGAACGCTGTGGAAGACAATGCTTTACTAGAGTCTGTGTAGACAGCACTCACAGCCTTTCCTTCATTCAGCAAGCAGGTCACATTGTCATAGACAGCCATCAGGTTGGTCAAGCAGGACCTGCCTTTCACAAACCCAYGTTGGCTGGGCCTGGTCCCCTGGTTGTTCTGCACATGCCAGGTGATGGCACTCAAGATTATTTGCTCCATCACCTTTCCTGGCATCAAAGTCAGGCTGACAGTCACAGAATCACAGAATCACAGAATCACAGAATCACAGAATCACCAGGTTGGAAGAGACCTTCAAGATCATCGAGTCCAACCCATGCCCTAACACCTCAACTAAACCATGGCACTGAGTGCCACATCCAATCTTTTTTTAAACACATCCAGGGATGGTGACTCCACCACCTCCCCCGGCAGGCAATTCCAGTACTTCACCACTCTTTCCGTGAAAAATTTTTTCYTAATATCCAGCCTATATTTCCCCTGGCGCAGCTTAAGACTGCRTCCTCTTGTTCTGTCCGTTGCTGCCTGGAGAAAGAGACCAATCCCCACCTGACTACAGCCAGGTTTCAGGAAGCTGTAGAGAGTGATAAGGTCACCTCTGAGTCTTCTCTTCTCCAGGCTAAACCACCCCAGCTCCCTCAATYGCTCCTCACAGGGCTTGTGTTCCAAGCCCCTCACCAGCCTTGTCACCCTCCTCTGGACGTGTTCAAGAGTCTCAATGTCCTTCCTAAACTGAGGGGCCCAGAACTGGACACAGTACTCCAGGTGCGGCCTCACCAGTGCTGAGTACAGGGGAAGAATTACTTCCCTGGTCCTGCTGGCCACACTGTTCCTGATACAGGCCAGGATGCCGATACAGTCCTACAGTTCCCTGGAGAAAGACAAAAGTAAAGGGCCTAGACATGTTTATGTGTATATATATGTATATATCTGTAGTGTGTATATGTGTGTGTGCTGAATGTGGGAACATGGAATTGCAGAAGTCTCACTCTTATCAGGCTACCAGGTTCAGCAGCTCTTACCCTCATTTGACATTGCAATGCTATGGCTGAACCAAGGGTGACCTGCAAGAGCAAAGTACCATGTTGGATGAGATGTTATCTGCTAAATATTCTTGCTTTTGTGTAAATGATAGTTAGGGACCAGTCAATGAAAAGGCAGCTACACCTGTGCATCCCACCCCAGATCTGATATTGTTCTTTATAGTGTCTATGGAACTGGAATTGAGTTCAACCGGCTTCAGATCAGCCCAGGAGGGCAAAACATCCTCATGGCTGTGTCCTAAGAGGGGCTTCTGGCCAATGCAGCAGTACAAGCAATACAGATATTTTCTCCCAACTCCCGTCATAGCAGATGGGATTGACATATCCACAGCAGAAAGTCAGTTCATGTTGCAGCAAACTCAATTTGATGTAAGTGGACAGGACATGCTGAAGCTTAAATAATCAGTTGCTGACTACTTGGACTGAAGGAACTACCAAAGTGACAAAGTTGGTGGTTTATGGCCTATTTTTAGTCTCCTTTAAGACTGTAGTCACAAAAGAAAATGACACTCAGATGACAGGAAGTATAAGAGGAGACTGGAAGTTGAATGACTTAATTAAAACTCAAGAGAGAGCAAGAGAGGCATTGCTGATTGCTAGCAAGTGTGTGGAGAAGGAGAAGCATTTGTGCATGGTGCCACTTGGGTAATAGCCAAGCTCTTGCCCAAAGCTGTAGATAAGGGCAAAAGGAAAGATTTGAAGGCAGACMATCTCAGAAAAAGATGAATCGCAACACTGCTGGATTTGCAAGGCATGGGAGGAATGAAATGTTGGAAGAGGCAATACTAAATGTTCTTGACCCTCTGCTCAGCTGACTCAGAGGGAGTGTAAAACTCCCAGAGGAATTGTGATTGTGATCTTAGAATGCACAGAGAATTTTACTGCAGAAAACTGGAAAAAGTTGAAAGAGTTTGCAGTTTAAATTCATCACTGTTAAACCCCAGTAGGATTAAAGGGCAGCACAGGCCCTTGTGGGGCCTGAAAGGAAGGTGAAGATTAGCATAGGAAGAATAATTTGGAGGTCTCTGAAAAGAAGCAGAAGCAAGTTCAAAGGATAATTCAATAAACAAATAAACAAATTCACTAGGGAAAGCACAGAAACACATGAAGAAGGTAGTAATACTGTGCTACACAGACCGCTAAGGGAAACGCATTGTTTAAAAATATTTTTAGATGAGTGAAGACAGATGAATAGTACCTCTCAATGTGGAGGGAACCTGAGTTGGCTTTGGGGATCTCCTTGCAAATCTCTGAGATTGAGAAGGAAAGTCTGAGGAATGATACTCCTAGAGAGTCATGTGCTGGTGATACCCCAGAAAGCTTGTTTTTCTTAAAAGGATCTTAAGTTTGGAAAGCCTCGTGTCTGCCTCCTGCTTTTGTACAGGCAGTTAGATGTCAGCAGGTCATTCTTGGTGATGCACCAAAACCTCTGGCTATCTCTCAGCATGTGAAGTCTGGGCCCTAATTCCTGAAGAAGTTAATTAGGAAGCTGTGGCATTCCAATGCTTCTCTTCACAAAGCCCTTCCTTGTCAAGAGGATGCCCCTTTATGCCTACACATGTCCTCAAGCATTACATCATCTCAAAGSTGCCTTGTTTGTTAGGAAAGGACTGACTAGACCACAGTGAGGCACTCCTGGGGCTTGTGGTCCCAGACATATTGGGTTCAGGAAAGATTTTTGTTGTCTGAAGAACTCTTGGGTTTTCAACAGAAGTAGAATGAGCCTTTGTGGTACTTTCTTTCAAATCTGTTGTTAAGAAAATTAGAAAATGGTACAGAGGAGAAAGAGGAGTGAASAACAGGAAGAGAGGAGAAATTATTTTCTTTTTTTTAAATATTATTCAGGTATTCACTTTTGAAATAACTGTCATGGGTCATGACTCAAAGGGGAAAACAAAGGCTGCTTATCTCTGATTCAGCTTTTTTCCTTGCTATGGGAATGAGAAATGGCAAAGGTGCTGGAGAGCAAGAATGGAGAGATGATTTGTTTAAGATTTGTGGATTTTTCTTTCTTGAACGCCAAATTTTTAGGATCATCACCAGAATTGGTGTTAGGTAGCTGAGCAGATCAATGGTTTAAATCTCTTAGTACAAAGCAATTTCTTCATCACATTTTTTTTTCAGGCCTACAGGGCATTTTTCCAAATCCCAGGAGTGGGACTTATCCCAACAGATTTCAGTCACATAGCAGGAAAACCCACAACAGATAAAAAAATTCCCATTTGCAGATGAACCCATTGTCCAAAAAGAACCTGGATAATTCATGTGGTGTTGATACCTGACTTCTAGAGATGGCTGAAGTTAGTGGAAAATTTGTGCTTGTGATGCTGAAAAAGTAAGAGAAAAGGGAAATATCTTACAACAAGAAACTTAAATATTCATTCTGTTCAGCCATCAAGTGACAAATTGACTTGATACCATGTAAAGTATCTTGYAGAAGAGAATACAAGTTGCCAGGGGCTCTCATGCAATGGAGAAAGAGTAAACTCTAATGTGAGCAGATGTCTCATARAGAAGGCATGACAAATTCACATTATAAAAGCATGGAAGTGTGGAAGTGTGTGCAGTTAGTGCTGGGAAAAGAGACAAAAGGAAGTGGAAGATACCTCTTCTGTCTTTGAAAACTTTCAGGTTTCTTTACTCAGGAAGAGCTGCAGTCAAATACAGATTACTTGGCTTATTATACAGGTAACTGGGTGACATTAAACAGCCCACAATATACGGGTCAGATGAGCTAATAGTCCCTCCTGGAGTTACATTATAATCTAAAACTCTTTATTAATCTGAAACTGGTCTGTCTGCAGGGGTTTTGGCAYGTTTCTGTTTTCAGATATTAGTCCAAAATGTGTGGATTTCGTTACAGTTACTGAAAGGGTGTCCAGAACCAGAGATGGAGGCTTCAAACTGCATCACACAACAGAAGAATCTTCTCTTTTGCTCTCAAATATAGAATATCCCATTCTCCTAAAATATTATTATTTTTTTTTCAAATCTACAAACAACAGTACTCAATCTGGGAAATTATTTTAGCTGTTTTCAGCAAATCTTTTATGTGTGAATGTAATGATGTTCTACAGTGTTTCTGAAGCACAGGATAAACAAGTGGAGAGATGTCCTGACATTCCATATTGGATTTAAAGAGAAAAAGTGCCTTGGTTTCTGGGAAAGGAGCCTTAAATGGGAAACAAGGAATGATTTAAAAGATTTTCTGTCAATAAAAGTATCTTCTGGAGTGTCATCAATGAAATTAGTTGTGGGAATCACTCATCACTTAAACAGAAATGGATGTTCAAGCAGTCAAAATGCCAGAGGTACAAAATCACCGTCTGTAGCTGGCTGATGCTCTGCAGAAACCAGAAGACAAAGGAAAAGCAAGATRTGTCTTGTCCCAGAAACACCTCCTGAATCTTGTGCTGATTTCCTTACTTCCTASGGTGGGATCATGATTCTTTGGATAGGTGTGCTGGATAGTACTGGCAGGTGATGACACAAGTACCTTAAAATACAGGAGGAATGAGAAGTGGGAGGAAAATATATGCTGTCCTTGCACACAAAACATGGTCTTTTGCTTCAAGTCTCAGAAAGCTGTGAGATGTTGGTCCTTGATGTACAGGAATAATAGAGCAGTTATTTTCTGATGTTAAGAAAATATATTATCTGTAAAGATGGTCTAGACTAGGAGTGAAGAAAGGAGAGGCATCTTTGCAAATGTTTAGAAAAGTGGAGATCCTCAGTGCTTTGGAGCTCAGTGCACTGCTTCCTGTAATTTCAGAAACACAGATGAGATAACAGTGCTTGGCTGTATGTGATGTTTTGCTTTACAAAAACAGGAACAAAGGGCTGCAAACTGAATTTTCCTTGTTTTGGTTGGAGGAGAGAGGAGAAAACAGGGGACCTGATTCTAAGATGGGTTATTCAACACCTTACAAAAACAAGGTTGCCGGTAAGTCTTCTGATGTACATATTCAGAGTCACCTTGAGGTTTTCGAAATCTGAGACTTGCAGGGTAAAAATCAGTTCCCACCTCGATCTATTGTCATGATGTTGCTTTAATGCCTTAATGAACACTTGCTGGACACAACCTGTGGATGGATTGAGGAAGACTTAAGAACCCCTGTCATGCACCTCAACATCCAGCCAGCTGACCCCATCCTTTGAAGTGAAGGGAACCACTTTCACTCCACCAGGCTAGCAACAAGAAAACAAGGTAGCAAAAGAAAATAGCTCCATCTAACCTTTGGCAGAATGAGTAGTTTAAGCCAGATCCAAACATACTTTGGAGTTTTCCATTCAGGGAGGCTTCAACCTCAACCATTTCAAACAGAMTATTACAGATCTATTTGAAAAGGTTTTGTAGATATTTTCTGAGTCAAAGTTTTACAAAACACCCAGGACATCTGAGGCACTCATCATTGGTCATTAAAACTATCAAGCCCCCATAAGCCCAGGAGAAAGCAGGAGGAGCACACTGTTCAGAACTTTGGAAAAGCAGACTTTTAAAGTAATTTTCCTGTGTTGGGGCTACAAATACAACCTCCCCCCCCCAAAGCCCTGCAAGGTAGTCTTTTCCCTCCTTGAAAAGGGCTGTAGGTGTTGAACAGTTTTGGCTGAGCCTGGGTTCAGATAGCTGGGTTGGTAGATAGCTGTTTCTCAACAAGAAAACACAAAGTGGATGTAAATGGTAATTTCTGAATCCAAGGCAATTTTCAGATGGGGTGAAGAAAAATGAGTGAATAGCAGAGTGAGGTATAGTGTTGGGTGAGATGAAGTAAAAAGTCACATTACTTATATTTAAACTGACCTTTCTTCTCTAGTGATTCCTTATGATCTTTTTGAGCCCCCCCTATCATGCAAGAAGCTTTTAAAGGGGTTTATTAACACTCAGCACTTGCTGTCTCTCATTCTAAATAGCCAGTTGCTGTTCCAATGAAACCYCTCATCTAGATAGTGTTCAGCTCTCTGATGGAAGTCAACCAGGGGCTGGTGATCAGGCCTATCACTTTGCACTGGTTGTGGTGGTTTCGGTTTTGTGGCATCTCCTTTCCTAGCCCAAGATCTTGCATTTTGACATATTGCTTCCATACAGTACATTTTATGACACCTTTGCTGGAGGGCTGTCTCAGTCGAGCCCTCACGTCTTAGGTGCCAAATATGTTTGTCACGATTTGTACAAACTTAGGAGGAAGACTCGAAGAGCCTCCTCTGCAAAAGATAGCATCCTAAAACTCCCTTCCCCCCCAAATAAGAATTTCTCGGAGGAAAGTAAAAAAAACCTGTTTATTTAACAAAACCCAGCTGCGGGGGGGAGGGGTGTGGRGGTGGGGGGGGTGCACGCAGGCACCAGGGGAAGGGAAAGGAAAATAAAAAAATGAATAAAGTTAGATAATAAACCCCTCGTGATGAAGACAACCTGGATGAACTCAGAGTCCTTTGTTTCCTGGGTGTAGTTTTCTGCTCTGTCTCCCACCGAGTCTAGGCTGGTGCTGGCCTCCCYGGGCCCAGGGTGGGGTAGGCCTCAGAGCTCAGTAGTCTGTTGTAAAGTTCCAAAGGAAGAAGGAAAAGAAAACACAATCCCAGGAAAAAAACTTGTCTTCTTTCCTTGCCTCAGGCAGAGGAGGGAAAAAGCCAAAAGCAAATTTCAATTCCCTCTGATATCCTTCGGCTGAGCAAAAGCAGGGTGAAAGCTCACAGGAAAAAAACAAAGGGTAAAAGTAAAAAAAGYGTCCCTTCGYCTTCAGCTATTGAGAAGGCAACTGCCGAGAGTTCTCTCCTGAGAACCACAACATAGCTAGTGATAAGAACCAGGAATGTAAGCACCTTTGGAGAAAACCAAAACACAGTGCCTGGCTTCTTGAGCCAGCTTAAAAACGCAGAATTAATATTTTTCATTAAGCAGGCGATTGGGATATCTAGCATCATAAAGTCACCCCAAGACAAGGGCCAAAGGCCACATTCTTCCTATCTATCCTGCATGCAATTATCATTCTCTTGTCTTCAATGCATTAGAGAAATTTCT